>JAXDDX010000061.1:405000-800000 GCA_034670405.1 Hoplostethus atlanticus
GGATAAGTGGACTAGTCTACTGTTATATTTTAAATTGTGGGTGTGGTTCTAATACTGTATACCTTATAGAGAATAAAATAACTACCCAACATTCATCCAGGTAACAGGCATAAAGGTTAGCAGCAGCGCTAGCTACTTAGCTGTACCCGTGCAGGCTGTGTGGATCTTCAGTACAGGAGTATACTGACTTTACAGTATGGTGCTGTGGTTGTGATGGCAGTATGGTGCTGTGGTTGTGATGGCAGTACGGTGCTGTGGCTGTGATGGCAGTATGGTGCTGTGGTTGTGATGGCAGTACGGTCCTGTGGCTGTGATGGCAGTACGGTGCTGTGGCTGTGATGGCAGTATGGTGCTGTGGTTGTGATGGCAGTACGGTCCTGTGGCTGTGATGGCAGTATGGTGCTGTGGTTGTGATGGCAGTACGGTGCTGTGGCTGTGATGGCAGTATGGTGCTGTGGTTGTGATGGCAGTACGGTCCTGTGGCTGTGATGGCAGTATGGTGCTGTGGCTGTGATGGCAGTACGGTGCTGTGGTTGTGATGGCAGTACGGTCCTGTGGCTGTGATGGCAGTATGGTGCTGTGGCTGTGATGGCAGTACGGTGCTGTGGCTGTGATGGCAGTATGGTGCTGTGGCTGTGATGGCAGTATGGTGCTGTGGTTGTGATGGCAGTACGGTGCTGTGGCTGTGATGGCAGTATGGTGCTGTGGTTGTGATGGCAGTACGGCCCTGTGGCTGTGATGGCAGTATGGTGCTGTGGCTGTGATGGCAGTACGGTGCTGTGGCTGTGATGGCAGTATGGTGCTGTGGCTGTGATGGCAGTATGGTGCTGTGGTTGTGATGGCAGTACGGTGCTGTGGCTGTGATGGCAGTATGGTGCTGTGGCTGTGATGGCAGTATGGTGCTGTGGTTGTGATGGCAGTACGGTGCTGTGGCTGTGATGGCAGTATGGTGCTGTGGTTGTGATGGCAGTATGGTGCTGTGGTTGTGATGGCTCTGAGCGGCGGAGAATGAAGAACGGAAGAGATGAAGACGACGTTAACAGAGACAAATGGAAATATTAACACAATTCATACTTAATGAGTCGGAATAAAGAGAAGGGAAAATGCCCCTCTTCATCTTCTGCGTATTATCTGCTCTGGGCTGTTACACTTACGCTCCACACACACACACACACACACACACATGCATGCACACACACACCCACACAGCTCTTAGCCTTCCGATCTACCTTTGTACATATAAACACTCTTCCTCTCTATCTCACACTCTCCCACTCTCTTTCTCTCTCTCTCTCTCTCTCTCTCTCTCTCTCACACACCCCCACACACAGTCTAATAGATGAGAGGCCCATTTGCCCCTCCTCTCCCTCATTTCCTATATTGGAGGAAATACAATGAATGTTCACTGCCATCTTGTCCAATAGACTTTTAATGAGCTAGTTAATTGGAAGCTAATTGAACAAAATTCATCATAGTGAGATTCTTGCAACTCGGGGTCTGAGTCACAGTGATATTATTATCCGACACGTATTCATCATGTCCCGGTGGATCAGCGGGCACATGTCATGTACATATGAAATCATGGGGCTGAATTCGACTCGTGACCTTTGTCACATGTCACCCCCCTCTGTGTATCTCCGCTGTTGGTCTCTTATAGATTCTTGTTTAATTCGACCAACCGCAGAGAATTACCATGGCAGCCGATGTATCTTAAGGATCCTCGGTTCGTTTTAAAGTAAAGTTGGTTTTTCCTCTGCTACAGTCCGCCCTAAGGACACTCCTCATCATGTAATTATATAGAACTATTTGATTAAGGTTTGAGCCTGCTAAGTTAAAATTAGATGTTAATGTTAAAGCACTCTTTTAAAGCTCCCATATTATAGGAATTCATAATGTCAACTATTTATATACATGTATGATCAAAGATGTTTAATGTAGATGTTGATTTTATTGCACTTTCAAAAATCGACCTTTTTTACAGGCAGTTTCAAACCATCTACAGTAAACGTATCACAACTAGACAGCAGGACTGGACACCAAGGAATTAGACCATCTAATCTGACCAGTTTGCAGAATTTGAACTAGAAAGCCTCCACTCAGCAGGTTTACGTCTTTGAATTATAGGAGCTGGTGTTGTCGGCCAATCATGGCCCAGTATTTCTGCCTATGTGGACTTCAAATCTTATTCATTTGAACTAATTCAACTATTTTTACTGTACTACATTTACTTGCAAAACATCATGAAGAACATTATCCTTATCCTACCTGAAAACAAAATCATGAAAAAATCATCAGGCAACATGTTGAGGAAATGTGGAGTAGAAGGGCAATTTTGTCAACAGCTTTACGTCCTTTATAGCCCTCCATATACCATGTTCTCCACATTGATTTTGTCACAGCTGTCAGCCAACACTTCCCATCATCATTAACGTCGCCCCTAAATGTCCCGTGCATCATGACCTTGGAGAATACAGTCAGCAGCTCGGCCTCGCAATATAAAACCAAGGACAACACAGGAAAAAAAACAGCATGTGGCCATTTTATCTGCTATAATATGGCTTATGTGTCCTTATGGCCAATCTGTGTAAAATCACACTCACTCACGTCTTCCTGCCGCCTGCCTGTCAATCTCTCATCGTCTGTCAGTCTTTCTGTGTACATTTCTTTACATTTCTATGTGTTTGTTAACCAAAAATCAGACTCACAATAAATAAACTCACAACTCCCCGCATGGGTGCAGTGATTATCTCCTCTCTCTTGATGAGCACTTAATAAAATCAAATCAAGTCGTTTGTATGTAATTATTGTTGAGCGGCGGCGTGCTATCAGGAGGCCGTTTGCATTTTGTTGCTTTCATCTGTTTTCAGTGACTAATAAAGCGCTCCAGAAATGTCTGTTTTTGTTTACTGCCTATGTCAATGAGATAGAGACATCACATGCACACACACACACACACACACACACACAGATACACGTGCACACATTGTTGTGGATGCATGCACATAGAAATATCAATGTGTATTAAGGAATAAGCTGCACAAACACACTATCATCTATCCAGGTAAGTATGTTATTTGAAAAGACGGCATGCACACACATTCTCTCTCTCTCTCTTTCTCTCTCTCTATCTCTCTCTCACACACACACACACACACACAGATTTCCATGTGCATTACATCTATTTTTATAGAAGAGAATAGGCTAGGTTTGCTCTGGTTGTTGTATCCAGGCTCATGTTGAGTCAGGGGAGACTGGAGAAGAGAAAGAGAGGGAAGAACAGAGAGGGGGAAAAAAGAGAAAGGAAAGGGGGAACAGAGTCAGGAGGAGGTGAGGCAGGACGGAGTGAGAAGAACTGATGGAGAACGAGAGCACGGGGGCACAAAGACAAACCTATCTGCAAGGGTCAGTTCAGTCCACGTTTCCTGTGTGATTGTGTGTGAGAGTGTGTGTGTGTGTGTGTGTGTGTGTGTGAGAGAGAGAGTGTGTGTGTTCTTGTACATCTATCCTTGTGACAACCAATTTGAGTTCAGACACGTTCAAGACATTTTTGTGAAGTGAGGTCTTTCTGCTTGAGACTTAGGTTGAGGGTTCAGGCCTGGAAACGGGATTAGGTTTGGGTTGGGATGAGGGTTAAGGTTAAACCTGCTGTAGTCATCAGAGACACGCATTTCCATCTGTTGCTTGTTTTGTGTTCGTGTCTTAATTTGTCTTTGTTGTCTTGTTTTTCAGTGCGAGCCAGATAAGACTCCAACCACATTAAAGACAGCCAAAACTTGCACAGTCCAGTTGGATGAGCGCATTCTGGATGAGACGCACAATTACTGAACAGTTGGTCTGGACCATTTACTGGAGACATCAGTGTGTGAGCATATGTGCATGCAAGTGTATCTATGATGTGTGTCTGTATCCTCTGTGTGTGTGAATGTAGATGTGGTCCATGTGCATGTCTGTGTGCATGTGTGTGTGTGTGTGCATGCGGTTGTGTATGATGTGTGTGTTCATCTGTTCGTCTGTCTGCAGTTTTTCTTAGGAATGTTAAAATGTGTTTTTGTGAAGACAGATTGTCCTCGGCGCTCTCTCTCTCTCTGTCTCGGTTCAGTCATCTAAAGTATGAAGCTGTGAAGAACTGAGAGCCGACCAGCCAGAGTCAAAAGTCTATCAGAGTCATTCATGATAACCCAGAGTCATATACTATACAGGAGCTTTGGACGATGCTGCTGCCGCTCCTCCACAACTATTAAGTGTTAGCCAGAGCCATATATATATATAGCCTGTAATATGAGTTGGGCTATGGATACCATGTTGCTTCCCCTTCCTCTGCAACTAATAACAGTGTGTCATATATCCAGTATAATGTATAATATAAGAGTGCAAAAGTGTTGACATCCTTGTGGTCCCCAACTCTTATGACGGTGCTGACCGAGCTGCTGTTGAAGCCAAACACCAGATCTGGATGTTTCAACCAAGCGTCCTTACTGCGTTTAGTTTGTGTACTTTGTTTATGTTCCATCTTGCTTGGTACCGTCCTGGTAGGGGGATCCCTCTCTGAGCCTCCCAAGGCTTCTAACATTTTTTTTTCCTGACAGGTTTTGTGGGGGGGTTTCCTTGTCCTCTGCGAGGGTCCAACGTTGGGGGATGTGGTGTGCCGTTATTTATTGTTTTCATACTGTAAGCGATGTGAAGCCCGCTGAGACCCTAACCCAGATCAAGGGCTACACAAATAAAGTTGACTTGACATACGCCGTGGGTACCATGTTGCTGCCCTTCTCTTGAACTGAAAGCAGCAGGGATATGCAAGGCAATTTTGTCGGGACAATGGAGTTCATTCAGGATGGTTATATTGATCACCTGAGTGTGTGTGTGTGTGTGTGTGTGTGTGTGTGTGTGTCCTGTCCTGTTGTAATGTTGTTTTAGACATTGTCCGTCTGCCTGGCAACTATTCTTATCAGCTTTTCTTATCTTTCACAGACAAACCCCTCACATTTTTTGGTCCATTCTTTGCTGCCAGCAGTTGACTATTAAAACCCTCCTGATGTCTCATCTTACAGAGAGGAGAGAGAGATGGAGAAACTGAATGAGAGGAATCCAGAGGTACGCGAACCAAAACAATGGGCAGTGTTGAGAAGAGAGAGAGAGATTGACCGATAATCAAGTTGCGGCTATTGAAAATGAAACTCAATGATAATAAAGTAGTCTGTTGGTTCACGCACACACACTCACACACACACATAATCACACACTCGTGAAGACAGATGGACAGACACACAGATAAAGTTGCTGCTATCTGAAATGTAATAAAAGTGGACTAAATGAGTCTATTCTCTGCATCTCGCTGAAAGTCATTGTGGCAGTAATGGCAGCTGCAGCAGCAGCAGAAGTCTGATAGGAGAGATAATGGCTCAGTAATAATAATCTCTCCGGCTCCAACAGATAAGGGCCACATTTGTATGCTCAGAGTCTAACCTCATACCTTACTCCTTCTCGGGCTTGTTTTTCAATTGTGTAGGCGGGTTCAAATCCCCAGGCCACCTGAGAACGTAAAGGGCAGGGTCTGTAAATGTGAAATGATTTCTCCTCCCTCAACAACGACTGTCAAAGTGTCCTCGAGCATCAGACTGTGGTCTCTATCTGCCTCATCTCTCTGTCAGAAGGGAACAAGGAAATGAGAAACATCTTAAAGTTAGTCTGACGGGGTTCAACCCGCTTTTTTGGTAGATATGATCTTTGATGAACGCACTGATTGGCAATAAGATAAGCAATAAGAAGAAGACTGCTCGCTGCCTCACCTCTGTGTGTGTGAGGTATTTAGTGATCAGCAGTGCGTTTGAAATGATGCTAAGCCAGCTTGTACCATTCAATAAGCATGCACCGTCTGCTAGAATGTCTTTCTCCATAGTGAACTACATAAACACTGGAGATAGACGTGCCATTCATCCTATAACGTTAAGTTGATCAATAAATGAAGTCATCAGATACTGTATAAAGGATTTCATCTTTTCATTCTCCTAAACGTTAAGTGATTCGACAAGGTCAAATTTCAGTATCATCTAAATCTTGTTTTGTTCTATTCTGCTCTGTCTGTGTTTGTTAGAGGAGGAGATAACGGTTGTACCTTCCCTCCCTCCTGGCAGCATACATATGGATTGTTGTGTAAAGCACATCGGGCACATTGTACTAACACTGTCAGGGTTAGGGGTTCAAGTCCCACTGGGGTCTCACATGCTAAAAATGTCTGCATACATGCTACTGTAAGGCACCTTGGAGAAAGCATCCACAAACTGATGTACATTATGTTGTGCATAGCCTTCTACACCCACCCGCTTTAATCTACAGTCTGTATAACTATATACTTGCCTTCCAATGTACAGATGACTCTTAACTACATATTAATATCTGTATTAGTGTAAGTATGGCCATGCACCCATGTTTCTTTATCTATACGTTTCCAGTATCATCTGGATATAGTCGCTATCAGCTACTGTCTGTCTCACGGCAACAAAGAAAACAAAGTGGAAAAGATGATTTCCACTTTATTATCCCCTGATGACAATATCAGGGTAACTATCCCCTGATGATATTGTAGGCGCCACAAAGAGCTTGTTAAGTTCAAGTCCTTTTCAACTTACTCAAGGAATTATGTCGTCTTTAGCCTCGTCTTCGTAGTCATTATTAGCCTCCTCTCGTCTTCGTCTGACAAGAAACTGAGAATTGTAAATGACTATAAGTGATGAGATGGGGGCAGTTATAGAAATCTCTGTAACAAATTTAAGTGTTTTCAGATTTAATTGCTCTTTAAGAGGCACTTCTGAGAAGTTTTTTCATTTATCAAAGATTTTAAGTGCACTCCAGAAATGAACTTATCTTCTCAACCTGTTTTCTGTCAGTATGGTGAGGAGGTATAGCAGTGGTCATCTGTTTTTCAACCTCATTAGTGCAGCAACCAGCGACCTTTGGGTCACAAGGCTGCTTCTCTAACCTCTAGGCTACCGGCACCTTTACCTCCTGACAGCTGTTTGATGTTTTATCATTTCAGCAGTATATCTATGAACAGACTCTGAGAATGCGACAGCGTAACAATCTGAATCAATGGAGCCCAGGCTTTGAGGGAAGCTCTCTGCCAACAATTCAAACCAAGCATATTGGTTTGAATTTGAAGCATATTGATTATTATCTACAAATAAGCACATCATGCTTAACTGCACCAGTGATCAAACTAAGTGACTAATACTGTTGAGAAATTGTAGTGAATTCCATCATATTTTTATTTATTTAAAGATGCTTACATTCATTTTCCTTGCCTAAAATAACCCCCTAGGTTATTACATTATTACATTTCACCACAGTAGTTAAAAGAGGCAATAGTATTGTTGGTGTTTTAGCTATCTCTATGAGGCAACATACATTGAACTGACTGACAATTGAATTGCTTAGTCTGCTTTTGCAACCGCGATGCACACTGTGACGACATGACTTGATATTATCATAGCTTAAAATGATTCAGTGAGGACAGAGGAGCTGCTCAGTCAAACCATAGGGGCTTTGTGTAAAAGGGTAAAACACTCAAGTAAGGCAGAGTACACACTGCTGCAACATCATGCATGATGCTGGGTGTCGATAAGAACCAGATGCCAAATTATATTTTGGTATTGACACTACCACACACACAATGAGTGTTAAACTTACATTTGGTGAACACACACAACTTAACATGTCAAACAATAATCCACACAGAAATCCAGATATGAAAAAGTGTTTCCCGCTCCTCAGTGTCGTGCACTTGAAGGTCTTGAGATTTCAGTCCTTAAGATAAGGTCTACTTGTACATAACATTTTTCCCGTCGCTCAATGACGCAAACCTCTCAATGACCCTTGAGTTGAGGTTGGGGATCTCCCTTGTCAATCTTTTTTCCGTGGATGCATTTACAAGCTCTTGGCCCGTGGTATTTCTCAGGAAGGTTTCAATCCGTTTGAGTGTAGGGAAAACATTTCTCCACTTCAGCGGTGGTCATTGGGGTAGTCATTTTTTCTGTGCTGCAGTTTGGCTAATAGAATCACATCACACACTCAAGTAATGGATTGATAGGTCTCTGTCAGACTCCCTCCCAACCCCCACAGGGCGCTAGCAACAGGCGCCCTTGAATGACAGAAAGCAGACAATGATAGCATTTTTAAGCCAATCACCAAGATTTAAACTTTCAAATTCACATTTTTGAGATTATCATCCACATTAATACATTAAAACACAACTGATTCAGAGGTTATTTCTTTATTGAAAATATATTATTCCCTCATTCACAAAGGTTATGTCTCTACCTTTCTACTAGTAATTACAGGCAGGGCGGCGCCAGCATCCCCAGTGGACGAAACGCCCCTGCTGGGTGGCGTGAGCCGACTGTGCATCTGAAAAGCACCATGTCTAACTTGATCAAAGAGCTTATTTGCCAAAAAGTCTGTATATTCCTTTAAGATATGGCTGATCCGCTGTGTGTGTGTGTGTGTGTGTGTACATGTGTACTTGAGCTTTGATGTAATCCCCTTTACCAGGGGAACTGGGGTGATAAAATACTGTGTTTTTTGTAGGGCCTCACATACACACAAACACACACTCGACAAACACATACATGGTCGCGCACACACACACACACATACACATGCACGCGCAGAGTGATAGAGCTTTGTCTCTGTATCTGCAACGTCATGATGGTCAGCATAATAACGCTATCTTTATTGTGTGTGTGTGTGTGTGTGTGTGTGGCTATGTCAGCACGGATGCTTTTAAGTTGCACTTGAGTGCTCACCCACATCGTGCTTATGATGTTATCAGGACTTGAAAAGACAGAAATAGAGAAATTGTGGTCACTTATTCTTAGAAGGACTTCGCAGAAGCCAATTAAAAGCAAGATTACATTGATTTATTGCACAACTCTCTTTTTCTCCCCCTTTTTCTCCCCCTCCTCTTTCTAATGTGAATATCAGCGTATTTTACTCCAGAAAGGCCTGAACTGAATATGTCTGTGTGTGTGTATGTGTGTGTGTGTTTGTGTGTGTGTGTGTGTGTGTGTGTGTGTGTGTGTGTGTGTGTGTGTGCCAGCCGTTCATCAAGCAGATAAACCCAGTGCGCTCCTTCTGTTGTAACCAATCATGTCTGAGGAAAGGAGCTTTTGATCAGTCCAGGCTGCAGCAGCAGAGCAGAGCAGAGCTGAATCTGATGCTGTGGTTAGCACAGGTTGGAAAGTAACTAATTGCAGAGTAATTTTGTTTTTGAGTGATGCTAATTTTAAGTATTTTACAAATGTGGTAGTTGTGATTTACTTTAAAATGCTAAAAAGCAATTTTTGAAAAACTAACAAGTAAACAAAAACCTAGTAGACCAGCAAGTTAAATTTCTCTTAAATATAGATGATACAAACTGACTTTCTCTTAGTTACCTATTATCCTTTAAAAGCAGCATGATTTTTTTTATGTTGTGCTATTTTACAGAACTATTCATACAGAACTGTCTGGACAGTTGGACTCCCCAACGATGACTGAGCCTCTTCACCACTTCCACCGCCAGCAGCCACGAAGAAGTTAAGTTACGAAATGAAGTTCTGAGGAGTGCGTAGTTAACTGACGCCACTTTACACAATTTCTGTAGTCCTTCAAACTTCAAAACCAAAGTGCAAAGTTGCTTAGCGCAGCTTTAAGTCGTCTACGCGTGGCCCTGGTCAGGACTGTGGAGTAATAAAATGTAATAAACCTTGTTCTTTTATTTCTGACCATTCCACCATCCCTGGGTTAAGTAACTTTGCCAATGACCCATGTGGAAAAAGAAGAATATGGATGCACTGTGTGCGAAGGAGGGATGCATTACTCATTTGCTCCTTCTATGTCTCTCTCGTCCTTTTCTCTTAATATTTCAAGGATTCTCTCCCTCAGGGACTCTGACTCTTTTACTCTGCGGTGCTCTCAGGTAGCCTTGCTGCTATCCAAGGTCTTCACTAAATGGGGCGATTGCTGGTGATATTATGAAAAAGCTATTCAGTAGAGCTGCACTGATACCAATTTTTCAGAACCGATACGAGTAGTGAGTACTTTGTTAAGTGGATTAAATGGTACCAATACCGAGTACTTCTCATTCATAGGCAGGGTGTGTGTGTGTGTGTGTTCGTGTACATAAAGAAAGTAGTAAATGGTAGTAACTGACCTTAGGTGAAAGCACAGTTGAAGAGGAGTGTTTTGAATAGGCATTTAATGGCATTAACTGATGTAGCTGTCCTCAGATGAAGCAGGAGATTTTATTATTTTATTTTATTCCAGGTTTTTGGTCTGTAGGTGCTAAAAGCTATTTCACCATAAGACTTGTCTGTTTTTGCAATAGTGAGGAGCAGAGAGGGAGGACACAAGGTGCAATTAAATCAAAAATGGTTACCAGAGTTGGATGAAATTAGGTAAAAGTACTTTTAAAATGATGTGTCTTTAAAAGAGATTTAAAAGAAGACACAAAGCTGGCAAGCCTGATCTCCTCAGGTAGGTCATTCCGGAGTTCAGTGGCCCTGGTGGCAAAAGCTTATTCGCCCTTAGTCTTAGTCGAGTTGTAAGAAGTTTTGAGACATCCAATTTTGAACATTCCTGGAGGGTAACTAATTGCTGAGAGATAATTCTGGGTGTCATCTGCATAGCACTGGACACTTAAGTTGTGTCTGTGAATAAGGTTCCCCAGGGGTAGCATATAAATGGAGAGTAATATTGGGCCTAGGACAGACCCCAGGGGTACACCACAGACGTTCAATTAAGATCAAATGATCAACTGTGTCAAAGGCAGCGCTGACGTCTAAAAGAACTAGATGGAGGACTTACCTTCATCTGTAGCTAAACGCAAATCGTTTATTAGTGCCATCTCTGTGCTATGACAAGCTCTAAAACCAGACTGGAATTTCTCAAAAAAGCCATTGTCATTTATAAAAGCAAACAATTTGTGACCTATGTTGTCAAATGTTGTCAAAACATGTTAAAAAAAAGAAAATCCAACATTTGGAGCCTGAGCTGATGGGGAAATATGTCTTCTAATTGTAAGCACCTTGTCAACAAAGTAGTTTAAACAATTTTTTCAGCAGTGGGTTCAATGACAAGACTAAGGGGTGATCTGTGGTGTGATGAATTACATTAAAAAACCCTGGGGTTATGGCAATTAGATTTTTAACTTCTGTATTAAAAAGTCTCATCAGGTCTCATAAGGATGTTAAGGTGCGCATTGAGTTTAGATGCTTAGATGCTTGCTATCCTCAGTTAGCCAAGCCAGAGAGGAATTCTTAGGCTTTCGACATGTGAGAGGCTACATTCAAGATTTCAAGAACTTTATTTGTCACATACACACACGGGGTGTGTAGTGAAATGAAAAGTGGCAATGCTCAACGGGAATGTGCAAAAGGGCAACAGTACACAGTATTTACAATAAAAAAACAACACAATATTTACAGTATTACAGTAATTACAGTAAGAGCTCTTATATAAAAAAAACAACACAATATATACAGTAAGAGCACTTTGGAAATGAAAATATAGTAGTAAGGGAAATCGTATGAATGTAATATACTATAAATTATGTGTAGTCATTACCTAAGTGTGTGTGTGTGTGAGTGTGTGTGTGCATAACAGGGGCAGTGTGTGGGTCTTGGTGGGGGCCCTGGTGAGGTCAGAGTTCACAGTCCTGATGGCCTGAGGAAAGAAACTCCGTCTCAGTCTCTCTGTTTTGGCAGCGTGACTACGGAGGCGCTTGCCTGACTGCAGCAGCTGAAACAGTCCGTTGTTGGGGTGGTGAGGATCCTTCATGATCCTGCAGGCTCTGGTTCTGCACCTCCTGGTGTACAAGTCCTGCAGGGTGGGGAGTGTAGTTCCAATACTCTCTGCAGAGCCTTCCTGTCCTGAGCGGAGCTGTTGCCAAACCAGGCAGTGATGCTTCCTGTCAGGATGCTCTCTACAGCTCCAGAGTAGAAGGACTGAAGGATCCTCCGGGAGACTTTAAATTTCCTCAGCTGCCTGAGGTGGTAAAGCCTTTCTCACCAGAGTGTCTGTGTATATTGTCCATGTCAGATCTTCGGTGATGTGGACTCCCAGGTATTTATACCTGCTCACCCTCTCCACAGTAGTCCCATTAATCCCCAATGGTGAGTACTTCCTCTGTTGTTGTGTCCTCCTAAAGTCCACAATCAGCTCCTTGGTTTTGGTAACATTCAAGAGGAGGCTGTTGTCCTGGCACCAGAGTGACAGATCAGCAACTTCCTCCAGGTAGGCCTTCTCGTCGTTGTCAGAGATCAGGCCCACCACCACTGTGTCATCCGCAAACTTAATGATGGAGTTGGAGCTGAACCTGGCCACACAGTCATGTGTGTACAGGGAGTACAGTAGGGGGCTGAGGACACAACCCTGGGGGGATCCTGTGTTCAGGGTGAGGGGGTTGGAGGTGTGTCTGCCCACCCTGACCACCTGGGGCCTGGCGGTCAGGAAGTCCAGGATCCAGGCACACAGGGGGGTGTTCAGTCCCAGCTCAATCAACTTGTCAGCCAGTCTGGTGGGGACTATGGTGTTGAAAGCTGAACTATAATCATACTATATTGCTATATTGCTATATTGCTAGATGATATAGCTTCAAACACAGCTCTTAAACACAGTGCAGTAGGCAGCGGCTGTGGTGAAGTCCTACTGCTCTTTGACATGACTTAAGGTGTTTTATAAGATTTGTTGTATTGAAACTTTTCCTATTTGCCCCCATATTAGCCCCCCTGTTAACCTCATGTTAACCTCGTAGAATCACCACACTGCTGACATTTTTTTCCTCCAGTAAAAAAACCTTCTTGACATTCTTTCCTCTACTAAACGAGGAAAGGAAATAACTTGGTTATTGATTTGATCAATTCCAGTATTATGGATGAGATGCTGGGACATGCTGGGAAAAAAACTGGAATATATTTTCATCATACAACATACTACATTTGTTGACATACTATCTCATGCATACTGTGAATTTTTAAGTCAAATACAAAACAATTTTTATCTGTCATTTGAAGGAGGCTTGGCTGAATATAAAACGTATAATTTTGAAAATGATTTCATGAATACACAATTGAGAAAAACTTGCATTATGGATGTGACATTCTGGCGTTATGGATGTAACGTGTCTGAAATGAGAAAAATGAATAGCATGTTGAGATGCTACATGAAAATATCAGCATCACACACACACACATACACACACAGTTGTCCCCGACACCCCCCACACCCCCCCACACACATTCACACACCCCTCTACATGCAGAGAGCTTCACTAAAACACAATGTTAATTTACACAACTTATTGTTTTCATGCTGAGGTTGACATTTACATGGAAATTACCATTGAAATAACTGGTGAATTTCCAATGGGTGGAGGACCCATAAAAGACAGCAGGGAACCAAATACATCGACATTCAATTTCATGTTTTAGCATTCAGCTGGCTCTCTTATCCAGTGCAACTTACAATGAGTAAACAGGCACTCAGTGTCTTGCCCAAGGACACGTTGGCTCAACTTATACAGTGGCTGTTGCAGGCCTCAAGCCTGTGACTATAGGGTCTCCGGTCTCTCTAACCGCCACCTTATTCCTCCACAACCTTTTTTCTCACACTATAACCATTCAATTTGTATCCGCGTCTATGCTTGGAATAAGTGATTCTTACAAAATCATAGCCAGATGAAAATGGTGAATCCAGCCACTTTAGCTTGACTCACATCACGCCACAATAAAGCCATCAGTACAAGATGAAAAGAGCAGAAACTGTAATAAATGTGTGTGCAGATGCACACGTGCAGAGAGGAAGGTCTTTTGGAACGACAGAAAAGATGAAAAATGAAATGATGAGGAGACACTAAAACGGAGAGAGATGTCTTCCATTCGTCTTTACAGCATGGTTTGTTTAGACAGCATTTGCTGTGAAGCCATGTCAAATTGAGTGTGTGTGTGTGTGTGTGTACATGTGTTTGTGGGATAAATGTTTTTACTATTTGTCCAAAAGCATAGAGAATGCAGAAAAGCATTCTTCTGAGGACTCTGCTTAGTGCAGAATTAGGTTATGGTTAAGGATAAAGAATGAATGTGAATAAATGGATAATCCTGACATGTATAGTGTGTGTGTGTGTGTGTGTGTGTGTGTGTGTGTGTGTGTGTTAATGGATATTTGTCATCACATACAGGTCAGGAAACTGCTTCACACTCACACACTGACATACACAGTCACACACTAGAATCATGTATTGATGGTTACATCATTACAAGAAATACACACACATATACACACATGTACACTAATGGAGCTCAGCTGGGAGAGTGACGTTAAATTTCTTGCTGCTGACTTGACCATGTAATATGGATTTCACATCATGAGCATGAGGTTTTAAATTTGCCTGTGGAAAAGTTCAAATGCAGGGGTGATGAAATAAGTGACCCAAACGGAGAAATCCTGGTGTTAGCCCTTAATAACACGAAATGTTAGGACCAAGTTTTCTGATTGGTCAAATAGCTGCTCAAGTAGTGTTATAATTTAGCGTGAGTGCATCTGGTGACGCTCAAATAAAAATGACATAACAGGAAATTTCAGCCAATCTTAATGAGTGATTTTGAATCACCGTCGTGCCCATAATCCCCCTCTTGGGTGTTTTCGCTATAATACCTTATCACTATATTCATTACTGAACTATTGAAATAAATAAGCAGAGCCAGTTTTCCACGGTAATAGATAAACTGATATTTTTGTCTAAATACTCTGAACCTGCAGTATTTTGGCACTAGATTTATGACTTCAGTGTTACTTGTGATTCATACAGCAAGGTGTAGTTTGGATGAATGGCGGAGCGTTTCATTTAGTCTGCCTTGAGCACAAGATTGACGGGGTTCAGCGGTGGCGGGAGCAGTGGCTCTTTGGTGCCAGACAAAACCAATCAACCTGAGGAAAGAAATATGAATCCATCTCCTCGACTGACGTCTGTATCAGCTGATAGCGGTGAATCGTTCAGCGCTGTGAATCCAACACTGTGTTTCTACTACAGCAAGGTAGAAGCTGCAACCTGTAAAAGCATACACACACACACACACACACACACACACACACACACTAATAGATATATAGTGATTGTTGGCTTTTTGCAGAACCTGTGCTGTTTGGAAATTATATTTTCAGAGTTTTGCAGATTTAAACAGCGGGTTAGAGAGACGGGAAGGAATTTTCTCGCTCGGTGGCTGACTTACAAACTCAAATCTTTACGCTGAGCTACTGCAGGTACTAGCTCATAACCCAGAACGTTTTCAGGGTAAACAGTTCACATGCATACATTTGATCACACATATCCCTGTATACATGAATCAAGAGCAATCTCTGAATGTTACCATGGAAATAAAAGTTACACAAACCACAACCTAAGAGGGAGAAGCTGTTGACATGCCCCAGTATGTCGCTTAATGTCATCATATCTGACTTTCTCATAATTTGGAAATTAACTCGCTGACATAACCCAACTCAAACTAAATGGTTATTTATCCTGAAAGGTGTCCAAATAAATCCATTTTCATGCAAATGTACTCACTGCCTCTGCCCCTCTCTGTCTTTCGCTCTGATTTTTTGCGGTGTATTTAAGAACGATGATGTGGGATCGCAGTACAGCCACCTCTTCATCTGCCGCGACACCCCTGGATACATGGCATGCTCCACATTGTACTCTGTCCGCCAACACAGTGATTTCTGTTAATACTATTACATGAACACAGATTTTCTCTAGGGAGAATGTCAGATGGAGAGAGAGAGAGAGAGAGAGAGAGAGGGAGAAGAGGAAGAAGCTGGCAGAGCAATAATCCTTCCTCTCCTGCTCATAATCCTCCATCTCTCAGTTCCTCTCAGTTCCTCTTTCTTCGAATTTGGTTGAACAACTGATCAATTAACTGACTATTTGCCATACTAACTGATTAGTCATTAATTCACTTGTAACACTTTCTCATGACCATCATTTTTAAATGGCGAATTTATCATTATTTAATATGTATTAATTATTATTGGATTGTTAAGTGACAAATAATTGGAGGAAATTGATTTGCTACATTGTTTATCTAATTAATAATCAATAATATATTGTTGCACATTGTTAATCATGAATTGTGGACACATTAATTTATAAATAATGTACCCTTTACTACTTTACTATTAATTAGTAAAAAAAAAAAAAGTATTTATTATCAATTAATTGTTAGTTAACCACTAAATTGTAATAATAAAATAATAATAAATAATGTTTAATTCCCCATTTATTAGTGATGAGGACGTGTCCTAGTTTACTGGCTGACTGACTGGTAAGCTGTCTGACTTGCTCACTGACTAGTTGCATGACTGACTGAGTTACTAACTGATTAACTGACTCGGTGACTGAAAAGTTAAAGTGGGAGACAGTAGTCATTTATTAACTACATGAGTGACTGGTGGCCACCTTGCTGGGTTATTGGTATATTAACTGGCTGCCTGATCAACTTACTAAGTGATTAATTAAAGAGAGCTGACTTATTGATTACTGATTAAACTATTAAACCAATTGATTGACTGGCTGCCTGGTTTACTTACTGACTGACTGAGCTAGCTGGCTGTCAATCAGGCTAAGTAGCTTATTTGTGTGTTTACTACACCCTGTGGGGTGCCATGTTTAACCAGTCTCTAATGGAAACAGGCCTTAGGCAAAGATGTTAGTAAAAATACCCACAATCCAACTGTAATACCCCCCTACTGCACTGCCTAAATGAGACAAGTGTGGCATAATCCTCACATCCCACTTCCTCCACATACACACTCACTCTCCCACTTTCTCTTCTGTCTCGCTCATGTTCATTTTCTGTCCTCCCCCCCAACCCCTCACAGCCCTAAAAGAGTGGCCTGTGTGGTTACAGGATGGTAATTAAAGTCTCCAGTGATTGGAAATATATCCGCGCACCATATCATTTTAATGCCAGGGCCCTAATACGCCCAGATACTGGCTGTAATTGGATTTTGATTGGTTACTAATGAAGATGCACTTCCTTGGAGACAGACGTGACAAGTCATCTGTTTTACCCAGACGCCTCAGAGTGCATGCACACACACACACACATGCATAGTTATGAAAGCTCTGACACACACATACACACACACACACATACAGAGCGTTGCAGACATGGGCAGACAGATTCTTCCATTCATCGTACATCCATGCAAGATTTCAAAATAAAAGTCTTCCCAATTTAATTTCGACTTAATAACTAATTATGGTTAGCAATGAAAATGTGTGTAGTGAACCTCAACCTCAACCTGTCTGTGATATACATCACTCACTTGTTTTGTCAACGTTTTTGTGTGCAACTCTCCACATAAGAATTGCATGAATGTGCCATGTAGCTGTTATGAAGCTCTTATTTAGGGGTTATAAATGTGTTATAAACCAGAGTTGTTGCCCTCATATGTCTACACGGT
The DNA here is from genome assembly GCA_034670405.1 of Hoplostethus atlanticus. NCBI lineage: Eukaryota > Metazoa > Chordata > Actinopteri > Trachichthyiformes > Trachichthyidae > Hoplostethus > Hoplostethus atlanticus. The sequence continues at coordinate 422,497 of JAXDDX010000061.1, forward strand.
GTTAGGCAGGCTCTCTCTCACACACACACACGCACACACACCACGTAGAGTAAATATATTGCACATTTCTCATGCCAATACAGCTCCATGCTCTAAGTAGATTAGTCCTCCCACGCTGTGCAGGCGGAGATACACCTGCTTGCATTTCTTTAGACAATTCTACATTCTACATTAATATTTTTACCAGGGCTAAAGAAAGGATTTCTTAAGGACCATGTGGTAAGGACGGGGAGGAACTATCACCAAGGTACAAGAATTTCTAGCCCCGTGGATACGTTTTCTATGTGATTTGAAACATTTCTCAGGGCCATGAGCTGCTCCCTGGGCGGGTTTCCCCTGACTCCACACCAGACCTGGGGCAAAAAGTATTTGAAATCATTCTTAGTGTTTGCTTGAAACCTGCTATGACTTCCAGATGGGAGGGCTGCATCAGGACAGTTCAGATAGCTTGACATAGAAGTAATGTGGTGGTGGATGGACCTCTACTTTGGCCTTCAACTCTGGGTTCGATTCCCAAGTCATGCAAAGAAGTTTTCTACTGTGAGTGACTTTTTTTATTTCCAGTGTTCAGTTTTTCTTTAACCATGACCAAATCCTTATCCTAACTTTAACCAAAGTTTTAGATGGCTAAACCTAAACCTAACCCTTAACCTTAACCTTAACCTTAGCTTGAAGTTGTTACACTGAACGTAACTGATAACCTTTTCATGTTACAGCTGCAAAGATTATCCCAAATTGACTTTCAAACGCCTTCTTGTGATTGCCTAAACTTGCAAGCGTGCAAGTCGTCAGTCTTCTGGTGCCCCATATAGGTTGACACAAACCCTGAGAAGTTGTTGTGCCAACTGTTTAATCAGTGCCAGTAATATATTAATCTTGTGTGGAACCTTTCAGTCTGCTCTCGTTCCGGTAGCATGCTAACGCTAACGCTAAATGAGGCAATTATCTGTGTCTTAACGGGAAATTTAAACGTCTGTAAACAAATCTTCCTCCTGACACAGCTTGTGTGTGTGTGTGTGTGTGTGTGTGTGTGTGTGTGTAAACATGTCTCTCCTGACACCTCATTAACCATTCATTAAGAAGCCAGAATATCTTCCTAATGTATCAGTGGCAAGAATAAATTGGAATTGCTGTTCAGATTAGGCTGAAAAACATCTCTTTCTGCCCCATCATCTCTCACTCTCTCTCTCTCTCACTCTCCCCCTCACATTCACTCTCTCATTCCCTTCCTCTCTTTCTCTCTCTCTCTTTTGGATTCACTCCCATGCTATTCACATCAAGCGCACAAACATATCCCTCTCCTCTTCCTCATTACCCTCCGACTCTTTCTCTCTCCCTCCTCTCTTTCAAGCTAAAAATGTTCTCACTCGCTCTCTGTCTCTTTAATCTAACATCTCATTCAGCGGAGCTAAAAGGAGGTCAGAAGCTGATATGAAATTTCCTTTCCCTCCCCTCCTGTCTTCTCCTTTTTCTTCCCTCCCCCTTCACTCCTCCCCCCTCCTTCTCTTCTTCCCCTCCTAATTGCTCTTATCTACTCTCCTCATGTCACTTCTCCTTTTACTCCTACCTACTGCATCTCTTTTGTTTTTTCATTCATTTGTCTCCCATCTCCTCCCCTTCCTTCTAACTGTCTTCCAATCATCTTCCTCCATTCTCCTTTTAATTCTTGCCTCATCGTCTCTCTTCTCCCCCCCTCTCCCCAACGCTCCTCTCCTTCCTCTCTTCCTCCTCCTCCTCCTCCTCCCAGCCCTAATATAGAGGAATGTTAACTAGAAGCAGAGTTCGGTGTGTGTGTGTGTGTGTGTGTGTGTGTGTGTGTGTGTGTGTGTGTGTGTGCACACGCGTCATGCTGTGATCGCCTACAGCTCTCTCAGGGCAGTATTCAACCTAACACTAACCCCATGTCTGCTCATCTGTCTGTCTGTCTGTCTTAAGAGGTATGTGTGTGTGTGTGTGTGTGTGTGTGTGTTACCAAATAAGCCAATAATCTGTTTAAGCATCTGTGCTTCAGAAAACGAATGATTTCTCACCAGGCCTGCGCACACACGCACACACACACACACACACACAAATACTAACACAGACACACACACACCCGCGATCAGATGGCCTGCCAACCTACAGACACTTGAGCTCATCTCTCTTATTTAATAAATGAGAGAGAGAGAGAAAATGTGTGTGTGAGACAGAGAGAGAGACAGAAATAGCCAGAAACCACAGAGAGCGAGGACGAGGGAGGGGAAGTTACATGAATTAGTTTTAAGACCCGGTTTGTTTTAAGAAGCGTTGACCTTTGACACTTTAGCGCTGATATCTGGTCTGCACCGCATCAGTCTACACCAGACAAATGATAGTGTCTGTGTGTGTGTGGGTGTGTGTGTGTGTGTGTGTAAGCTTTGTTTTTTTATTTCTATTATGACAGATTCTCACACTTTTAGAGGAAGTATTTTCCTAAGGTAATGAGGATATTAATAACGAGGCTCTCCATTGTTTTAGCGTGTGGCTGCAGGTAGAACGGTTTCTGAACGGCTGACGGGCCATTTTAACCCAGATGTACCAGCCAGGCCTTTTAAAGGCAATATACCAATATGTTGTTGTCCAATTCATTGTACTATCTTGGTTTAATTACTGTAAACACCTTGTTATATTGTATTGTTCATACTAGTGTTTCTCAAAAATTGAGACCACATTTCCCATAATCCCCATTGCTTCCTGTTGCAAAGATGATGTTGCTGCTTGACCCCCTCCTCCTGCCTGACATCTATTTCACTCTACTGAACAGGATCAACATGTTGGAAGTGAATTTTTCCATCAGTACTTCACTCATCTGTCATTTCCAGAAACTCTCTAAAGCAATCTCACTTTGTGCCGCATCTGATTTGGTGCAACACAATGTAAAATGTGATGCAGAGCCAAGTAGAGGCTGCAAAGTCAATGGTTTGTTTACAGTAATGATACTAATATCTCAAAATGAATGTGGTAATGGTTTATTGATGCCCGACTGTAGTATCTTCAGCCTATTATTATGAGGCTGACCCTGCATGTTTGAAGCATGCAGGGTCAGCCTCATAATAATAGCTCAGCTGTCGCGTTGTACAACTGGAGATCATTGGGTGAGACGTTGAGGGATCTGTATAAGGCCCTTGCAGTGTCAATGTGGCAAAGCACTGAGCATTTTTTATTTTATTTTTTCTAGGTTGGGTGGAAATGCCTCCGGTGGAAAAGCATTTAGACCACAAGGCGCTAAAAACTCTCCATTGGAACCAATACTAATTAAATTCTTTGAAACGACGTGGCAATAAAAAGTCTTGCCTTGAAACCAACACTAATGGAATTCTTTCGAGCAGCATTTAGACCATGCCACACTAAAAACTCTGTAATGAAATCAATGACTGCCGGCTTCAATTAACTTTCAATTTCACTGATTCAGGAAGTAGGTCTCTCTCAAAGTCCAAACAGTGAAAAAATGTGATACGTTGTCATGTCCAACTTCTTGAGCAATAACTTGAGAATGAACAACTCTGAACATTAGAAAATGATTGAGGTAAAAGTGAATTGACCCTGTCCCGGGCACCAACACTAATGGAAATCATTCCTCAAGACTGGGGTAGCCCAGTGTGGCAAAGGTAGGGGGAACACTGAAGCAAATATAGGCTACGCTAAATTTAGCTGGAAGCTGTTGACAATTAGTCTCTGAAGGAGTAGAGAGGAGAGAGGAGAGGTGGGGAGGAAAGGAAATGACAGGAAATGAGAAATTGAGGATAAAGGGACAGGAAAGAAGAGGAGTGGGGAGGAGAGAGGAAAGATAGGAAACGACAATAGAGTGTAGTAGAGGAAAGTAAGGAAAAGAGCGGAGATCCCATTAGAGGACTGAAGAGGAGGAGAGGAGTGCAGGAGAGGAGTGGAGGCGAGAGGGGAAGAGATGACAGAGTAGGAGGAGAGGAAAGACAAAAGAAAAGGGGAGACGAGGGAACAGGAGGAGAGAGCAGAGGAGAAGATGAGAGATGAGAGTGGGAGGAGAGGAGAGAGGATCATCTAGGTGATGACAACACAGCACAGCAGATGAGAGGAGAGGAAAAGAGGAGAGAGGAGTACGCCAACAGAGCCAGTGTGACACCATGAGACCTCCTAATCTGAGGAAGGAGGGAAGGGAAGAGGAGGAAGAGGAGAGGAGAGACATGAGGGGAGGGGAGATGAGAGGACAGGAGAGATGGCAGTAGAGAAAATGAGAGGAGTGGAGACACGATGACATGAGATATTTTCAGGAAAGTGGAGAAGAATGGAGGAGGAGGAGGGGAGGGAGGAGAAGAGAGGAGCAGACATTAGCATTTGTATTACCTCATTCTCTTGCCAGTGGCATCTCGCCGGCTTCTGTAGAAATCTGCACATTATTGTGGATTCAGAGCATTATTATTACCAGGGATGGGGAACGGTTTCTACCCCTCTATTAGAAACTGATATCTGGTATCCGACACAAACAACACACACACACACACACACACACACACACACACACACACAGGGTTGGAGGAGTGCAGGGATCAAGTCCAATGGAAAATAGAAGGTTTAATTTGAGTCTAGATGAGGAATGCAGAAAGCGATTAGACTCTTGATGACTTATTTTCCCATAAATACACACACACAGACTGACAGACACACACAAACACACACACACACACACACACACACACACACACACACACGCACGCACCGATATAGGCCTGCCACAACCAGAGCACACTCATACATACAGTAAAACACAAATGCATACACACACATACACAGAATACAGAACGTCAGTGTGGCAAAGCACTCAAAATACACACACCTTACACACACTCACACACACACACACACACATATATATATATATATATACATAGAGGGTTCTGAACCTCCAAGTGTTGAAACCCAAATGAAGCGCTGATCTGTTTTTAGCCTGGAGAACTGACTGCAGTAGGTATTTAGCTGCCTCACACTCACCATAAGAACTCATTATACTCAGAACCACAGGCTGTGTGTATATGTGTGTGTGTGTGTGTGTGTGTGTGTGTGTGTGTGTGTGTGTTTCACAGAGTCACAAGAAGTCATTAAGCTGCTTTAATTAGAGGCAGCTTTCTATGTGCTTTAGGAGAGAGAGAGAGAGAGAGAGAGAGAGAGAGAGACACTATAGGTCTTCAGAGCAGCGATCTCTCTCTCTTTCACTCACACACACACACACTCACATAAATATACAGGCGTGTTCATTGTAAGTCACTCTGGATAAAAGCATCAAATGTCTTGATTTTAAGTGTTTTAAACAACGTCCATGATCCTGGAAAACCTTCTGCAGCCTCTACATGTACTGAAGGAGATGACCACGTTACAGTCGGAGTTTTAGTTAGTCAATAATAACAGCAACATCAACACATCATTAATCCATTAAGTACAAATTTAGAGGTTAAATACCCAATTAACATGAAAAATATAACAAAATGCTGTATTGGTAAAACCTTATGATGAAATATCAAAAGCATAAAAGTGGGTTTTTAAAAGATAATTAAAGGAGTGAATGAATTTATTCCAAAGCATCAGGACCCTGAATGCACCGCCACATGTTGCTTTCATTTGAGACTTATTATGAAATAATTACTAAATTAAACAATTTCAACAGAATCTCCTTTTCACAGAATTCACTTGTTCTATTCCTCCCATTGCTGTGATATTGGTCAATTCTTCTTAAGGGTGGATTCTCCATATGACTCGTGCAGGTATTGATCCTATTGCCTATTAACACTCTCGTCCTCTCCACTCATCGTTCAGCCACTATGATGGACAGTCAGGGTTGTTCATAGCCAGGCTCGTTAATGGTTCATTTCCTCTTCAGGTTGATAGCAGGTTTCCCATAGGTCGCTTCAAAAGGCAAATCCAAGGATCGTTTCATGTATATATTCTTCTCAGTCATTTGATCATTTGCACGTAAAAGACTTTGTGGCAGACTTGGGGGAGGGTGGGGGTGAGGTGGGGGTGAGGCGTAGGCTGGGTCCAGGTGAGAGTCGAGTCAGTGATTCTCCCTGGACCAGCACGGCTGCAGCCAATTAAGGCTGATTGGAGCCGGGCCTTTTTAACCTGAGTGTGACTGTGTGAGGGAGAGCGGTGGCGTCAGTGTGAAAGGCCGACGTGGTTAGAATGGCTGAGTCGGACTATGGAGCGGAGAGCCAGCAGAACCAGCAGAGCCAGCAGAACCAGCAGCGGCGACCGACCCAGGTCCGCGGAGGTCTGCTGGCCAGTTGACTCCGCCCTCCCGCCTGTCTGTCTGTCACAGACCCGGACCCGGGTAGCAAGCTGCTACAGACTTATTACAGATGCACAAGTAATTTATGCTATATCATATTTTTATAAGTACACATTACATATGTATATATAGTACAACACACACATGGTCTTGAACCTTTTGCAGTTTAATTTGAATTGAATGGCAATTTAATTGACTTAATTTGACATTTTCTGGCATCACATCATCAAAGCGCCAGAGATAGCAGGATGTTCTAAGCCACCTATTATTTGCACGTCTTTGTTCATGACATATCTGATGTTATCAGAAGCCTTATAATCTCTGCTTTCATTTAAAATTGAGTGCTGCAAATGGGAGAAAAGCCCATTATAATTCTGTTTGTTGAAGTTACTATAACATTTCCACGGTGCACTTAATCTCTCCTCCCACCAGCCCCGTATCGACTGAAGTGGCTGGTAGAGGGAGGATCAGAATCTGACATCATTTAATCACCAAGTACAATAAATGGACAGGCATTTGTCCCAGTGACTCGAGTGCAGGGTAACACTCAACACACAGCCGGGCATCACTAACACCGATCACCTGAGGGGCTAAAAGGGGCATGTGACCATTCTGAAGGGCATTTATACTGCAGTATTTCCACTACATGCACTATACTATGTGCCCTGGCACTCCTGCCTTCCCTCTTTAAGAGCCTATATTGGTCAGCAGTGATCATGTAAGGCCACATGGATGTTTTCTCCCTCTCCATGAAATCATAAGACACTTCCTTCTCAATGTGTACAGGTAAACATTTAATCTCCTTCTTAACTTTAACATAAAACTGCCAAAATTTCACTTAATTTCCACACTGTTAAATGTGTGATTACTTTTGGTCTGAATATCAGCCATAGTTTTTAAAAGCATACTACGTTGTCCAACTGGAATTACGCGGATATAACATGATGAAGGTGGAAATTTAAACTGACGGATTTGATAGTTCAAAGTTATTTAATTTCATATTGCATTTCGTTTTATACCTGCAATTTTTATATTGGATTACATGTTAATCCCAGTGAGAGGTCAGAAATGCATCATTATTTTTGTGTATCTCCTGGGTCAGGAGTCGGGTGTATAAGAGGCAACATACTGCAAGATGATGGTACAAGGTGTAATACTCTTCATACTCACATTCATATGTTATTCCATGTGTTGTTAACTTATTGAAATACCAACTGAGGTGGGAGTTAATATTCTTTAAAATATCTTCTCCTCCCCCGTCACCATCATCTACCCCACTTACCTAACCTTAAGTAGATCCCAATGTACGAAAAAAACAACTTAATTTGTTTTTCGGAGGTAATGTCACGCTGATATGACACCTGTAATACACTGTTACCTCTAATTCCCCCTCGTTCCTCCTGCAGTTACTCCCCCCGGGCTGTTGCTGTAAATAAGGGTGGAGAAATACTCTGACGTTATCGAAGTTTTCAGCAAGAGAAGTCTTAATCTCTCTCCATCATCCTCATATTGACCAAGTCGCCTGTTAAAGTTCTTCTCCTCCGTTCGGCCCACTTCATTATCTATCTATTATGCAGCCATTGCCCCCTAACATTGATTAATGTTTCAGGACTCTGGGAGGTAGGAGGGTTCTGCAGGACACTGACAACACAAGGTCCCTGCCTCCATTTGAGAAACGTGTTGAAGAATCACCGTCTGAAGACGACGATGACACATCAGGACGAAGCCCTCCCGTTTTGTCTGATCCCATTAAGAGAGTTCATTAAAGGACAGTTAGATCCGGAAGAATCGAAGCTTTAAGCTGGACGTCTCCATCTCCCTCCATCACTCAGGTATCGACTGACTTGGAAAATCCCTCTCTCATTATCAGGTCAGGTTATTGGACATTTTATAGCAGCCATCAAAGCGGTGCTAATCGCAGCGACGCTCCGAAACTCGCCTTGAATTGAAATGTTTCGTTCCAAAGTGAGTTATCCACCGTTTGAGAAAAGTGACACCTTCTCTTAAAAATGACTGACAGCACAAAATTAAAAATAATTATTGGACTTTTTAGAGGATAGTTGATAGTTGACAAATGATACTCTGCTATATCCCAGAGAAATATAATCACGTAAAAGCATCTTGTAACTCCTCATTCTATCATAGAAACTAACAAAAATGACTCAACCTACCAGGGAGCGTCCATTCTCTCCTCTCTATTTCTACGTGCCGAAGAATGAAAGGTCCTGTTAATCTCCCTCCAGTCACTAAGTATCGACTGAGTTGGCCGTCAAAGTTCTCCTGCTCTGTTCCTCCCACATCATTAATCAACCATTATGAAGCTAAGACCTTGGATTCAGGCTTTTTTTTTGGGCAGGGTTTTTTTTTTTTTTTCTCTCGCCCTTCTTTAATCGTGCAGATATTGACTGACGTTCTCCTCTCTGTTCCTCCCACAGCATCAGTCAGTCATTATGAGGCCGGGGGTCGGCGATATGCAGACGGATCATTAATGCAGAGACAGATCGTTAGAGAGCCTGACTCTCTGACTGAATAAAGGAGTATTATTTTTCACATCTGAGCGGTGTGAATGGGAGAATAGAACTGGTTTGATGGAGAGAAATACACTGTTGGCATGCCGGTGTGTCAAGGTGATACTGCAGGGACTTTTTTTTTTATGCCTGCCAGAAAGGTCAACCATCCCTACGTGCCTGTTGCTGGTAGAGGTGTTTTGCTAGCTAGACGGAGATTCGTTAAGAGTCCCCTGGCTTCCTGATAACTCTGTTTACACTGTTTTGACATCATGACTGGTTTGGGTTTTGTTATTGTTTGTTGGACTTCTTCACTCTAAAACGATCTAACTTTACCATTCACTGTTGTGGGCCTTGCTAAGTGTGTGTTAGCAGTAACATCACTTGTTAAATTGGAGTAGTGAGCTAATCTCAGTGATTTGATTTGATTTTTCAGTGTTATATTTTCACGGCACTCACTGTGGTCATTGCTTTTGGTGAGGATGAGGATGTATTTTAACTGAAAAGCGAAGATGTAAGGGTGTCTTTTGCTCTCATTGGTATTACAGGACAGAGGAAGAGGAGGATGACGGTACAGCGAGCTCCTAAATTACCTCAGAAACTCACAAAGTGCTGCAGGATTTCAGCTGTTTATTGGAAAATCAATAGCAAAACCCTTCCATAATAGCCACACATATATTCTAAGCCCATAGTCACTTTACAACATGAGATTGGTGGATGTATCATTTGACACACAAAGATGAGTTGTGGGGTTTTTTTTCAAACTGTTCAAAATGAATGGCAACACGCTAACATTGAAGCTGACAGGTCTGCATTGTGCTGCATGTGGACCTATTTCTCTGTTTAGTATCCAAGGCTGAAAAACAGATTTTAAATGGGTGCTATTGTAGTCGACAGAGACAGGATACCATTGAGTACCTTTACATGCACACTAATATTTGATCTTAAACTGATTAAGGGAATAATCAGAGTAAGAGTAATAGAGCATAACCAGGTTAACACACCGAGATTTCTACTCAATCCTTTGATTTATTAGGTCATGTAAACGCCTTAGCCAGATGTATTTTGGCTTTTTGAAAGTGCTCATGTCAGTCACCAGATGCAGTAACCTGGATGTTACAAAGCAAACAACATGGCGCAGTGCAGGGGAGTAGCGAGTGGCAGACCTTTTTAAATGAATCAACTTCAACCAGGTTATTAAAGAAATCTCTCACTTCAAACCATGGAAATGCTGGAAGTGAAATATTGCCTTAAGCTGATTACTAGCAGTAATCAGGGGTTCTGGTAAGCATGTAATCGAACATGTGACGTGCTCTGTCTCAAGGCGTTCGTCACACCGGTGCATTGTCACCTGGGGAGTTCTCTCACTTTGGATGATGATTCACTTTTTATCAGAAAAGCAGTTTTGATCATATAAACTATCGGCTCATTCTTAAAGCAAGTTCAAATGTGATATCTAATCATGTAAGTGTCTAAGAAAAAAGGCTCAGCAGCCTGATGAATGCGAGGGGTAATGGAGAGAGAGAGAGAGGTTGGGCTCGTCAGTCACCAAATTTCAGCTCTGCAATAAATATCCCCACCATCATTTTATCCAAAGCGACTTACAATAAGTGCATTCAACGTAGGTAGGTAAGAGAACTACTAGTCACCAGAAATCATAAGTGCATTTCCTTCCTAAACAATCATCTAAGAGCAGAACTGCTTTAGCTGCTCCTCACTGCTTCCCCAATTCCCAATGTGCAAATAAAGGATAGATACCAGTAGTGATCAAGGCCAGACTAGGCTGCAACGTGTTGGTGCAATGATTTGAATCTATTCTTGCCATGTGAAATAAAGGTATTTTTATTTCTGCATTGAGACAGACTGGCTTGGACAAGTTTTTTACTAGGATCTACTGGCTTTGACTGGATCTTCCCTGATTCAGCTGTTACCAACATCCTGTCCATTCTACACTAAGGATCCAATGCAGCGGCTCCTTCCGTTGTGTTGTTGTTGCCATTTGTGCCGTGTGTGTCTGTGAAAAGGCTTTAAATCACAAAATAGTTTGGCTGTAATGTTGAGCTCTGTGTGTAAGCCCATGTATCAGTGCAGGGAAGTGAGAGGAGCATCGTTCTCATCAGTGTTGAGAGTGGGTGTGGAGGTGGGGTGGTACTAGGATGCCCTCTGGATGTGTTGTGGGCCTACTTGATGTCACTTGACCCAAATGACATACCCACTTTCACACCCAATCTAGGTTTCAACGTAGGTGCTCACCTAAAAACAGCACAAAGGACAGTTACATCAGATGCTATGTATTGGTTAATGTTCGTAACGCCTCCACACAAAATGCCATAAAAATGGGTTTTGAAAGGAGAAAACATTATTTTCCCTCAAGTGTGAATTATCCCAGTGGAAAACCCCTGCAGGGCCTGGCCTTTTCCTGCGTCTATTTGTTGTAATATGAATCAATATGGCCGCCATGCAGACATACATGCAGGTGCTCACTTTAGGTTAATTTCATTCTCCATCTAGTTTGATCTTATTCTCTTTAAGAGGGAATAGATATTTGGGGGGAGGGGAGGGGTTAGAGGATACAGACCCACAATCCTCCCTCTTGCTTGTTTTCTTTTTTCATACACACACACACACACACACACACACACACACACACACATTAGGAACATGCACACCCTGGCCGTTCATCCAGGCGGTAAGTTGAGTAATGAGTGGTTTTAGTGAAGGGGACAGCTCACCTTCTAACCAACCTCTCTCAAGGAGACTTCTGATCATTGTTGTCAACTACAGCTAAGCACGTTAAATGGATACCGCACTGTCCAAGGGTGTGTGTGTGTGTGTGTGTGTGTGTGTTAAGTGAGATGGAGAGAAATGTGTGTGTGAGAGATCGCAAGGAGGAAAGAAAGAGCGAGATTACGTCTTTTTGTATGTGTGAAAGAGATATAGACTGTGTGTGTGTGTGTGTGTGTGTGTGTGTGTGTGTGTGTGCGTGAGAGAGAGAGAGACGTCCTCCCCAGCACCTTACATCTGTCTCCTATTACGATTAGGACAGACCCACTGATAGACAAATAATGGACTTTCTTTTGTGTGTGTGTGTGTGTGTGTGTGTGTGTGTGTGTGTGTGTGTGCACATGTGTGTGAAGGGAGCATTTAGCAGCCAATCAATCACAAGCTGTCAGATGGGTAAGTGTGGGGAACGGGTGTCAGCAAAGGTGACACACACACACACACGCACACACACACACACACACACGCACGTGCATAAACATGGGAACAGATATTCACTCAGCAGGCAGAGGAGGAAATGCAGAGTGAGAACAAGTTATTTATTTAGTCTACCGTTAGCCTGCGATCTCCCACAACCCCAGGATCCCTCTGAAGACATCATTTTTAACTGAGTTGTTTTTTGTTGCCACGAAAAGCATGAGCATCTGTAAGAGTCTCTGAGTGTTTATTGGTTCATTTTTTTGTTTCTGAAGGTTTTTGCCAACGACAGTGTTTCGGTATGGGCTCTTGAGGCCACATGGAGCCCAAAGAGCCCAAAGAGCCCAAAGAGCGCTGCATTAGAGAGGTACAGGGAGGCTCGTACACCAGGCAGTACGGTAGACGTCACACCAGCATCAGGTTGGTTCACAGTCCGTTCACATACCAGATAATAGCTTGGTGATTTTGATGTCAATGCATGAATGACATATTTGGCTCAGTGATTCTCTTTAGTTCCAACAACATCAACAGGTGGACTATTCAAAGTCAACATAGTCACTCCCTCATTCCAATCATGCAGACCCCCCACCTCACCCCACCTCCACCTGAGCACCCTGAAAGCGCTACTGCCCTTGTTTATCTAGGACTGAGTACTCGTTCTCTTTTCCATCAATGCCCGGCTTCACATTTATACATTCCATACATTCACTCAGGAGAACTGCTGAGGGGTAAGTGCCTTGGTCAAGGGCACCTTGGGAGAGTGTTGCTCACATTTGAACGGCAACCTTCTACCAACTACAGGAAACAACCCCAAAATGCAAGGTTTTATGGGTATAGGGAGACAGGTGTTGACGTCCGATGCCAGTAGTTACTCATGGGGCGACAGGTTACCAAGACAAGCCCTGGTTCGCTTTTAACACGCAGTGTGAAACTAAATGGTCCAAATACAAAAATGCAACGAAGTGGTTCAGACCAAAGAACACAAAATGTAGATTTCACCGTACCCCGACATCCCATGTGTGTAGCTGTACAATCTAGTTCACCCCCCCGCCCATCACCGCTCCACATCAATCCAATACAAACTTGCACCTGACTCGTACAGCCACAGCCAATCTCTCACCGAAGCCACCGAGATTCAGCGCACTTCCAGGGAGGTGATTTACAACCTATCTTTTGGTGCAAGATGGAAGGTATTACATTCTTTATTCTGCTCTCTTCCTGCACTCGTTTGCCTCGCACACACACACACACACACACACACACACACAGGCTGACAGATACACCATGTGCACTCACACACGAACATGAACACACACACATATACACACAAAGATTAACAGGCACATTGCACACACAGACATGAAGATTGATAGAAACCACATGCACACCAGCGCACCGTTTTATTTTCAAAGCGCAGGGTGCACGAGGAATCTGACTCGGTTAATTGGTGCTGACACATTACGAGACAAATACAGATTGATGCACAACGTGAAGGAAAACATGACAGGGCTTCACAGAAACTAAAATTCAACACACCACCACTGGAGCAGCATTGAAACAGCTGTTGACAATAGAATAGTATTATAACTTTAATCCGTTGCTTATTGTCTCCTCTGCCATTATTTAGTGTTTCTCCTGGTAAATATTTGGTTTTATTCTTCCGGGGAGAGTTTTTTCCCCATGTACTTGTTCCATCTTCTTGTTATCTCTTTTTCTCTGCGTCTGTGTCGTTTGTTTTCTGTGAAGCACTTTGAGACAAACCTGGTGGTTAAAAGCGCTTCAAGGAATACAACTGCAGTAACGATCCACGATAGCAGGATGGTGGATGACGGTACGAGATGAACTTGTACAGCACGTTAGAGGCTGTAATCTGTAATGTTTATTAAAAGAAGACCTGGAGGCCTGAAGACCTGGTTAGAATAACCCAGTTAATAACATTATTATTAGAAACCCGGTTCAGATGCCTGGCTTACTAATATTAATACGTTTCATATAAACAACTTCTTCCTTTCACGTTTGGTTCCGTGGTATAAATTAAATATTATGATACTCCATTATACCGTGCTGATACTATCAGTACATTTCTAGCAGTGTGTGTATTTCCAGCAGCAACTAGAGCCTGGCGTTCCTGACGTCCATGACTCATTATAGTGAAAAGCATAATTGCCTGTAACACGAGGTTATTAATCAGGAGCTTCAAGAAGATTAGACATATTACTACTGGGATCATCATTTATTACCCGTGTATTAGAAGTAACCTATTGTTGCTCAGTCAGAGAGGGAGGGCGGAGCTGAGCGGCTGAGAGGGAAAACTCTTAACTGGTTTATTCATGGCAACAGGGATGCTCTCAGGGTATCAGGGGTGCATGAACACAGCTTAACCTGAATCAGACCCCAACCAGAGGATGGCCAACAGGTGAGTCTGGGTGTGTAAACAGCATCAGCACCACAACCTGGCATGGCATGAATTATCCTGTAAATCTGACGGTTGGTTACACAGTTGATCACTGTTTAGGAAACGGTTTTAGCCTGCGAAAAGGCCCACACACACACACACACACACACTCGCACACACTTACACATTCACACAATCCTCAGGGTCAAAGTGCAGTTAATTACACTTAGAGATTTAAAGTCTTTTAGCGCATGAATTCACACACACACAGAAACACACACACACAAATGCATGCAGACACACAAGTATTCACACGTGTGAAAACACACACACTCGCACACACACACAGACTTAGAAATGTTTGTTTGGTATTAGCCTAAAGCAGCAGGAGAGGGCAAGCCAATGTAAACAGAAAAGCACCTCTCACTGAGCTTGTGTGTGTGTGTGTGGATGAGAGTGATTTTCTGTGTGTGTGTGTGTGTGTGTGTGTGTGCAGAAACACTCCAAATCCCTCGGTGTAAATAGATGGACACTTTGACCTGACGATTTGTTTACACGCAGAATTAAGAAGATTACAACTGACACACTAAACCCCAAACAGAAATGACATTTCTAGATTAAAATGCTAAAGTTCACATCCAGCGCAGACGCACTTTAGCAACACGACATAACACCAACGCTTTGATATTTGATTCTTATTAAAACCTTACCTCGTAGCGGAGAGGAAAAACAAACAACACTTCGGTTTATGAAACACCCGTGGAAAAACACGAGGGCGGTCACATGCCGAAAACCTGAAACAAGACAAGACCTCAGTTGTAGTAAAAAGTAGTATTAGTCTGAAGGGTTTTGCCATCAGAGCTTCATTTTACACTCCAAAACTGAACATAGTCAAGTCTAAAAGCTCCATGTCCCAGAGTTAGGGTGCTTTCACACCTACCCTGTTTGGTCCGTTTTAATCGAACCATGGTGCGTTTACTCCGTTAGTCCGGTACGTTTGGAGAGGTGAGAACAAGCATTCGAACTCTGGTGCGGACCAAACAATCGAACCATGGTCCTCCTGAAAAGTCGGTCCGGTTCCAAGTGAACCACGGTTCGGTTCGTTACATGTGAGAACACAGTCAGACTTAACATAGGACCTAATATAGGAAGCAAACCAAAATACAGTGCATTGTGGGTTGAAAACGGATGTTGACACTTGTCAGAGACAGCCGCGCGAGGGAAGAAATTATTAGAGTTCAGGGTTAGTTTAGAGTGTTTACTTTCACTTTTCTCCGCAGCAATCGCCAACGCGGGGGTTGCGGACGAGTAGCCTATTTTAGGTTGTTGAGTGAATATTAATGAATGCACCGGCAGATTCGTTCAGGTGGGACTATAATTCGTTCAGGCGGTGTGGGTTCCAATACAATGGTAGGGGAAACACTGGCTAGTTTATCTTTTTGCAATTTAATTCATGTAACGTTAAATACATACCTCACTCGTCTTCTGTGCAATATAAGTACACGGAGAACATATCGTAGGCGTCCATTAGGGCCTGCCTTCTTCTTTGGTACCATCTTATACGTCTCCTCTGAATTGTGTGAAGCAATAAGCCTACATTGTTTGCACGTCTCGAGATGCGCTCATACCGTGCTTCCACGGTTCTTATTTGGTTCATAATAATATAATAATAATATCATCTTGAGAAGATCTTGAGAAAGAGAACGAGTACTCAGTCGCCGTTCCCTAGATAAACAAGGGCACTAGCGCTTTCAAGGTGCTCAGGTGGAGGTGGGGTGAGGTGGGGGGTCTGCATGATTGGAATGAGTGAGTGACTATGTTTACTTTGAATACCATAATAATAATATCATAATAATGAAAGCTATTATCGCAATACGCTGCTGTTGCTCCATTGTTGTCCGCGACAATGTGATTTTGTGACAGTGATTTTCCCTCGGAAATGTTCTGTCCAATAGATGAACGACCTGCACGGCCGCGTGTCATTTGTTTACAAATGTTGGTTCACTTAACCCAGGACCCAGGACCCAGGACCATGTGAACACTAACCGGACCTCATGAAAAATGCAACAAAGTAGCAACTTGCTCTTGAATCGGACCAAATCTTGCGAACTATATGTGTGAAAGCCACCTTGATGTTAGATCTGTATACTGATGAGTCAAAATAGAAAAGCTGAATGCAAACGACAGATTTCGACAAAACTTCCTTCATAAAAAGTTTTTCTGTCCGCTTGAGGCCGAAATGTTTTTTTGTTGCTAACTAAATTCCGCAATAAATACAAATGGAAATGCTTTGTGTGAAATGGATAATGGTGTTGAGCCACCACGACCTCCCGGGAGTATCACCTTGCACCACTGCACCTGCATGTTTGAGTGCTCTTTGGTTGTATGGCCATTAGTTGGTGTGTTAGAATATCGCAAAGTGCATGTCATTGTTTTCATCTTCAGATAAAAGCATGAAATATGGACATCATTCGCTGACATAAAAGAACAGTAACACCTTGATCAAATACACATTGTGTCAAGATCAAAGCTCTGAAATAATTTGATTCATCATTATGTTTGATTAGTGCTACCTAATTAGCATTTGCTAGCTACCAATGCTAACACCAAGTCACTGTGAAAATATATACAGTATATTGAAATTATGAGTATATTTTTTTGTTGGCATAACTTTGTAGCTGCACAAGACCACTACACACATGCAATGAGAGTCTCTGGCTCCGCCCACAATCAGTCAGAATAGAGCGACCCATCAACCTTCTCTTGCAGCGTGTGCAAGCAGACAGTCGTGATAAAACCACGTCCACACTTGGGTCAAGAAACTGAAGCTAGCATCATGCACAAAATGATTCAAAACCTCTGTGAACAGTAGTGACACTTTTAAAAGGAATGTGTTGGAACGGAGACAAATAAGAGGAAGAAATACAAGAACAAATAAGATAAAAACAAGTCAGTCTTTGCCCATAAGGAGTGTTATGTGGACTATCAACAACTGAATCCCCTAAATCAACCCCACACTCCCACTGGGCAGAAGTAGCACACACACACACACACACACACACACACACACACACACACACATAAAATCCCAGTGCAACACAAACAGAGCCACTGATGATCTGCTGTCAAATATGAGCAAAACAATCCATAGACAAATATTTGTTGTGGAGACAAGGGACACAAACCAAATGCTAATTTGCAGACGCCACAGAGAATTACACCCTGAACAAGAGAGAGAGAGACACAAAAAACACTGTAAAAAATATGAGAACAAAACAGAATAAATGATAGGCAGCAGTAAACAAATAACATCAGGAGAGGAAAATATCAAAACAAATACAATAAATGTGTGTGTGTGTGTGTGTGTGTGTGTGTGTGTCGTGACGTCTGGGTGAAGGTGCATCTGAAGGATTTCATAAACATTTATGCTGTAAATCTGACAATGCACTAAGTATGACCCCCATCACACACACACACATGATTGTATTACTACACATGAGAGGACATTCCACTGACTGCAGTCATTTCCTGTCCCCAGACCCCGCCCCCAACCCGGACCCTAACCTTAACCGTACTTCAGCTCCTTGTGGAAGCTGAAGAGCAGTAAAATGTGTGTTTAGTTTGGAGGCTTTTTCTGGTCCTTCTAACCTTGTGAGGACATTTGGTTCTCATAAGGACATTTGGTTCTCATAAGGATACAAATACAAGTACACACACACACTCACACACACCCACACACACAGTCTGACCCCGCCATCACACTCTGCTCCCTGTATAATGAAATGACTTAAAGTCCCACAGGGGATAAAATAAGAAACTGTTGAAGTGTGTCAATATATGTGTGTGTGTGCATGCGTGTCAGCCCAAGTACATGAACTTCAGATATGCTTACAGATAAGTGTTTTTTTTCCAAAATATTTTACAAAAATGACCTACAGCAGGTTTCTCTGTTCCTTATAGCTCACTAGGTTATCCACATTTTGTCCAGTTTCTCCATCACTGTCGAGGGCAGCGCTCTCCTCCAGTAGGTCAGGAAACATGACCTTACACTGAACAGGTCTCACTGAGGAAATAAAATGTTTAAAGTTTCTCCACTGTGAACACAAAGCACTTCTATCACATCAGTAAAGATCAAAGCTTGTTAATGCAATATGTTTCAATATTATTTAATACTGCGTAAAATGCTGCAGAACGTATTCAAAACTCAAGATGTACAGTTACATTTGCAGTTGAGAGGTGCCCAATATCAAACACTTTCCGGACGTTTCGTAATCTCACTTGATAAATGAGGCGTGCTGCAACGAAAGAGCACTTTCTGAGCACCCATAAGCTCTATAAACAGATTACAAAGACTTATGGGTAAATAGCGGCAGCGGGGGTGAAAAAAAACGAACATCCTTTTTAATAGAGCTTCCTGGAAGCAGAGTGTGGTAATGTGACGTAACTGTGTTTCTTCCCGTCACTCTGTGATGAGGAGTAAATTAATAAGATTAAGGTTTTAACACTGCTCTCTCTCTCTCTCTCTGTGTGTGTGTGTGTGTGTGTGTGTGTGTGTGTGTGTGTACCTGTCAATATATGAGAGAGTGTGTGTGCATATGAGCATGTTTGGGGTTGATCTCAGGTTCTACCACAGATATTGATATTGATGGCTTGACTGACCACAGAAACACTCACACACCCATAAACACAGACATTACTGCTGTGCGATACCTTCCACTCACCCCATTTGCTCCCTAACTCTGATCTTAACCCTCACCACTAGTGATGGGAAGACCGACTGAGCAGACAAGACCAGACAGAGATAGAGGCAGGAGGGCAGAGTTAACGGGCCAGCAGGCCACTGTATTTGCACCACAGTAGAATAATACAACCCGGTCTTGATGTCCGCTTTCCCGCTGCGTCTCTCCCGGCCGGCGCACCTCCCCTCTGTCGGAGCACCAAAGCTGCCAGGCTTCCAGGAGCATCCCCCGCTCCAACCCCGACTGGGCAGCTCTTCCAGGCTGCTCCCGGCTGCATCCTCCTCGGACCAGGTCGGTCACCGCTGCATAAAGCCGACCCTCGATGTTCTCGATCTCCTGTCGAACTCATGCACTCAGTCAGGCTCTCACTCTGACGCTCTGACACTCTCTCATGCTCACACCCTCACCCTCCCCCCAGTCTGCCCCACCGACTCTTGCAGTCACAAGCCTGCATCTCTAACTTCTGAGACACTGACACACACACATGCATGCGTACACACACACACACATACAAAGCATAATGTAGCCGATAAGATCAACTCGATGCTGTAACACACACACGTGCACTCTCTCATACACTCATACTCTCACACCCACCGACACCTAGAAAGGACAGCACAGTCACTTCCCATTCTATCATATTCTGAATGGATCCTCCCTCTCAGTTATCTCTCCTGATACAGAGAGAAAGAGCAGGGTTGTTTTATTTCTTCATCATGGAGCTTCTCCGTTATCAGACACAACAGCAGAGAGAGAGGAGAAGACAGAACCATTTATGTATGTGTGTAAAACTCCTCCCTTATTCCTCCTTAAAGTAGAGAAGATATAAATCACTGCAGGCCGAGCTGCTCAGATACGAGGGACAGAAACAATAAGAGTTGTTATCTATCTCTCTATCTATCCATCTATCCATCTATCTATCTATCTGTCTGTCTCTCTGTCTGTCTGTCTGTCTGTCTATCTATCTATCTATCTCTCTGTCTGTCTGTCTGTCTGTCTGTCTGTCTATCTATCTATCTCTCTATCTCTCTATCCATCCATCCATCTATCTATCTATCTATCTATCTATCTATCTATCTATCTATCTATCTATCTATCTATCTATCTATCTATCTATCTGTCTGTCTGTCTGTCTGTCTGTCTGTCTGTCTGTCTGTCTGGTCAAAGTAAGTGGCACCCTTGCATTGTATGTAGATAATGTCCAATATCTTCTGAAATAACTGGAAATTGAATCAACTTTCATTTGTCTGTTTGATTTAAATCAGCTCATGAACAAACAATAAGAATTAAAACTAAAATATATTTTCTGGCTTCAAAATGTTGAAACAATTATTGACTCCCGTTAGAACAATTCAAATCAATTCAGTGTGATTCAACTTGCTTGGTCTAAGTGACCAATGAGTCAGTGAGAAGACACTCTGTTCTGCTTCCCTGCTCCTCTGTGACGACGATGAAGAGACAAGAGCTGTCTGAGTGTGTCACAAAAATCATCATCGCTATACAAAAAGGCATTTACAAGGATGTAAGACCTTCTGCAGAGACCCTCGCAGTATTATCCAGAAGTTTGCTGCTCGTGGAACTGTTAAGAATCTCATCGGACATGATGGTAAGAGAGAAATCGATCTCGGATGTCGTTAAAGGTTGGTGCAAAAAAAAAATCACCTCACATAAACATCCACAGATCTCAAGGCAGACCTGGAAAACTCTCAGATGATGAGTTCAGCCTTTACCATACGCCGGCCGCTGAACCAAGAGGGCTTCACGGTGAGACGCCAAGGAAAACCACACTGTTGACAACACAAGATTGATATTTTCCCACAAACCCACCTAGTCAAGCCTAAAGCCTTCTGGGAAAAATGTTGTGTGGGATTGATGAAACCAATTAGAGGCTCTGGTAATGCAGATCAGTGCTTTGTTTACAGATGATGGAATCAGGTTTTTAAGAGACTCATCATTTAAAGACCAGCCCACCTAGATTTAGGTAGTGGGGCTGCTGTGCTACCTCTAGGACTGGATGGCTTGAATGTATTGATGAAATCAGAGGATTACCAAGGCAGAAAACTGTCTCAGAGGTCAGTCAAAGGTCATGGGTCCTCCAGCAGGAAAATTATCCAAAATGCACACCCAGGAACCATTTTCTCTTGAATGGTTCGAACCAAAACCCAGACAGACAGACAGATGGTTCTGTCATTTCCCTCTCTCTCTCTACTGTTGTGTCTGATAACGGAGAAGCTCCATGATGAAGAAATAAAACAACCCTGCTCTTTCTCAACACTCTGAGAGATAACTGAGAGGGAGGATCCATTCAGAATATGATAGAATGGGAAGTGACTGTGCTGTCCTTTCTAGGTGTCAGTGGGTGTGAGAGTATGAGTGTATGAGAGAGTGCACGTGTGTCTGCGTGTATATCAATTTGTGTGTGTGTGTGTGTGTGTGTGTGTGTGTGTGTGTGTGTGTGTGTGTGTGTGTGTGTGTGTGTGTGTGTGTGTCACCATAACAATTACATGTTATCGGCTACATTATGCTGTGTGTGTGTGTGTGTGTCAGTGTCTCTGGTCATGTGGTCATGAGTGTGTTTGAAAGTCTAAACATATAAAAACATTTATATGACTTCTATATGGTGAAATCTAACAATACTAGACAATACAACATTGCACATTTCAGATATTTGCAGATATAATTTCATTATTTGTAAAAATATGTCTTGCCTTCCTTGCAGTGAAAATTTCCTCCTCCCTGATTGGTGTCGAAATACTGAAGATTTCGGGGTAGTAGCTGAGTGGGCAGAAATAAAAAAATTGTTGAACTGTCCTGGTGTGACCAGCGATGAGTTTTCAATCCCTTTGAGAACCAATGACAAGATATTAAAACATTTAAGAACTGGAGTGGGTGGCAATTGACGAATGGGAGAAACTGGCACCAGAAATTGCAGGAGGCTTATTGATGGTTACAAGAAAACGTTTGGAAGCATCATCACAGCCGAAGGCAACGCTAGAGAAAGTGACTCACTCAAAAACATTCTCCAACAGTGACCCCCCGTTCTGTGCCAACAACCTTATCATTTGTTTCACTCATAAGATCGCTATAATTAAAGATGAGATCATCAGTTTTCTTTCCAATCGGGGTCTGCCCCCCCCGCCCCGATGGATAGCTCGCTTGGTGTTCCTGGGTTTGTTTGCGTACTGACACAGATCAAATTAGTTTCTCTAGACTCTCTTTCCAAGTTACCTACAATTTGATTCTTGACCTTCTCGCTGCGAAACCTTTCAAAGAACCTTTTTCCAATTTAGGATTCTCAATGCTTAATATTACCAATTTGGCTCTTTCTACTGGCACCGTGCCCTCCGCTTTTAAAACAACCGTGATTAAGCCGCTACTCAAACCTTGATCCAGAGGTCCTTCAGAACTATAGACCAATCTCAAACCTCCACTCTTTTCAACAGACTGAAGGATTGTGGCCAGCCGGCTCGCTGAATAGCAATGAGAATTTATTTGTACCGTTTCAATTGAGTTTTAGATCTTTTCAACCTCAGTGCTACTCAGATACTCGACTTTGATACAGGCAACCATAACATACTCCTTTAAATTTATGGTTTATTTAATTAGGTTTTATGGGTTGGCAAAAACTCAGCAAATACACAGGAAACAAAACAAGGTGAGGAGATGCAGGAGAGCGTATCCTGTCCAATTCATGCCAGGTGTGACTTCAAGGTGCTTCTTCCTTTCACTTCATTTGGTCAACCTTCACTTCTTGGAGTGACTCGGGCTCTTCGTAGAGTAAAGGTTAGACTCGTTACCTAGCACTAGTCCAGGTTCCTGCTGTGAGAGTGTCTGTCTGTGTGAGTGGGAGGAAGTGAATGAGTTCGCCTGCCGTGTGATCGGGTGCGTCTCCTATCTGTTTTCATTCCAGGCTGTAGCTCCGGCTGGGCAGCGTCTGCATCCTGTGTGGGTCCCTCCTCTCCTCCAGTGGTAGTCGGTAGTCCTTCCCGAGATTTCCTCCAACGTTTTGCCTTATGAGGTTTTTTCCTTGTTCTTATTGAGGGTTTGGAGGCGCCATTGTTTTTATTTATTGTTTCATAATGTGGCCGCTGTGTTACTGTGGGCGATATAAATAAAGTGGACTAGCTGACCAGAAGTTGGGTGACAGTAGAGTTGGCCAGACTCTATCCTTAGATACTAATCTAGTGTTAACTACTCTGGCTGTAGACAAATATTTAGCAGTTTGGCAAAGGAAGAAAGATTTAATTGAATAGAGAGAGAGAGAAAGAGGGAGGGAGGCAAGGGGAGAGGGAAGGAAGGGAAGCATAGAGAGAATTGTGGTGTTTTGCTTCTTAGTATCTTATTGTAATTCATCTGTGATCAGATTTATTAGAGATTCAGTCATTTGTTCAGAGAATACTGTCGCAGCCTTTTATTGTATCCACACACACACACAGACACACACACACACACACACACACACACACACACACACACACACACACACACACACACACTTTGTCTCAAACATAGGAATGCATTGTTTTCACCACAGACACATTGTAATGGTTTGTCTCTCGTGCACGCACAGACAGAAATAAACACATCACATGGAAATTAATACAGAGACACAAACACACCCAGCGTTGAAATATTCTGTCATTTGTTCAGAAGACTGCAGAGTTTTGTTACACAGAGGAAATGACACGAAAAATTGCAGTGCAGATTTCACACACACACACACACACACAGTTTTGCGACAAGTGTGCTCTTTTCCTCGGGAGGGAAGCTGATACAAACATGAAAGCAGAGAAATTAATATTGGCTTCTCAGAGTGTCTTGCTCCCATGGGCGGGTAAACATTAGCATTCCACTGATTCCTGCTAACACCCTAACCTCCGTCTCTCTCTGGTAGAACGGGCTCTCATTCACTCTGGTGGACAGGAGCGACAGACAGCCAGACAGACAGACAGACAGACAGATAGATAGACAGACAGATAGCACAATTAACATCCGATCATCAGACTCCTTAAGGATTAATAAATGGGAAAACAGATCAATAGGACACAAACTATAGGTTTAAAATTGGGTGATTGGTTGAAGGAACAAAACTAGAAGTACTGATCATCATTTCTCCCATGGGCTGGCGTTATTTCTTGATCCTCTTAAGGGGAAATTCGCTCTTCAGGGGTCACAGAGGGAGGTCAGAGGTCAGAGGTCAGGGGGAGTGTCTTGATCAAGAGTTCAGCAGGTTGGAGGAAAGAGAAGCAGCATCTTTGTGCCTGTACACAACCCTTGTATTTTGCACTGATCAATTCTTGAGCGATTGTTTATTGCACTTGCATTATATCTCTATGTATGTCCTGTTTGGTCTCATCAACTCATGTTTCTCCTTGTTGTGTATGTTATGGTGATTTGTTGTGTGTTCCTGTGTGTTTTTATTACACAGCCAGTCTGCAAACCAAATCTCCCTCACCAGACAATAAAGTCATGAAGTGAATTCTTTGTCAAAGTTGCCCATCAGCGCTCCCTCTGTATGTTGCTGTTTTATTAATGCCTCTAAACTCCCTGTGGCTGCCAACAGAAACCCGGCCAACCTTCAAGCCAACAGTCTAAGCTGACAGGGAAGAGAGACTTTAATAATAACTTTAATAATAAAGTATAGCACCTTTCTAAAGCAAAGTTATAAACTGCTGCACAATCAAGACAAAAAAATACAGAGAAACAAGACTGCACAAGAAAAGCACAGTGGCAAAAAATAAACACACAACCCAATATGAAGGAAACAATCGTGAAAGGAGAAATCTCATTACATAAAAGCCCATTTGTACAAGCAGGGCTTAAGAAGGGTCTTAAGAAGTGATTTAAAAGACCCGGGGACGACGAAGAAGCCTGGTCTCAGGGAGGGCTTTCCAGAAAGAAGGTGCTCTAATGGCAAAAGGCTTGGTCTGTATTATCATCATCATCACAATTTCTTGAACAATCCCACCCCTCCACCATTCCCATCAAATAAAATTGCCTCTCTCTCCCTAACAGAAAGACGGTCCCTCCCTGCATTAGGTCCTGCCCCAACATCCTGTTTCAACAGGAAATACTTCAAACTAGGGCTGCAAGATGCTCTCAAAATGCTGTTTCATTGTAACTTTAAATCTAGATTTAGGAATGACCAGGCGGCCCCTGCCCAGGGATGTAAGGTTGTGCTTAGGCTCCTAAGGGTTAAAGGGTCAGAGATATAACAGGGGGCCAACACTATAAATGCTCTCAAAGTTTTTTGCTGCATTTTTTACCGTCCCATTTACTAATGTTGCCACAACTGTATTCATTCAAGTGGGATCCAGAGATGACTGATAATATTCCTTTTGTATCCCGTTCCCTCTATCTGTTCCTCTATCAGCTATCAGTGACCCAGTGGCCTAATGGATACGGCATCAGCCTCCGGAGCTGGAGATTGTGGGTTCGAGTCCCATCTGGATTGAATTCTTAATGTTTGGCTGCACTCCTGAAATATTACACTGACTGTGAATGACTGTACTTAGAAATGATGTTAACTCCTCATCTAGGCTCAATACCGACAACAGCCATGTCGGTCTCCAGCTATTTGTCCTTGAGCAAGAAGTGCTACCTGCTCCCGCACAATAAGTCACTCGGGATAAGAGAGTAAGCTAAATACCTAATTTGTAAAGTATGATGATGACGTAATGTTACAGTCCGTAGTTTTCTTGTCACTTTTCCAACATGGTGGTGGTGTGAACCTCGTAACCCCTGGTAACCCCTGGTAACCACTCTCCAAACACTGAGCAGCTTCATGCAGTAAATCAGTATCACATATGAATCTTGGCTCGCTGGTTTCTAGCTTTGGTTGTAGCGAGAGTTGTTCATGATCACACCACAACACAACACTTTCTCTCTCTTCATCACTCTCACTCTTTCATCTTCCCCGTTCCATTTTTTTATTATTAACTACAGAGGGGCCAGTTTGATTTATTTGATTCCCTTTACTTGGCATTTATTAATTTTGCTGTTTTGCTTTCATCTTTTGTAAGGATGTTCCAATAAACTAAACTTAAACTACAAATGAACTACAACATATCAATTTAACTGCCCCAGCATATTAGGAATAACAGGCGTGGATTCCTAAATTCAGTATGGTTCCATTATAAGATGAGTTGACCGAGGAGGTCTAGGAGCTGTCAGCAGATATTACCGTCTGCAACAGCCTGCAAACCGTTTTTAGATCTTCTTTTGGGCGTATTCTCTGGGTTTTTGCTTTAGGAGAGTTAAAGTATTGATTGTACTTTCTTACATCACAGAGATGCTGCTGGATGAAAACCTATTAGCTCCAAAAGGTAAACTTTTTAGTGCCATTAATGCCAAAAGCGTTGTTGGACCCTGGGAGCCCGAATGTTATAAAGCTTCCTGTGTTGCTCAACAGGTAGAGCATGACAATAACGCTACCAAGGTTAAGTTGCTTTGGATCGTACTGCCGCACTTACTGCCTCAAAGGACAAAATTACCACAATACCAATGATTTAACATTTTTTTGAGATTTCTGCCTTTTAAAACTCTCTTTCTGCTCTAACTAGTTTGCTTACTCGTCTCTATTGTGATTGAGGGGGCAGAAGGGGTGGAGGTGTCGTGGCCAGAGACCTGGGTAGGAGGCGATGAGTTCCTCCTGATCACTGATAGAGGCCAATAAAAGGTCACAGATTACTTACTGCCCATTTGAGTAAAAAAGAGACTTGGTATTATTAGTTTTTCAAGCGACAGCAGTGATATGTGAATTCATAAAGTGAGTGTTTCTCGTGAGTCTGGCTTTAGGGGAGAGCGGCTGATGTTCATAAAATATTGATTGGACAAGACAAATAACATACGAGAATCATTAGAATTCCTATTTCCCATTTTTCCAATTTGATTTGTTTCACGAGAGCAAAACAATATTACCTTTGATGCTATATACAAAGGGTAAAAAAAAGACAATTTTACCTGCCTTTCTGACGGCGCTGCAGATTACAGACTTCACAGATGCTTTTATGTCAGTATCTGCCAAAAGCTAATCAACGCCTCATATTGAGGCAGATGGAGTTCAGTCTTTTTTTTTTTACTCCAGCATACGTTGCAGTTATTGGGGACATTTACAGTTCAATGAATTCAAAATGAGACAATATCTATTTTTGATGTGTGGGCGAGTGTTTTATTTGTGTTAAAGGAGTTATGGCATAATGAAATGCAGTGAAAATGAACAAAACCAAGAGACACCTTACTTTAGGGCATGGAAACAATTGCAGCATGAAACTGTATCTCACTTAAAAGGAAAAAAGTGTCTGCTTCATGTCTGAGCATGTGCTTGTGTCAACAGAGACTCAATAATGAAATGCAGTGATATATGCCCAGCTAACTAACCTGTTACTAACCTACGGTGATGTTGAAACGCTTAAAAGGCTTAAAACTATCACTGCATGTAGTCACCTCAGTCATTCTCAAAATCAGTTCAACAATTTCAAAGACAACTAATGTAAACGGCCCACCCGGCAATGCAGCAACTTGTTGCATCGAAAATCACAACCTAATGTAATGGCTGAACCTTGAAAACGCCTGATGAGCAGTTCAGAGTGTTGTTCTTCATTCAACTCATTTCTGTGGTGTTTGTGCACTGCTCTCCCCAGAGGTCACTTTCAATCAAACACTGTGGTCAGTACTGCTCTTTTTCAAAAAATTCTATTCAAGTTTTAGTTTATTTTCTTTGTCTGTTCAGGCGGTGGCTATCGCTGCTCATGCTAACTACCCAGTTCTTCTTCTATTTATTCCAAACAAACTGTTGTTGATGCTGCCAGAAACATAAAATGCATCACCCCCCCCCCCCCCCCACCTCCCAGGCCTACCTGACACCGAATGTTTAGAGCTGCAGATATAAAAGCTTTAATGAACTGGTTATAGGTTGAATCACCGTTGTGTTCTATCAATCTAATAGCAGAACTGACATTTATTTCTATGAAAATGTCACAATTTTGACTTTAACGCCGATTCACTTTGATAATGTATAAGCTAAACAGCTCCTTGAACGACCGCTCTCTGTCTCAGTCTCTCTCTCACAACAGGGTATAAACAATCCAGCCCGTAATATCAACTGGGTGATGTAATCGCTATGGCGATGCGATCCACTTTGTTTCCACGGGTAACTCACTTAGAAACACATTATGTTTTTTTTTCTTCTGGGAGGATGGATGAATGGATAGATGGAGGGATGAATGGATGGAGGAGGGGGAGAACAGAGAGAGAGAGAGATAGAGAGAGAGGCTGATGGGGGAGAGAGGGAGGCAGCATGAAAAGCAGAGAGAGAGAATAAGAGAAAAGAAAGGAAGGAAAGGGAGGGGCTGAGAGAGAGTGAAAGAAAATGAGAGAGAGGCAGACAAAGAGGTTGGAAGAGGAGAGAAGAGGAGGTGAATTGAGGAGGAGGATAGGAGGAGACAGAGTTAGTGACTGATACAAAAAGAGAAGGAGCAAGGAGAAGAAAGGAGATGAAGGAGGTATAGAAAGAGGGATGGCGGGGTGAGGAGAGGTGAGACGATGACAGAGCAAAGGAGAGAGATATATCAGAAGACATAAACTAATTAGGACGGACCCTCCTTTTCCTGCACTCTCCATCCCTCCATCTATCCATCCATCTCTCCTGCCGGTCATCCCCTCATTCTCTCCGTCTTTCCCGGAATAAAAGCGTGATGTTTTCCCGCCGATAGAAAGCGGCTGTGCTTCCCGCAGGCTCTTTAAAATGAAACCGGATACGAGCACAGCCAATCGGAAAGCTTTTAACTAACAGAGCTTTGGGTTGCCGGGTGGGTAAAGTATTTAGCGGTGGGGGCACTGAAAGAGAGTGTGTGTGTGTGTGTGTGTGTGTGTGTGTGTGTGTGTGTGTGTGTGCATATGTCTGTGAGTGAGAAGTAAAGTATTTAGTGGTAAGGGCACTCACCGGAATGCATGTGCGTGTATGTGTGTGTATGAAAAAAAGAGTGTGTGTGTGTGTGTGTGTTCTTCTCTGTGTGAGTGTGTGTAAATGCAAGTGTTCATGCATTTGTGTGTATGTGTGTGTGTACAAGAAACCCCTCAGTCCAAGCTTTCGTGTGTGTGTGTGTGTGTGTCTGTGTTTATACAAGTGTTCATGTATTTGTGTGTGTGTGTCTGTGTAAGAAACCCCTCACTCAAACCCCTGTGTGTGTGTGTGTGTGTGTGTGTGTGTGTGTGTGTGTGTGTGTGTCGAGGTGGATGCCGTCACTGTCTGCCGGTCTCACTACTTAGCAGAAATCTCCCATTCAGACCCATGAATTATTCACAAAGGAAAAAAGTCTGCCCTCCTGTTTCTTTTCTTTAACCCCCCCTCCTCCTCCCCCTTCCTCCCCCCTCTCCCCCTCCCTCCCCCCCTGTATAATTACATTACGGCGACTGGGATTGACACTTCACACACCGGTGGCGAAAAAAAAAAAACCACAATTGTCTCTCTTTCTCTTTCTCTGGCAAAATAGACGCTCTCCATTTTCAATAATCAAGGTGCGCAGCATCACGCCCGCTCCCGTCGTCTCGCTGCCGAATTATTTATTAGAACACGTTTACCGGCGAAGTGTGAATCATCGGGAAAACAAACACACGTTTGTTTTTTTTCTCTTTCTCTGCATATTAAAACAAAGGCAGCTAAAAGGAGAACAGCCACGAAGAGGAGCCTCTTCATCAGGTTGTGTGGTTAAGCTACAGCATTGGAAACAAAGGTTAAGCCAGGATGGGTTTAATTGCCTGCTTAGAGGGTGTTTTGTACATTAATTGCTGTCGGACTGTAATGGTGTTCACATGATGTCACCCACTCAAACTGATGTTGGAAGATATCGGCAGATACTCTCAGACCCGGCGAAGGTAAAGCTGCAATAGGCTGGTACATAGAAACTCTCGTTCCTTGGCCAGGGGATCTACTGAGGATTTGGTGTGTGTGTGTGTGTGTGTGTTTCTTTGTCTGTATGTGGCTGGTAATGTATGTGTTCATGCCTCTGTGTGTGTGTGTGTGTGTGTGTGTGTGTGTGTGTGTGTACTGGTGGGTCAGACACCTCTATCAGATTATGCATGTTCATGTTCATGTTTGTGTGTGTGTGTGTGTGTGTGTATGTGTGCGAGCCGTGTCAGACAGACAGATAGAAAATCAATAGCACGGAGAAGATGCCAGCGACAGCTGCAACCATATTTACCACCCCACAGATCAACCTTCACATGCAGACATACAAAAACCACGCTGACATGTTACAGCTATTTTTATTCCATGTCAGCTTTTGACTCGTGTCCTTCTGCTCTGAGAACCTGTCAGGTTTGTAAATTGATAAAGGTAGAGAGTGTGCATAGACTGATGAAGAGAGACAGAGTGAAATAGTAAGAGTGATATATATATATAAAATATATAGAAAGAGATAATACAACCAATTGTATAGTCTATTTCTCTGGGAATGTCATGGATACTCAGGTGTGTCAGTTTTACTACTAATAATCGGCGCTGGGCATGAGAGTGGTGCCATGCTAGAAGTCCCCCATCTTGCATTAGTACTACAGTGGTAGCCATCATACAGTATGTCCTCCTGTTACGCCCCGTCTAGGAGAGGGTCAAAAAGTCGTAAAGTAGAACCTTTATTTCCAGCTCCCAAAACAGCCTCAGGATGGGCCGAGGCCAAAATAACAAACAGAACAAGGCAGCTAATGCTAGAGTCAATCTGACTAAACTATGAGAAAACAAAGAATGGAATAACTAAAATACAGTGAGCTACTAACTCCTTAACTAACCAAACACAGAGAAAACCATCCGCCCCTACACCCCAAACTCAAACTTGACAAGTAATACATTGCACAGTAGTAAGAGTTGGTCAGGTTGGGAGATGAGAATGGAGATGGTGTCAGGCGTCAAGCTGGTTGACTCTATTTATGGGCAGAGCCATGACTATCTGCATCTGTCCTGATATACTACATTGTAGAGTCTTATCTGCATCTGGATGCATGATACTACAGTGGTAGGTCTTTCTATCTACCTGCATATACTACTGGTCGTCCTATCGCATGAGAGTGGTCCATGGTAGAAGTCCTCCCATCTTGCATTAGTACTACAGTGGTAGGACCATCTATCCATAGCTTCTACCCTCAGTACTAAGTGAGGGTCAAAATCCGTTGTAAAGTAGTAACCTTATTTCATCTGCCCATTAAACAGCTAGGATGGGTCCACGCATGTGCAAAATAACTACAACTGTACAAGCTCTAATCTGACGTCATGACTAAACTACATGAGAAACATATCAGAATTGGCATATAACATACAGTGTAGAGTCCTCAATCCTGAACTAACACACTGCAAGAAACATGGTAGACCCTCACCTGCATCTATCTCATAACTACAGGTAGATCTCATTGCACAGTAGTTAGAGTTGTCTCAGTGGGGAGCATAATAGCCAATCAGCTGCAGGGACTTCCCATGACGAAGGAGCCAATCAGCTGCAGGGACTTCCTCTCCAGTAATCCTACCAGGAACAGCCACCGTATCCTGGCGCTAACACATTCACACACGGTACACAGAGAGTAAGAAGGAACAGATCAACAGAAGCAACCGATGCAAAATGATACAACAACAAATACATACTTACATGAATTGGATCTCCCAACCTGCATCTATTCTGCATTAGTACTACAGTGGTAGGAGTCCTCTATCCTGCATCTATCCTGCATTAGTACTACAGTGGTAGGAGTCCTCTATCCTGCATCTATCCTGCATTAGTACTACAGTGGTAGGAGTCCTCTATCCTGCATCTATCCTGCATTAGTACTACAGTGGTAGGAGTCCTCTATCCTGCATCTGTCCTGCATTAGTACTACAGTGGTAGGAGTCCTCTATCCTGCATCTGTCCTGCATTAGTACTACAGTGGTAGGAGTCCTCTATCCTGCATATATCCTGCATTAGTACTACAGTGGTACAAGTCCTCTATCCTGCATCTGTCCTGCATTAGTACTACAGTGGTAGGAGTCCTCTATCCTGCATTAGTACTACAGTGGTAGGAGTCCTCTATCCTGCATCTGTCCTGCATTAGTACTACAGTGGTAGGAGTCCTCTATCCTGCATCTGTCCTGCATTAGTACTACAGTGGTAGGAGTCCTCTATCCTGCATCTGTCCTGCATTAGTACTACAGTGGTAGGAGTCCTCTATCCTACATATATCCTGCATTAGTACTACAGTGGTAGGAGTCCTCTATCCTACATATATCCTGCATTAGTACTACAGTGGTAGGAGTCCTCTATCCTGCATCTGTCCTGCATTAGTACTACAGTGGTAGGAGTCCTCTATCCTGCATCTATCCTGCATTAGTACTACAGTGGTACAAGTCCTCTATCCTACATTAGTACTACAGTGGTAGGAGTCCTCTATCCTGCATCTATCCTGCATTAGTACTACAGTGGTAGGAGTCCTCTATCCTGCATCTATCCTGCATTAGTACTACAGTGGTACAAGTCCTCTATCCTGCATCTGTCCTGCATTAGTACTACAGTGGTAGGAGTCCTCTATCCTGCATCTGTCCT
Organism: Hoplostethus atlanticus; assembly: GCA_034670405.1. Taxonomy (NCBI): domain Eukaryota; kingdom Metazoa; phylum Chordata; class Actinopteri; order Trachichthyiformes; family Trachichthyidae; genus Hoplostethus; species Hoplostethus atlanticus. The sequence goes on from JAXDDX010000061.1 coordinate 455,172, forward strand.
GCATTAGTACTACAGTGGTAGGAGTCCTCTATCCTGCATCTGTCCTGCATTAGTACTACAGTGGTAGGAGTCCTCTATCCTGCATTAGTACTACAGTGGTAGGAGTCCTCTATCATGCATCTGTCCTGCATTAGTACTACAGTGGTAGGAGTCCTCTATCCTGCATCTAGCCTGCATTAGTACTACAGTGATAGGAGTCCTCTATCCTGCATTAGTACTACAGTGGTAGGAGTCCTCTATCCTGCATCTAGCCTGCATTAGTACTACAGTGATAGGAGTCCTCTATCCTGCATTAGTACTACAGTGGTAGGAGTCCTCTATCCTGCATCTATCCTGCATTAGTACTACAGTGGTAGGAGTCCTCTATCCTGCATCTATCCTGCATTAGTACTACAGTGGTAGGAGTCCTCTATCCTGCATCTGTCCTGCATTAGTACTACAGTGGTAGGAGTCCTCTATCCTGCATTAGTACTACAGTGGTAGGAGTCCTCTATCCTGCATCTGTCCTGCATACTTATCGGGCCATGAAAGGAACTTCAAAGGCCTTGGGGCTTTATCATTCCTAAAACATGCTTCTCCATGCTCTACCAGCGTTCTACCAGAAGCCGCTCCCTACCCGTACTGGATTTATATTCACGTCTCGTGTGTCTGCATCTCCCCGTCCACACTGCCTTGACCTCTATAAAGCTTTGACATTTTAGTCAAATAGCATGGGCTGTGATTCCCCATTTCAACACCCAGATTAATGTGGGTTAAAGATACAATCTGTGATTTATCTGTCCCATCTATCTGAATGTGGTGTGTATTCGCATGCATTCTCGATTTCATTGACTTGCAGGTGAATATAACGCCTTTAGCGTCATGATAAACGCCTTTATCATGCATGATTCTCGATTTCATTGACTTGCAGGTGAATATAACGCCTTTAGCGTCATGATAAACGCCTTTATCATGACTCAAAATGCACGTCTGACACTGTTTGCAAACATAACAAATAGAGCCAGCACTTTCACAGCCTCAGTAGTCACAACTAATTCATGTTCACCTTACACAGACACAATCTTAAGCCTTATTCACTCAGGGCTGTTATATTATATATATTGCCCCCCAACCTCTTCATTGGGTGAAACACATTCCCATGGGATAATGGTGTCCTGGGTTCACTTGTATAGGTCAAGATTTTACAATTCATCACTCCTGATTTAGCAAAGTAAAACGCATTTATAGACTTGCGCTACAGATTCCACTATGGCCTCCATTTTTCACGACACGAGGAAGACAGAAATCACACATATAGAAGAAGAAAAAGAAATGACATGCCATAATTGCACAGATAGTTTGACTCACAAAGGCTTAATATAATCAAGGGACCCTCTGTCTTCACCACGATACAGTTGGTAACTTGGCAGACCCGTACAGGATTAAAATCACAGATGATCTCCGCATCTGTCACGAATCGCTAGATGTACCCAGGTAATATTAGCCCTGTGAGAATCAGGCTTTAGACGTTATATTTGAAAGTGGAATAAAATGTCTTCAGTTCAATAATTCACTGTGTGAACAAAGCCAGTAGGGCAACAGTGTTTCAAAAGGCGATGCCATGCTGGAAGTATAGATTAGGGCTTTTAATGCCTGGTCCAGCAGCTAAAAGCTCTGGATGAAATCATCTCCCTCTCTGGATTATGGTATTCATTACTTCTGAAAAGGCCTCGGCGTGAAAAGAGGAGGCGAGGAGGGAGGAAACAGAGAGATGAATGTGTTTATTGGCATCTGAGTACGACTGCTCTCTCTCTCCTTTCTTCTTTCGGAGGATGCGGCGTGCCTCAGATGTTCTCTGCTGGTAAATATATGTTCACAATGACATTTAAGTGTGTTTGTATATGAGAGAGAGAGAGAGAGAGAGAGAGAGAGAGAGGGGAATGGAGAGAGATCATTGGTGGGTGGAACTGATTCAGTTTGAATGAGACTTTCTCCATGTCTCCCCACCATGTGTCTTCTCATCTAGGTCAGTGAATTTCTCCTCTTTTTCTCTCCAGCTTGCCCACTTTTTTTCAGTGTCTCTCTCACCCCAACTATTTGTCCTCTTTCAATTTCTGTCTGTCATCTGTCTGTTTCTCTCGCCATTCTTGCTACAGTAAAACAATTTGGTTCGACCCTCCTCTCTTCCTCTCTCTTCTCTCCCCTTCTCTCGCTCTCTCTCTCTCTCTGAAGACCAGAAAACATAATCCGATCCCTTCCTATTTCAGAGCTTATGGAATATGAAAGAACCCTCTCCATTTCATTACCAGGGAGAACTGCAGTTTGAAATGACCCATGGGGAAAAAAAGCTTTTATTTATTTATTTGTGAAGTCTTATATGAATGTGACCAATTTCTTACTGATATTTGTGACAGGCGCCGTCAAATCAACACTCATGTTGTTGTTTTTTGTGCTTGCCTGGAGAGCAAGCATCTACAGTTGTTGATGTCCCTGAGAGATTGTAGTATTTTCATCAGGGCCTTGTTGAATTGTCTTCCTGTGGTAGCAACCTGTACAGGCTGGCTGATGGGAGGTTGCTTTTTCAATTTCACATTTTTCTACAATTCAAATTCCTCCTGGAAACGTTTCAATAGAAGATCCGTTTCAATTCATTTCATTCCCTGATCAGGCAAGTCGTGCCGTTTTACAACATTAGATTGTTTGATTCAGGCTTGATTACATGTTGTTTGTTGGGCTGCTGCAAGTCGGCTAAAACCTGCACTATGTCATTTATGTAATTTAGTCTTTGGCGGCCCCAAGTGGCAGCGAGAGGAAACTGTTTGGACCGAAATTTCTATTTAATGGTTTGTTTCGGAAGTTTCGATTCGCCGCTTCGTCTGCTCGGAGAAAACCTTTCCACCAGTATACATACCGACACCAAAACTTAAACTGGGTAAATGCAGCAAATCTACAGCGGCTCAATGAAGGGGGCGGGGCCAGTCTTCTCTGTCGCAACCCTACCCTACCCCCACGTTTTTGTACTAATCTCGCCTTGTTTGCTAAGATGCCCATCACCAGCAAGTAAGAGTAACTAGCACTAGATTTCACTTGTTTTTCACATTTTTCTACTTAATGAAACCGCAAGGTCAGATCTACAAAATGACGTATCTTAGATCACACGATAAATGATGAAGACAGAGTATTAAGTCAGTGTAATTCTATGGTAGTCAACCATTTGTTACTCTGTTACGCTACTGCAGTTACTCCATCTTTAATATTTGGTTAATGCAGCTTTACAATAGTAATAATAAGATCAAATAATATTTATCTCATTTGAACAGCAGTTTGTCTGACAGCCTAAATAGACGCTTGAGAAGCATTACCTATGAAGCAAAACAATGTTCCCATTACAACAAACCTATGAAACTTGTATTGTTTTATAGTATAAATTATGCCTGTACTATAATTAACATCATCATCAGAAGCAGTGTTGTGTGAGTCACTGAGTATTTAAACTAAAAAACTAAAAGATCTCTAATTACATGGATGGAACATCTCAGAGCTGAGGTTTGTGAGTGACTGCCCCCCCTCCCCCTTTCTACTGCTTCTACTTCTGTGCACTATTTATACCATTTAAACCCAATCCTATGATGACTGACTGTTTCCATGTAATGCATACAACGATCCCGCTGGGATTGCTAAGAAAAGCTTTCTACATAGGGAACCATTTTGCTGCAGTTAAGGGGTCAGCTTTGAAAACGCTTAGAAGGGTAATGGCTGGTGTGTGTAGGTGTGTGTGTGTAGGTGTGTGTGTGCATGTGCAACCGTGTGCTTGAGTATGTGAGTGTGTGTGTGTGTTGGTGTTGTCATGTTTAAATGATAATGATTATATTTCCATGCAGCTCTGAGAGCATAAGATCCAATATGCATGTAATTGTATGTTTGACGGTCTGTGTGTGTTCCTATCAGTGTGTGTATGTGTGTGTGCGCGTGTGTGTGTGTGTGTGTGTATTATTGATCTGTTCAGGTTTTCTCCCCTGGCTAGCTGATTTTCTGGGCAGAGACAAAGCGAGCCCCCTGCAGAGCTGAATCTTATGTTTCTGTAACTTTAACGCTGTTTCAAGCCATTATCTCTCTCTCTCTCTCTCTCTGTCCTCTTCCTCCTCTCTTCCGCTCTCTCCTTTCCGTTATCTCTTCCTCTATTTATCTCCCTCTTCCTCACTCTAACCTCTCCCTCTCCTTCTCTCCTTTCTCACCACTGTTGTTTTTAGCTTTTATCTTCTCTCCATCTGCCTCTTATTCTCTCTTTACCCCTTCCTCCCTTTTTCTTTATTCTCTATTTCTAGCCATTATCTCCCCGTCTCTCACTGTTATTCCTCTCTCTCTCTCTCTCTCTCTCTCTCTCTCGCTCTCTCCTTGTGGCCTTGTGCTGATGTCGGATCAGACAGAACAACATGACTCACAGAGAGGGGCTGAATTCCCTTTGGTTCTCCATTCGATATCAAACAGAACCGTGTGCGTTGCCGCTCTGTGTAGAACCTTAACCCCTCTTTGGTAACATGAAATACTGACAGAGACAAAACGCTGGTTGTATTAGAGGTCAAATGCACCCTCCTGTCCACAAGAGGACTGAGGTTCCTTTTGAAATGCAATCTGCTCATGATTTCCTGACTTCCAGTACCAATGCAATCTGATTCATTACTATCTATGGAATATAAAAAAATTAAAATTGTAAAATAAAAGCACTAAGGGAAACATTTTAGTTTTGTTTTTTTGTTTTTTTTCTAGACAGTGCCATGAAGCGATTTTTAAACAGTATCTCTATACCACATAATTCCATGGTTTACCACTCAGTAAAATACCAGAAGAATCCAGATAGATTTTATCCTCATCTTGGCCATCACACCTACATTTAAAGGCTCCAACTCCATCTCATAGTTTTCTTAACTGTTTTCTCAGTGCATTTCATAGCGAAGCTCCATCTATGAAATGTGCGTGGGAGGCCACTTTGGCACTTATTTAGTTCAAGAAATCTCAGCATGTCTTGAAACTGTCCTTTTAAACTGTCTATTCAAAGGGCTTGATATCAGGTTTAAAAGAAACGCCTACACACACACTCACTGGTGCTTTGATGGGTGTATCGGTGTACGTCGCTGAGCCCGAGCGCTCAGGTCGACGGTAAGGATAGTACCAGATCTGACTCTCTTCACCAAAGACGGCATCGTTCTGAAACTGTTGAATGCTTTCCTCAGTATGTGAAGTGGATTTTCTTAGACTCTAACTTCCAAAATCATCCTCATCAGTGAAAATGTAGCAGAACGTCCCCACCCTGGTTTCAGGAAGTGAATACTAGTTCCAGGTGGTTCACATTTCAAACCTGTATGACCTCAGAGGTTTATATGAATGCAGAGAGCAGGGTGGTGACATTAGAAATACATGATAGTTTCACACTAGTGATAAATGACACAGTGAAACTTTAATAGTGTCCAGTATTTAACTGCAGGGACATGGTGAAGGAGGAGAGCATGACTTAAAGTGGTAGAGGACGTAGGGGTAGAGTATCTCTGTGTTGTTGTTTTACTTTACAGTTTTTCTCAGTCACTTTGGTCGCTTTCTCAGATCAGAATTGAAATTCTCAAAACTACTTGTTCAGCCTCCACATCATCTAGTCACTTGTGCACATCATAAAAGCAGCTTCTCATTCTTTTGAACAAATTGCAAATGCTTTAGCACATTCATGGAAATGGTTATGTCCAACCGTCTGCTGTTTCCTACATTATCAATAGTTTATGTCATGTTGATCAAAATGTATTATATTGGTTCTGTTAAATAGTCTCACCCCCCAGAACATCTAGGCACTAGTTCATTGCTTATGTCATTACATGCAAAATGGTTGAACCAGTTGTCATAATCTGTCAAGCATATCAAGCATGTCAACCATTTCTATTAGACTTTTTTTGTAAATGTGTCCTGAATTGATGAATCTTGACTTTCACTACAGTTTTTCTCAGTTGCTTTGACTCAATTCTCCAATGACAGTTGAAGTCATCAAAACAACATGTGAAATTCTTCACAACATTTGGTTACCTGAGCACAACAGAAAGAGCATTTATCTTTGTTACCATTTGCAAATGTTTTAGCACATTTAGACAAATGACTAACAATTATGACAATTTGAACAATTATTGGTTGTATATGTCTTTTGAAAATGTTGAGTAGCCTCAATCTCACGCCGCCTTGGGCCTGTAAAAAGCTCATTCAAAACCTATTGTGCTACCCGGTCTCCCGAAATTTCCCGAAATGAGCATGATGTCTTGTGACTACGTGCTTCATGAAGTGAGAGAAAAATGTTTCCTCGATATTAAAGGATTAGGTGGAGGAGACACGACTAGCAACAACTGTAGTTTGATAGTAAAATAACATGGTGGAAAGTAAGAGGAGGTCGGGGGGGGGTGTGGATGGGAGGAGACATTTAAGCTCTGGTGACCTGGGTTCAGTTTCTAACTCATGCCAAGACATTTTCTACTGTAAGTGAAGTTTTCTACCAAAACCCTAACTTAACCAAAGTTGTAGTAGCCTCATCCTAACCATAACTTAACCAAAGTAAATTCATTTATCTAAACTAGCTTAGCTTTTCAAGTGATGAACAGGTGAAAATGGTGTGTCCAGTTCGTGCTATTCCAATAGTCCAATTTGTCGTGGAGGAACGTAATGTTCAAAAATAAATAATAATAATAATAAAATATGTGTTTGTGTCCACAACACATTATCTGCGTCTCAAAGAAAGACTACACCAACTTTTCAGGAATTAATAACAATAGATAGATAGATAGACAGATAGACAGATAGATAGATAGATAGACAGATAGACAGATAGATAGATAGATAGACAGACAGACAGAGAGACAGATAGACAGATAGATAAATTCCCTCTCTGCTTTGAAACAGGTTTTCTAATGTTGAAATCCTAATAACTAATGTTTTTACCGTTTAAGTGAACCAGTGGTTTTGATATCGCAAATAAAATTCTTGTGGTTCATGTACATTATCAGTAGTTACGAGCAGACAGACAAAGTGTGGTGGGACATCTGGGTTACATGGATTCAGGGGCAAGGAGAGTACAGCGTGATGTACAGCGGTCGGGGCTCGAGGGGCTGAGACGTATGACACCGTAACATTACACTAGTATACTGATCCCTTCCATTTAGACACACTTCAAAGACATGGTTCAAACCTGGAGAACTGTGTGGGTGTCAGGGCTCGGGTTTCTGTGTGTGTGCGTGTGCATGTGTTGGGATAATGGGTATGCATCTGTGTGTGTGTGTGTGTGTGTGAGGATAATTGTTTTGTGTGTGTCTGTGTGTGGGTTTGACTTGTAGAGGTGAGGACTTGACCCCGGAGGTTAATCTGAAATCTTAACCGTGGAGAAATGTGAGCCAGACTAATGGTACAATAACACATATAGGCGCGTGTGCACACACACACACACACACACACACACACACACACACACACAGTGAATGGGCAGGAAGCAGTGGGGTATCCAGACAGTATTAGTAGTATTTTTAGCTAGGATCATTTCTTCATGTGCAGGTCAAACAAAGACTGCCTTTCACATGCACAGTCTGGCCTCTCTCCCACCATCCCTCATTTTCTCCCCCCCACCTCCCTCAAGCTCTCTTTCTCCTCTTGTTCCTTGTCTCGCTCCCTCCCTCTTTATCCCTCCTTTCCTCCCCGTTCTCTCCCGCCAGTCATCTTTTTCTCTGCTCATATTTCTGTCTATCCCTGCTTCCATTTGTGGCGTTCCCTTCCCTTTTCTCCCTCCATCCCATCCCTCTCCTCCCGTGAGGCCCATTCATCCAGACCACCCCTCTCTCCTGTCCTCCCCCTTGCCTCTGCTTTCTTTCTCCCTCTTTCCCTCCATCTTCACCACGACTTAGCAGCTCAAGTTAAATAAACTCTGGGTGCACAGCTGGTGATCAGGTTTGCATTCCCCTTTCAAATCCCTCCATCTCTCCTTCCCTCCCTCTAAGTGTGTTTCACTCTGTCCATTCCCGTTGCTTCTTCACCTCCCTCCTTCCTCTCTGTCTCTGTCTTTGTCTCTCTCTCGGTTAAAAGGCTGTAGAGACTTTGCAGTTGCGTTACAAATCTGCTAGCAACCACGGCTGGCGCCATCTTGGAGGTCCAGTAGACAACTGGCTGTGTGCAAATAATTCCTATATATGTAACAACTTGGCAAGAAAAAAGTCAAAAAGATAGCTGTGATGTTGGATGCAGTCATGTTTAAGTTAAAGTGAATAGTCTGATGAGGTACCATGTCACAGAAAATGTCTCTACTCCAAAGCACTGTGAGTTGTAGCTTGAGACGAGTCAGCTCAGTCAACCTAAACAGGTTTTTGGCTTCATTAGCTACCTAACTAGCCAGCAACGCAACTAATGTTAACATGCGACTACCAGTTTTACCAATGTCAGTAGAGGCTGGTAGTTGCAAAGTGTGCAAATGTGTTGAACAACAGGACAGTGATGGCTAGCTAACTAGAAACTATGGTTAGCTAGCTAACAAGCTGAAATTATCCAAACACAAAATTATATATAAAAATTATATATATAGTATCTGTGGTGAAATGATCAGTTTACAGTCAAAAACAGCCCTGAAATAAACTATTTTAATTCTAAATTCTGTTGTGACCAAGTTGGACATTTAGAAATGTAATCAGCTGTTAACGGTGATTGTCGCCCAAGAGCTGACGACCTCCAATATGGCCCCTCTGTGTTACAGCACCTGAAAGCCCTCTATCAGCATAGTCTGAAGCTAGTCCTGTCTGGCCCGGACAGCTCAGACAGTAGAGCATAAGACTCTCAGCCTCAGGGTCGTGGGTTTGACCCCCACATAGTGTCAAGTACCTTTCTGCATCGCTTTGGATAAAAGCGTCTGCTAAATAAATGTAATGTACTTTACTCACTTTGTGTCTTTCTCTGTCTCACACCATTTCTCCTTCACTTCTTTACCTGCCCCTTCTCTCTTCTGCCTCTCTCTCTCTCCCTGGACAGCATCTATGTCTGAAAATAAACCAGTACCTACCTTCTCCTTGGCATTTGGAAACCTTTTCTTGTAAAACGAACACACACACACACACACACAAACATACACATACACACAGGCAGACACACATGCACACAAATGCATATGCACACTCACACCACACCCATTCAGTCACACATATGCAAGAACGTGCATATGAATGCATGTGCACACACACACACACACACACACACCATGAATGTAGCAATCACACACACAAACACTGTAAATGTATCAGTCACAAGCACCGTCGCTCAGGCACACTTTTCTTTTAAGATAAGGCTGGATCGGATAAAGCCGGCCATATCGCACCCCGCCAAGCCCCAACCAGGCTTAGCCGTCTGCGTCTGTGTGTGTTTCTAAAGAGATCAAGTGTGTGTGTCCAGACTTATCCAAGTGCATGTGCTTCCCTCTCTTATTCTGTTTCAAAGAGAGTAAGCTGAGAGGGTTCTGTTAAAAGACAGAGCTGGTATAAAAAACAACCTGATCAGTGGAACATGGTTCTCCAGGCTTAGAGTGTGTTTTGGATAACACTGCCTTTGAGGACCATATCTCCGGTGCACTATGAGGGCATTATTGATGAATGTATTTAGTCTTCATAAATCCCATTACAGCACTACCTGGCTTTGGCCCCTTCTTAGACTGTGTTTAAGCATTAGGGCCGTGCGTGTCCCTTGGCTCAGAGTGAAAAAACAGATTAACGCTGCAATGCTTTCGGGAAGCCCTGCCCACGCCAGCGTCTAGTTGTTGAGGTGTAATAAAAGCACAACAGGGAACACAAGGAGTCTGCTGGCTGACGTCCAACACATGCACATTTGGGACCCACTGCTGGTGTGGACACTAAAAGTGATGCACTGTTGCAAAGAACACACTGACCTAAATGTTATTATTATTGTTATTATTATTATTATTATTATTACTACTATCAAAGTAGCAACACCAAAACATGGTAACTTTACAATAATTGTTAGTTTGAAGATGTTATGCACACCATAAGCACATTATAAAAAACATCATAACTACATTGGCATTATATGCCAGTAATTAATACACTAAGTATAACAACAGTTATGTTTTAATTATAATGTGCTTATGGTGCATGAATGATGACTTGTAGTGTGTTATAACTAACAACTCAAGGAAAGTGTTACCAACTTTATTTAATAATTATAAAATTTAATAATTTAACAACTTAGATATTTTGCTGTGGATCCATAATGGGGGAATAAACATTAACAGTTTGTCTTTCAATGTCTCAATAAAATAAAGGATGTAGTCTGTCAAAGTGCCATGATATTGTCAACCAAGGACTTAAACACATAACAGAAATGAATAAACAGGACCAAGGCACTGTTTACCATTTAAATAAAATGCATTTCATCTGCATCAGTACGACTCAAGTACCTGAATTTGTTTTCATTTGTTTAATGTCAACAATTTAAAGAGTGGATGTCACTTTTTTTAAATGGTAGACATCTCATTTGGACAGCTAAATTAAAGTGTACAGAGCATTTCAGCATGAGTGCTTCATATTTGCAAAGATTTATGGCATTTCAATCCATTTCAGGATATGAAGACTCAATTACGGAGCAGTCAAGATGAAGAATTTTCCAGAGAATGATGCATTTCACTGCTTCAAGAAACCAGTCTAAGCACTTCTGCTACATACATACAGTACATGTGTCACAATTCACCATGCTCTGCAGTGGTCTGGCCAGCAGGTGATCAAAGGACATGAGTATCATATTATACCTATGCGGTTCTACTTTACAGCATTAGAGAACTCTGGTTTTATGGGCCGAGTCCGATGGCTGAAATGTGGTCTTCTCAGATGTACACCAGAGATCCACCACATGCTGCGGACACTAAAGTGTGTACTTGTACAGCTGCAGACATATAAACCGCAGCGAGAACGAGGCCCAAACAGACTGTGGACCTTTATTTCCTGTGGTTTTTATGGCTGATTTGTGGTTTCTGTGTCCTAGTACCATCACCATTTACTCACATAAGAAATGGCTTGTATGTGTAAGATAGCAAATCTTTCGGACTCCCGCTATGTCACATAATTATGCTTAAAAAACACAAAATAAAAGTAAAATACATCCCAATCAAAACTCCAATCAACAGAGCAGGGGATAATTTAAAGAGAGGGAGAGGAGAAAGTGAGATGAAGAGAGAGAGAGACAGATAGTCAGATGTCATAAACTCATAATTTTTTAAACTCATAATCTTTCTCTAATCTGTCAGCATCTCATTCGCTCCTCACTCAGATATGGATGCATTTACACGGATACTGATGGACACGAACAATACGTGTTGTTCTCTCATTTTCTCTTTTTCAAAATTTGGTTGTTTGTTGTTTCCTTCCTTGTAGAACACCAAGCAGCACAATTTTTTAAAAACTGGTTCACATTACCTGCTACAACACCCCATGGCGCCTTTGGTGAAAGTAGAAAAAGGAAACTGGATTCTTAAAAAAATCTTAAGTCATGTTGTACATCGTCTTTATGAGCAGGGGAACATTACACTGAGATATTTTGACATGGCGCTCTCTTCTCTACACAAAGAAGGAAAATGGCAGAGTGAGGACCTACGGGGAGACTACATTTTCAGAATCCTGAATTGATAAATTTTAACAATAAATGCTTTAAACGTGAGTTATACATCATCATCCCATCTTACAGAACGATATACCACTTCCCTCTCAGTGAGATTTAAGCGTACAAGCGAGCCAAGCTCAGGGGCCTCGTCGCAAACAGAGCAATGAAGCATGAACAGCATCTAGACACTAACTCCCACCGCCTTCTGTCCAAATCACGCCCATTCATATCCCAGCATGCACCAACCTACTCTCAGTCACAAACAGTTACATCCCAAATCCGCAGAACAACTATCATTTTATAAGCGTCAGAAATGGCCCATAGGGAAATATGTAGTTTAGTAAGAATTGCAATAATCAAGTTGTGAAATAATTGAGGACACACAGGCACACAAACACACACACACACACACACATCCTCAAAGTCTTTCCTCGGGGGAAGTTGGAGAATGCACACTTACACACACATTAAAACATGAAATATCCCCATTTATTTATTATCCAGCCTCACCAAGATATTACTCTTTCATGTGAGCTGATTAAAATTACCCGGCACCAGGACAATATAATAGAGCATTTTGTTTTTCTTTTATAATAATTAGTGTGAATCTGCAATTAATGTGCACGTAGCTGCTCTCACCCCGGAAAAGAGATATTATATTGAAGAAGGAATTGTGCTCAGTGTTTGAATTCAAGTTGGGTTGGAGGCCGGAAGAGAAGGAGGAAAGAGAAGGGAGGAAGAAGGAAAGGGGGGTATACCCATGACTTCAACAGTTAATGGTGACAGTTTGAACAAACCACCAGAACCTCCAAAGTACTAAATGTTCATTTCCAAAACGCAATACTTTTCAAGGACTTTCAAGGACCAACAGTACTTTTAAAAGTACCAATATTTGGAAATATTGGAAAAAGTGGAAAAAGCTTTAACCACCATGTGACACAGGGCAGTGAAGAAAAATAGCAGGCCAAACTAAAATGCAAACTTCCAGATGATGCTATAGTATACGGCTATAGGTACACGCAACTCAGAAACAGCGTTCACCATTATGGTTTTTTTTTGCCCTTAGTATATTTTCACTGGCCCAGCAGTGTAGTAGTAATTAGAGTATTAAATATTAAAGTAGTAAGTATTAAAGTCATTAATTGTATGATACAGACAGTTCCTAAAACAGCACTTTTAATTGTGAGTTAATTGTGTATGTGTGATTTTTATCAACAACTTTCCTTGCATAAATTGTTTTGCTTATTATATTCATAGATGAGCCGTCATTACCCAGCGAAACCTTTCTGTCAATGTAACCAGCAGTAACATGGAAGAAAGAGGTGAAGTTTATGAGATCGTCCGTCTTGCCATAACATTAATGGGTCCTGATAAGGGGTTGTCAGCTACCTGCTTTGCCAATATAACAGCTAGGTGCCGCCGGCTGTTGTGGGCAATTAGTGTGCAATTACAGTGATTGTTGGTCCAGCTCAATCCAACTTCCTGAGAATTTGGATGACATTTTATTTAGAGCTTTTTTCTTTCATTACATTGTGTTAGGATGTAGTCTATAGCTTGAAAAACGTTCACTGTGATTACATAGTGGTGGTTAATTGGGTAATTACCTTTTTTACACAAGCCATAATTTCATTCTATCATGAGTAAATAGGTTTGTCACCAAAATTGTACATTACTGGGGCGTAAAAATAAGCCTACACCTTGACGTGTGACCAATTCGTAGGTTGTTAAAACGTCACTGATAAAGGCTATAGCAGTGTGTAATGGCTGAGAACCTCTTCCTGTTTGCTGGAGGCACCAGGGTCTTCATCGTCACAATCTGTTAATAACAGTCGGCTCCATTGTAACAAAGCACAAACGAGTCTGTTTTATTGCTTTTATTTGTATTACTTTTTAAACAAGACCTGATTACGTTAGCTGGAAGTTGCCATTGTCAGGCTTTTCATATTAAGCCCCACTTTTTTTTACCTTTGTGGAATGACCCCCAGGTGAACAATAACAATAACAATAATAATAATAATAAACTTTATGTATATGGTACCTTTCCAAACAACTTTCACAAAGAGCTTTACAAAATAAATGAGATAAATTAATAAATACAAAAGGAAACAAAGACAAACGAGAATTAAATATACGGAAACAAATTACATTTCCGGGATAAAACAGAACATAAAAATGACCATTATAAAAAAGCTTTCCTGTACAAGTGTGCTTTGAGAGGTTATTTGAAAGACGATACTGATCTGGCTAGGACGCTTTAAAACCTGGGAGCTGTGATTGATTCTATTGTATTATCCTTGATTATTGCTCCAAGCACTATACCACTAGACCGCCTTTTCCATGCATCCTGTGGCTCAGCATCAAATGAACCCTGGACCCAAAATTCCTGTCCTTTCTCCTTTCCTCAGCACCAAGTTAGACTATTAAGACTACAGAGCAAAGGGCAAATGAGAGGAGATAGAAAAAATACAAACTAATAAGCGCAAAAAGAGACAGGAGAGAGAAATAAGGGGATATAAGGTAAGAAAAGAGACGTGGATAGGAGGAAAAAAGTGGTAAAAGAGCCGAGAGAAGAGGAGCAGTAACAGGAGCAGGGAGAAAAACGGCTGAGCTAAAACGGTTGTCTCTTACTGGGTAATGCTTTCACATAAAGGTCAATGTCTGAAGTGTTTCTCCTTAAAAATGTCAAATGCCCCACAATTGATGACTTTGCCATCTCCCAAAGAAGATCCAACTGCGGTGATACAGAAACTTTCATCAAACGGCTTAGGACAGCAGTTTCTATAACATGCATCAGGACCCAAAGTGGATTGTGGGCCTGTTTCTTGTGGGTCCCCACATGACACGAGTACTTCAAGTGAGCCTAGGTCCCAGGAAGAGACATTTTATGTACTTATTTTCTTTAAAAACCTCTAACTTTGGATGTCCATGTAAATATGTACAAGTATAAAAAGAAACAAAACAAAGTGTTGGTGTCCTTCAAAAATCTTTAAAAAAAAAAAAAAAAAATTTAAAAACTGAGCATAAATTGTAAAGTCATGTAGCAACCCCAGCTCATCATCCTCTTCGACGGATGATTCATAAAAGGTTTTAATCTTATTGAAATTCACCATAAGAGCGAGAAAAAAAACCTCTTACAATACAGTTTAGCACACAGTTTGAACAATAGCATGGTAACCATAGTAACGTTAGCTTATCTAACTGTAACTTATTTTTGTTCAGTATTATGCTTAATTTATGATATAAAACACACAAACCTATTACAAATAACTGAAATAATAACAGTCATAACAAAGGGAACAAAATACCTTGTCCACATTCACAGCTAGGTGCTAAATTCAGACGTTTGCTGTAAGTATTTGATGTCTGTCTGTTTCTCTATTTTTCACAGTTTACCTTAGAACTTTAGATGCGCTAGCTACCTTCAAAATAAAGGTAGGCGGAGACAAGAAAAACAAAGACAAAAGACAAACTTCAAAATAAAAGCATGACGTTCAATAAATAAATGCACTGCAAATAGTAGCTGGCAATTACTATTACAATTACTATTTTGTTAATTGTGTTAATTTTAAGGGGTCATTTACAAGTCAACCCATTATTTTTGAAATCCTGTTTTCTGCCCAACACTGGAAGGAAGAGATGGACTAATTTTGGACCTTTTTCCAGGCAGTACTTTTTGAAGATCAGTATGAAATAGTTTAGCGGGTCCTGACATAGTTTTGGAGAGCTGCTTTGATGCAGATAACTTGCTTTTGTTCTGATTGGAGCACACCTTTTTTCAAGTGAGCGGTTGTGAGCCATGTTTCTTGATATTGATCTGCTATGCCACTTTTTGAGGATTGTACACCAACTACCATTGATTGCATGAGAAAAGTTAACAACCAATTAGTCATGAACCTCAGGCTTTAAGTGGAATATAAAAAGGTGAAATTATAGATCAAATCCATCTTTGTTAGACCTCGCTGTAAGGGAACGGAAAATATTGGTGTATTAGTGAGACAGACCCTTTCATCACAAGCCTATGATATGAAACATCTAAACCCCAGGCTTAATGGCTGGCTTAATATACATTCCAGTATAATTCCCAGAATACAACACCAATAGTGGAGTTGTCACATTATCAATAAATAAGCCTCTGGATTTACATCAATGGAAAACACTGAAGGCTACAGTTTAAATTCTCCGATCTCCCTCTGCCTCATGCTTCCCAAAACTACTGATAACAGCTGGAGAGCTGAAAGGCATTTCAAATGTAATAGATCAAGGTTGAACCTTTGCCTGGATCCAGCCCTTTTGGCTCATGTTTGCTTATTAACCATGTGTATGGGTTTTGATCATGGGTCTGGCTCAGCTGTCTTTGAAGCTCCTAATGTCACAGTAACGGTGTGTTATGTGACAGGAATCATGCTGGTTAGATTGTTCTCTGGATCTGCCTAGGTAAGCCCACAGTAGCAGAGAATTTGCCAGAACTTTTTTACCCAGGTGGGTTCATGTAAATACAGGCCAATGGCTTCATTGATGCCTAAATGGTCAACCTGCCTCCTCATACCCCTGAAGAGCATGATTTTAAAACTGCAGGTGGCAATCACAAAGAAAAGAATGATTCAGGGGGGCTGGATCCAGCAGGTCACACTGGGATTTCTCACAGAACCTGATGAGGTGCAAACGGGGTGGGACCTGTATGCAGGCTGTGCTATTTATAAGCTTTAGTAAAAACTAGAAGAGTAAGTAACTGAAAAGACTTTTTGAGCTAAATGTTTTAAATTCCTACTGACCCTGAACTACCATTCCTAATAAGCGCTAAGAGGGCTGCAACGTGATCTCATACATCTATTTTTCTAACACAAAGGCTTTGGTGTGAAAACTTTGAATGCAATAAAATGAGGCGTTAGTGGGTTAGTGATCAATACAACAGGCCTCGCAAAATCTTGAATCTGTCCCCCTAATTGAGACCTTAGACACTCTCTATTTGCCCAAATAAAATTCTGATGTGTTTTCCTTACTGAAGGCAAAATATATTCCTTGCTGTATTTCTATCTATCTATCTATCTATCTATCTATCTATCTATCTATCTATCTATCTATCTATCTAGAGGTTTGGTGGTCTGATGTTCTTATGAGGAAAACCGACACTATAACTGACACATGGAAATCTCTTGTCTACAGACCTAGACTGTGTCTGTAACTGTGTGTATGTGAGAGAGTGTGTGTGTCTGAGTGAGTGAGACAGGCAGACAGAGTGTATCATGAGGCTTCTGAGAGTGTGAGTTGCGTGTGCATGTGCATGTGCATGTGTGTTTATGTGTGCATCTGTATGTAGCAGCGGATGATGGGAGGTTTGATAGGTGTCAAGAATGCCGGTGAATTTGTGTTAATGTATATACGTTTGTGTCTGAGTGGTGACAGGGTGACACGACATATGACAGTTTTGAGTTGTGTGTGTGTGTGTGTGTGTGTGTGATACAGAGATGAGGCATATGACAATGTTGAGTTGAGTTGTCATGGCAGCACTTGTCTTCTCCATCCCCAATCTGTTTCTCTCTGAAAAGTGTATAGCTACATGACACAATGAAAAGTACATGCATTGAACTTTTTTTTTTTTTTTTTCCTTGCCACAAAGTTGTGTTTAAAATGTTTCCGTATTCCTGCTAAGTTAACTGTAAAACAGGACGTTCGTTTTTGTCATTGCACCCCAAGAGTAAGGCAGAGCCGGGCCTGCTCAGCGGCTGCAGAAGAACAATAACAGACTAAAAATCTAAAATGTCATAACGTCCCTGGGTGCCAAAAAGCCTCCATTCACATCGGTAATCAGCTTTGTTTTGGTTCCTCCACTAAACCTTATTAAAATTTAGCTGCAAGCTTTAATGCTGCGAAATTTGAAATGCCGCTATCACTACCAAAGGACAGCTACACCGGTTATAAAAGCTACTGCGGTGTAATTGCTCGGTACTTAAAAGGAAAAAAGCCCAAAAATATTGAAAGAATGAGACTGAAAATATGGGCTTTCATTTCCACGCATTTGAAGTATGAATTTGAGTTTGATTACACTCAAAGGACAAATATTGTATGGACACAAGAATCACTGAGGGGTTGTTTTGGCTCGCCCTCTGCAGGCAGCGCTCTCGGTGTTCAGGGTGACAAACAGTCCAATGAGAGGATGTAATCATGGAGTGACAGATGACATCTTGAACAATACCATCATATAAATTCAGTGAGTGACAGTCTTAAGCCACAGCAATGATTTCTCTGTTTGATTGCCCATATTTTGAAGCCCTTCCATTGTGTTTCCACTGAGCCATGTTGTGCTCCACACTGCTAGCAAAGCACTCCCCCCCCCCTCTCCACAGACTGATATAACACAGCAGTGATTCAACCTAGACTCAGTTCATGGAAGCTTTTACATTCTGGTAGTGATTTCAACCTGAACTCTTCTGGAAGCTAGCATCTGGCTGGTTTTACATTTCAGAACAGCCGCATTTAGGTATTAATGATTTAAAATTCGAGCAGCAGACAGCGATAGCATATGGTCTGAAAGAAAGAAAGAAGCGCGCTATTAAGAAACGCACTAGCCACCACGTGAAACCAAGGAAAAAAGAGCGTCACCACAGAATGATTGACAAGCTCCATCTCAGAAAATCAAGGAAAAACCACAGTCTGGACACATGGGATGATGACAAATCTTGGGAAGTGCAAGTGAGAAACACACACAGGGATGCTCATGGATTTGCAACAGTCCCAAAAAGAAAAAATAAACCAATGGCCTCAAATGGGTTTCTTTCATGCTTCCCCGTTGGCATTAGAGAAGAGTTACCATTCTAATGATCAACCTAAAATTATCAGTGACGATAAGCACTCATACGCGCAGTTGAAACTAAAAGACTCTCGAGCAAACCACTCACGTCATTGCAGTTCTCCAGCCTATTTTACTACCTCTCTCTCTCCACTCTCTATTCTCTCTTGTTCTCTCTCCTCCTTCTCTTTCTTCTCTCTCTCTTCTTCACTTTCTCACTCACTCTCTCTCTCATCTCTCTCGTTTCTCAGTTCTTCTTTCATCTCTGGGTTCGTTTCCACTTTAAACCACCATGCTGTTCTTTCAGGTTGTACTTTATGAAGGTTGTTCTGTGTTCACCCGTCTGCGCCGAAAAAAAAACATTTGTCTTTGTTCCTTCTAAATAACCTCTCAAACACACACACAACACACACACCACACAAACAGGACTTAAAAGAGGTCAAGAGTGATTGCCACAGGCCCTGACAAGAGTAATGCCTGATCGGATAATCAACTGGTTGGTTTGGAGCCTAGGAATCACTAAAAAACAACCACAATGTTATCTTCCAATTAATGCACATTTGTAATTAGTTTCAAAAACAATGAGTCACACAAAGATTGTGAGACTAACTGAGAAAAATAATGCTGCCTACATCAAGACAAATCCACGTTTAAAGCAAAATCAAAACCCTACTCAGTTATATTCAAACACCCTGAACCTTCATTGTCTGTTAAATTTTACCGCATCTATCATGATGTAGACAATTCTTGCTTAATTAATAATTAAAAAGAGAACAAAACTAGATTTTTGGAGTAATCGGGTAGAGCAGGGCGTAATAGTACAGAGGTCATAATTTAACTGCTGAAGTGTCTGAAGCCCTCCCAGCTGCAGGGGTGCTGCAGGGGGCGCTGTTCTGTCTACACACTCAGCCTGCCATAAAAGCTAGCTGACCTCTGACCTCCCTGTGGTGGTGGGAAAACCAAAAGAGAATTTCCCTCCAGGGATCAAAAAAGTATCACATTATTATTACTACAAATGCAGCATTAATTCTTTTAACCACTTTTAAAATGGCTACATCTGTATTTTAAAGCCAAAGTTCACACTTACCCCCCATCTAAACACATACGACAGTATGTTACACCACACAACAGCTTGGTCTCTCACATATGATAGACTCAAGAGAGCTCAACCTTTAGAGCTGAAACTTTAGAGCTGAAACTTTAGAGCTGAAACTTTGCTTGCTGCACTCAAGACCAAATTTCACCCTGGAATACGATCAACAGGTGTTTTAGGTATTTAGCTGACACTCTTATCCGGAGTGACTCACTATGAGTAGAATAACCTCAACTTCCCAAATCACCTACACTACAAGCAACCAATAGTAACGAGGTCAAGGGTCAGAGCCACAGAGCCCTGACAAGAGATATATGCCTGTGACCCTACAATCATCTGGTATGTTGGAAAACTGCTAGGAAAAGGAAAAAGACAGGTAGAAAGTTTTCTTTTCTCAACTAGAATCCACATATTCTAAAAGATTTCAAATTAAGTGACTCCGTTCTAGATGTGTATGAAATGAACAAGCAAGAAAATAAAAAGGCGAAGGCTCTAATCCATCAACAACGTTTGATTCGAAGCCAAAGATCAAAACACAACTCAGATATCACTCTCACCACTTTGGACAGTTCAGTCCAGATTTGTGTGAAATTACACAACAGGCAGTTTCAGCCAAACAATCTGATTGATCAAAGACACGTTCCAACCTCGTGGTAACCTGGGAGCTAGTTAGCGATCCTTCTTGTTTTCTCCCGTTGGTTTTTATTCTTATGTGTGTAGATTTCTTTGACGAAATGTTTTGGACACACCATTCTTCACTTTGATTAGGGGTAAAAGTTCTCAGCAAGACCTTGAACAAATTGCATTGCCATTTTACCTCCTACACTTTAATGATTGACTGCAGAGACAAATTCTTGAAGGATGTTTGCTAACTGCAGTCATTGGTTTACAAAATTGTAACTTTAACCGACTGGATCCTTTAGAGATATTAACATCGATGTTGAGGTATGAACACATGTACATACATAGGAAATGCATGCTTGTATGTTATTCTGTTTGCTTTGGAAAGTTCAGTTTAGTCCCCCACAAAAAGCTAGACACAAAATCTACAAGTCTCCAATCAGTGATGCATCAGCACGCCTCAGTATGAATCCAACTGGTCCAGCCTTAAACAAAACTTGACAAACAGATTCATGACTCTAATCTGGGATACCTCTAGGCAGTTATATTTAAATGCTAATGCTTTTACTACCAAGCTAGCAGACTACAATCTGAAGTGCCAAGCCCCCTGACTCCTGCCTGCAGTCCCCACGATAAGGTGAATAGTTACGGGAGAAGTCTAGGGGAACATCAGAGGCATCAAGGTTTGGAGTCCAAGCGGTTTTGGAGGCTGTGAAACTGATTACAGAAGAGTTACCCGTTTGAAAAACCTTGAAAAACCAGGAAAACCTTGACGGGCAAAAAGACATTTTGTCACTCAAGAATTACTATCAAGGTGCCCTTGAGCAAAGGCACTTACTCCTGTGGAGATCCTCAGTGGGCAACAGTAGAAAGTAAAACTCTCTTCCTCTGAAATTACTCCTGTTGCTGTACGAAATGTTATTCTGTTGTTCTGAGTCAACGTTCCTGGTTAAATAGCTGTAACATAAAACATGTTTTCCCTGTCTAACCTCCAAGCTCCATTATAGCCACTAGGGAACGCTTCCTTTGAAATCTGTGAAAGCTGCTCCACTGCTTGCGTTGCGTCGCATCCGATGGAAGCACCCAAGCTCAGAAATTGCCAAGGTTCAGTCCTCAATGGCTGACGCACATGTTCATCCTCTTATAGTGCACTGAAGTTGATATTGGTTGTTTTCTGATGTATTCATAAAATGAATAGGCTGTGGTGTTCAATTACTAAGGCATATTGATGAAAATGTTAGACGCTTTCCCCCTCTGCTCCTCTTTCACAACAACATACTCTCTGCCTGAGAAGGAGGTTATGGACTGCCATGAATGACACATGGAACAAATACTGAGAGACAGTCAGTCAGGAATGGTGGACTTGTCTGTCTATCTCACTCTGTTTCTACCTCGCACCATCTCTCCCTGTCTGTCTCTCGCTGTCTCTGCCTGTCTCTCTGCCTGTCCTTCTCAAGTCATATGTAACCATGTATATGTACCATGTGTCACTCACTGGCATCTCTCTCTCTCTCTCTCTCTCTCTCTCTCTCTGTGTGTCAGGTAACGTATAACCAATATTGAAACCATTCTTAAACACACAGTACTGTACATCAGCTCGTTTGTTTTCTATGCTACATTACACCCCTGCTCCCCTATGTAAATGGTCACATTAAGCCCTTAGCTCTGACATTTCAGTGAAATTGCATCGAGAACACACACACACACACACACACACACTCAGTAACAGTAGGTTTAGCATTTTCACTTGGTTACACTGAAGAAAAGGATCATTACACTGTTTTAAAATGCAACAAAAGGTATTGTTCAGCCACTGGAGCTGAGTTTATGAACCCTGCAGGATGCCAAGTCATCAAACACTTTCACAGTGTGTGTGTGTGTGTGTGTGTGCACGTTGTTTCCTGGTGCGCTCGTCTGGATACCTCCATTCTCAATATATTTTGCATTGTGACGACTAGCAGAGTCTGTCCCGTTTCTTATCTCTCACGCAGCCTCCGATACACTCTCTCTATATACCTACTGCTCCCTCTTACATTCTCTCTTGTGTGTGAAGAAATGAGATGAGGAAGGGAAGAGAAGCAAAGGAGAGGAGAGGAGACAGGAAAAGGAGAAAAGGAAGGGAAGGGAAAGAAGAGGAGAAGCGAGGAACGGATGACAGAGGAGGGGAATGTAAGATGGATTATAGAAGAGAGGCGGCGAGGAGAAGAGAATTTCCTGTTGGTGTCGAGTAGGTGGTTCCTGTTACAAATGTGGGTTGCTTACTAATGACTGTGCGTGCGTATGTGTGTGTGTGTGTGTGTGTGTGTCTTTGGTGCACACCTGAGGCAATGCTAAGTAAACTGGGGGAGTAACTGGTGATGCTCCATATCATTTACAGTACTGCACACCCACCCACACACACACACACACACACACACACACACACGTCGATAATCCTGACTTACGTTTAATCGTTTTGCTTCATTATGTCAGTATAAATATTTCTGCATTGAGCTGTTGACTGAGCAGCCACCTTCTAATGTTGGTTTAGCTTCCAGTGCTATTCTGTTTTTACCTCAGATATACTGCTCTGCTCTTTGTGGTGTGTGTGTGTGTGTGTGTGTGTGTGTGTGTCTGTGTGTGTGTGTGTGTGTGTCTCTTCATGTGATAAGTTGGTTACAGAGACCCACTGTGACACACTATAATAGTTTCAAAACTTATTTTAGGGTCCTGGGATGTTTTTTTTATTACCGTCTTTACTCCTGAGCTCATTGCCGTGCTGTTCTGCGCTGTACTTCCCAGAGATCACCTGTCAATCAAACAGTGTGTCCAGCACTGTGACGTCTTTTTCCTTGGGTTTTCTGTTGATGACGTTTGACTTTCTGTAGGTGGCGCTCTTTTCTTCCTCTGTTCAGCCATGGTGGCTATCGCTGCTCTTCTCTTTATTCCAAACAAACTGTGCCGTAACCTGAAACGCATCACTTCCTGTGCACCAGAGGATTTTATCTGGGAAAGACCTAGAACAGCAAATGTAAAAGCTTCCATGAACTTGGTATATGTTGAACCACTATCATTACATCAATCAGAAATAGAGACATTTAATTTTATGAAACTATTTCTTTCTCCAGGCCTGCAGAGTCCACCTCTGGAACAGGGGGTCACCCAGACCTAGTTCATTTAGCCCTGAGTTAACTGTTGCAGAGTAAAAAAAGAGGGGAGGCTTATCTGTTTATGGCTGAGGATTACCCTCAAGGAATGAACAGCCCTGCAAAGCACTTAAGAAAATACCCCAGCCAGCCAGTGAGAGCTGTACATACTGTCGCTGATAAGAAGGCACCCTATAAATGTCCCACATGGCCGTTAACATGTATGAAAGCAGCACTCTTATCTAGCGGTCCTATAGGACTGCTAATGGAAGGATGAAGGTCACTGCTGCTATTAGGAGGTTGTAGTCACACTGAGGTAGCTTTTATCTCACTTGATAAGGATGCGAGTGTGCACTTGCACATGCACGTACATGAAAACACGCACAACACACACACACACACACACAAATGCACACATACATGATTGCTCTCATTATGAAACACACACACACACCCACTGCTACCTGACATCATGTTATGCTTTATTCATGTACTCTTTAACATGTATGAAGAGAAACACCCAGCAGGGGAATGGAGGAAAGAGGAGGGGGGGGGGGGGGGGAGAATGGGAGGATGAGTGTAGTGGATGAGAGGAGATGAAGAGAGGACAGCAGTGAGACAAAAGAGAAGGTTGAGGCCCCGGTGCTAATGGAGTCACATATCCATTGGCGCGACAGAGAGAAAGTGTGTGTGTGTGTGTGTGTGTGTGTGTGTGTTTGTAAAAGCCACTTCTGAAGGTGTGATGCTCGCTCTCATCTGAGCTTTCACTCATTGATGTCTGTTTATACACACAATAGCTTAAGAGCATGATAATACACGACACACACACACACACACATGATTTAACAAGGCGAGAAACATGATCAAAGCCTGTACTTACTCTCATCCATATTTCATAAAGGGGACTACAGCGGCAGCTACCGCATGGAGTGTGTGTGTGTGTGTGTGTAGTGAGAGATTGTGAAAGGCATAGCAACCAAGATCTCTAGGGTCATGGTGGAGTTAATAGGATCATCTCTTGTAACTACTCAGCTAATTCAGGTCAAGGTGCTCCACAGAAAGCAGTGTGTGTGTGTGTGTGTGTGTGTGTGTGTGTGTGTGTGTGTGTGAAGATGCTCTATTGAAGTCTGTGTGTGTGTCAATGGTATCCATATCTTCTAATTAGAGTTTACTTATTGATAGCCTTGTTTCTATATAGTGGTTCTGTCTAGATAGATTTGTCACGTCAGGACGTTTAAATCAATCAAACTTTCGAGCTTTTCGATTCGTTTGAGTTTTTCCTTCGATCGCGCTCTGCAAGCCGTCTGACGGCTGCAGTACATTCAGTAGTCCAGTAGAGGGCGAACATGCTCACTCGGTCTTGATTGACGATAATACTTTGATTTGGAAAGTTATTTTTCACTAGGGGTCTTGACTGAGAACAGGCGGAAAAAAAGCAAGCGAGGCTGATCAGTTTATTCCGTTCATATCATCAGTGACCCGGTAAGAAGTGAACTAGAAAATGATTCGTTCAAACTATTGGTAAAGATTTATTTCAACGCTGTAGCACTCTAAACTGAACTTGTTAAAAAAAGATTTGAGGAACCTTTAGGGGTTCTTAAAAATTACAACGATAGGGGAACCTCAGAGGGTTCCCTGAAGAACCCCTTCCTAAAGCGTTTGCATATATTGGTTCTTCAAGGGACCAGTTAGCCATAGCTCTTACCTCAAGGTGCTTATTGGCTCCTCTGCAAAGCTGATCCTCTGCTGAACTAAAAACTGTCACTGTTCCAATCGATGGTCGGCTTCTCGCTGTCATTCCATAATATTTAATGAGATATGAGAAATATTTTATGATTCTGCCTTTTGTTCTCTCAACTTGTCTGACTAAATGTGCTGCTGCTGTCTTGGTCCTAAAAATTAAATTTAAAAAAATTATAAAATTAATAAAAATTAAAAAATTAAAAAATTCCTGGTGTGATGAAATGCAAGTGTTTATTACCTTTACTATACAGTACTTTAACACTTTACCTGACCCACACTACACTAGCACCAGACATACAGATAGACAGACAGATGCACACACACACACAAACTACCTTTAACAATACACATACTGTACACTACATGCAGACACACACACATACAGAAATATGCTCTCATCCACCCACACGAGAAACAAAAGCCTCATTTCCATAAACACACACTACACACCGATATGTCACAACTCTCACACACACACACACACACACACACACACACACACACAACCACATTGCTTTAATCAATACACATACAAACACACAGCCCACATAAACACTCGAGGATCATATGTAGCTCTCTCTAAATGACCTTGCATGGTACAGTAACACTATGTGGCCACATGAAAACATCCCGGCTAACTAAACAGACTGGCATAACGTCAACATGACACAACAAACCTACAACTGAATCAGCGGTTGGAATCATCAGGGAAATCCCGACAAGCATCTACCGTGCACATGTAGCCAATATACAGACGTTTACTCATGAGTAAAAGCCAACAACAAACTTTTAAATGAGTAACCTTCACTTTTCTATCATCTGGCGGTGGTGTTACAACATTTTCTGTTGCACATTTGGGTAACAAACTGAATAAGTGCATTTAGTAACAATAGTAGAATTGTCAGTGGCTTGCACTTTATTTGTCAGGTTATCTTTTGTTTTCTTACAAAATAGTCCAAATGTGATACTAAAAAAGTCATAGCAATCAATGCACTTAGCTTACACCTAGTTCATGGTGTTACACAATATTTTGTAACCTTGCTATTGGTCTCAACAATACAGTAACATGCACTGATGACAGGAACACCTTCTACATGTCCCATCCTTTCGCTTTGTTTTTTCAGAGTTAGTTTATAAGGCAGCAGATCTCACTGCTTACTGCCAGTACAGTGGGGATCGAGTTTTCTGCTCATTTCCTGCATTTCCTTTGTGTTGTAAAGCGTAGATTGTTTTCCAGTGCTTCTATCACATTATGAGCTATTTTTCCTTTATTTTAGTTGTTTTTAAACTCAATGTTTTGATACAATCACTAAAGTAAAGAAAGCAGCAAATTAAAGCCACAATAATGAAAAATAGCTTCAACTTCCGTTACATTCATTCACAGTGATGGGTTACCATTACCGACCAAATCAGACGTCTCAGGAGTCGTTTTTCTATTCCGTTTGTAATCCAACGGAAGCGAATCAGCAAAATTGATTTAGAAATATCTTTAATTGTGGCGTATGCACGTCATTACACAGATGGAAAACAAAAAATGAGCAAAAAATCCAATCATGCTGGAATGGTTAGACATTGCGTAGTTTCAACTGGGCAATTCCAACTGGGCTGAAGATTTCCATTACTATGTCAACACTTGTGGTAACCAGGGAGCTAGTTAGCGGTCTTTCTGACCCGCCTTTTTGTTTTATACTTTGTTTTATACTGTATTTACTGTACTTTAAAGAAGTTTTCCAGTAAGTACGCTGGCTGGTAACCGCTGCGTAATAACCAAATAACAGACAATGAGAGAATGGTTGTTTTCTACACAGGCAAATGTCCTAATGACCCTCTGAGGGGCTGAGTGTGTGTGTGTGTGTGTGTGTGTGTGTGTGTGTGTGTGTGTGTGTGTGTGTGTGTATGTGGGCGTTTATTGGGTGAATTGTGACATATTGATGTGTGTGTGTGTGTGGGGGGTCACAACACAGTTTCCCAGCAACTCAAATATTTACAGAGAAGACAACTTCAGATCCGACCACAACAAACACACACACACACACATGCACACACACACACACACACACACACACACACACTGCGGAAGAGTGTGTGAATAGTGTGAGAGACACTCTAGAGTTTCCCAACCATTCAAATATTTACACCGAAAGGCAACTCCAGATTTCACCACAATACACACAAACACGCATACAGTCATACAGGGACTGTGAGACATGCCCTACTCACCCTCTTTGGGGTGGCGTGTGTGTGTGTGTGTGTGTGAGAGAGAGAGAGCGAGAGAGAGATACCTGTATTCAGCTCTGTTGCTGAGTTGTATGTAGAAGCAGAGATTCTGCGATTAAGAGACAGACACAGTCACACAGTCACATGTTCAATTTAAATTGACCAAACTGCACTGTCCTGCACACCTACACACACACACACACACACACACACACAAACCGCATACAAACACATAATGACTCCAGAAGTACAAGAGCTCTCATACACACTTTGCCCCTCTATAATTGTGTGGGAGGAAAAACTTTTTCAGTAATACTACTCCTCCTGAAGAGGCAGCACTGATGATAGCGTGTGTGTGTGTCTGTGTGTAAACATTAACGTGTGTGTGAGAAAATACAGCACACATTAGCTAAAAGGTGTGCGTGTGTGAGCGTTACACCCTTTTGTTCAAGTGTGGTTAGATGCAGAAGCTCTCAGTGGGAGGAAGTGCATGTTTGTGAGTAAATACGTGTGTTTCTGTGTGAAATAACATTGGTGTCTGTGAGAGTGTGTGTGTGATGCCTGGGAGGGTGTGTGTGTGTGTGTGTGTGTGTGTGCTGTGGGGGGGCAGGCTCTTGCACTTGCCTCTAATTGAAGCTTGTGCGCTGTCAGCACTGGTCAAGTGGTCCTCTCTGCTAAATGACTTGGCTGGCTAGAGCAGCAGCAACATAGCATGCATAACCATCGCTCTATTAGCACCATATAAACACAATGATTACTTTAATAGAGACAGAGTGAGGGGGAGGCGAGGAGATGGAGTGAGTGGGAATGAGAAACAGTAACGGGAGTAAGGGAGACAGACGGATCTGCAATGTGCAATGTCTCCACATTAAACTAACAATAACAATAAATAGGATATATTAGACATTACCATTATGTTGTTTGACATACCCACCCATCCATAAACCACCTTTCCCTGCGCTGCTCATCCACCTGTCTGGACTAACACACACAGTCCAAGTTCGTCTGTCTTTTCTGATGACGGGCGGTTTGTGTATTGCCTAAATTCCCCCGTTTTCATGACCTTTGACACCTTTTCCATGGTGTTTAGGATGTTTTAGGGTATGTGTGTGTCATACGCGCAGATCACGTGGGTGCTCCGGTGCTCGAGCACCCACCGAAAAGGTTGAGCACCCACGGGGAAGGCCGATTAAAAAATGAATGAATAAATAAATGTATTAAGCTGCATCTTAAAAAAAAACCGCATCTATTTATTCTATTATTACTTATTATTATTGGTGAACGTTTTAACTACAAATCGCATTATCCAATTAAACTTGTTACAGCTCTGTGCGTGTGTAGGCTACGTTAAGGGGCGTGGCCACGTAGCCAACTGCCAATGTAACGTTAGAGTCGGCTAAACCAACATTGTTCCATCACGTAGCTACTAGCTAGCGACACAGCTAGTGTGAAACACGGGTGATGATCGGGTAAAAACGTATGAATTTGTAATTAAAAAACCGAGAGAGATACCGAGTGTAAAGACAGTCAAAGTGAGGATCCACCACCAGTGATGAATGTGTAGCAGAGCAGTGTTGCATTTCGTTTCGGTGTGTGTCTACGTTGACAGATGACGGTAGCCTGCACCACGGTAATTACTAAAGCAAGCGCAATAAAAGTGATTTTGTGACAATCTTCACCTTGGTGGTATTCACTTAATTTGAGCACCCACTGGCAAAAACATAAATCGGCGCCTATGGTGTGTGTGTCGTATGGGTGAGCTGGGTTGTGGCTATAAAGTAAGACTAGCGGTTACAGCTAAGGGAAGACGGTGACTATCAGCATTGCTTGTCCACGCTGGTGTCATCTGAAAGAGGTGAAAGGGCTGAGAAGTGATGCAGAGCTGGATTGTATACCGCTAGACAGGTACGGTTCTAACCCGTTTGCTATGGCGCAAGCTAACAGCGCTAGATTCTAGCACAGGAAATAAATAAATAAGATGTGTGACCAGTGTTTAAATGTAACTAGATTTAAGTTGCTTTTTCTTGTGTAACCGGTAGAAATAGCTCCAGTCTCTACAAACGGAGCTACTCGGCTGCCGTAGTTCTGCTGTCCTGCAGCCACGCCCCCCCCATAGTTTTCGGGGCGGAGAGGCGAAGTATCAAGCAATTAGCTTGTTTACAGAGTGCGTATATATACCCCAGGTAAGACACGCTATGGTTAAGCCTGAATTCTGGTTTCCCTGTGCCGTGGCATTGTGTAGAGCCGATCGCTGCTAAGAGGTATGTCTACTATTGGGTTTGCTTTTATTGGGTATAATGTGGCTTGAGGTCTTACCATTTTATTGTTGGAACAGGTGTCACGGGCTGTTGTGTTTCCCCGGCGGGTAAACTCTGGGTTGCTGTCTACTATAGCAGGTATTGTATGGGCAGTATTCCTCCTATATAGACAATCCCCTTGTATTGCACTAGGCGATCCGTGCACGGGCCAGATTTACCAAATGACTGTCTTATAGGTGCTTCGGGGTATCCATTGCGCAGCGGGAGGTAGCGCTACCGTAAAGGGTAATGTTGGCGGCCAGACTTCTTTGTTTTATGTATGACGATTACGCTTTTGTATAAATAACAGGCGATCGTCTGTCTTTTAGGACATCGCCGCTGCTGCTTTGCTTTTTCCTAAAATCTATGTCAGGGTAAAAGGCTGGTTTCACCTGTGTATTGCCGGTACGCCGTGAATATATTTTATTGGGCAAATGTAAAAGAGTATGCTGACTGCGCCAGCGTTTTCTGTGTAATGTTGTTTTGTGTTTTCTTTATTTACTGGATAGTTGTTGTCATTTTTGCATCTCTTGTTTTTGATTAATTTATTTCCTTTTGTTTGGAGCGGTTGGTTGACCATACGTGTTAGGCCTCTTCCAGGACCGGGTTCTCTTCCCTCACACTGCATGGCGTTGTTTTAGTGTTAACCCAGTGCACTGACACCCTTTTCTTCACTCTTTTGCAGTGTGTGTGTGTGTGTGTTTGCTGTGTTTGTGTGTGCGCGCATGTTGACACCCGGAGCACGCGTGGCGGTGATACGGTCGGTCCCTTGGTCCAAGGTACGATCCCTACAGTCGGTCAGCCACCTTCCATTTATTATTATTTCTGGTGGCAGTCAGTAGCACTCCCTAGCGTTCCCTCCGCATTTTAATATTGTTTTGTAGTAGATTGTTTAATAAAATTGTTGTTTTAACTCCGACCTTTATCCCCAGCTTCGTCTTCGCTGTATTTTGAAATAAATTGCCCATCGGGCCTTGAATATCACGTCTCTGGCTCTACTGTCCCTACTTACTTGTGTCTTGGGGAAACTCTTCTGGTCATCAAAAGTACAGATATTTCCTTGGGTGAAACTCCCAAGGTGGCGTTGTCCGGTCTTATCTGACCTCACTCTTGCAGTGGGTCACATTTTGGCGTTGTCGGCAGGATAGGGCGAGCAGAGACGTGAACTTCAACGTTCGATTTGTTAATTTTTTTAAAAGTGTTTTTTTTTTAGCCTGTAGCTCTAAGGGCAGCTAAATTGTTAGTGTATATAGGTATTTAAGGCAAAGCAGCAGTTGGTGCAACGTGGGACCTGAGGACTCCATTGGGCAGAGTTTACACCCTCCTCTAGCTTCAAGAAGTGGGCCCGAGACTAACCGCCCTTGTGTTTTGCCGCCATGACTGCAGAACTGGATGAACTACGGGAACTGGTGCAACAGCTTAAGGCTGACAAGGAGCGACTGCTGCAGGAACGAGCAGAGTCCCAAGCAGGCACCAGTAGCTCTACTAACTTCGGGCCCCCTATTCCTAGTAGCTCCATGTCCTCTGAGCGTTTGTTATACCTCCCCAGGGAGCGGAAGTGTCCCATATTTAGAGGGACAACGGGTATTGGTATTGATGAATGGATAGAAGAAGTTCGAGCTAGCATGAGGGCTAGGCATTTGAGGCCTCTCGATGAAGCATACTTTATCTTTGATCATCTAGAGGGCGAAGCTAAGGCAGAGATAAAGTATAGGACTAGGGCTGAGAGAGAGGACCCAGAAGAGATTTTAGCTATTCTTAAAGAGCTGTATGGGTGTGCCAAATCATATGTTGCCCTGCAGGAGAACTTCTTTTCCAGGAAACAGCTAGAGGGGGAAGCATTACAGGAATACTCTCATGCATTGTTTTCTCTGATGGATCAGGTAAAGCAGAGTGCCCCTAATGGTATGCCCAATGCTGATGTCCTTATACGTGACCAGTTTGCTGAACATGTGAATGATTCTGCCCTCCGCAGGGAATTGAAGCGAGCAGTTCGCCAGAACCCGCAATCCTCCATGCTCGATGTACGTGCTGAAGCCATCCGGTGGGAGCGCGAGGGCAGGCCAAACGACGGTAGAGGTAGAAGTTTTTCTGTCCCCTCCTTGTGTGCAATGCAGTCTTCTAGGTTTCAGAGTAAGGCCGACCAACCCCCAGCCAGCTCTGCCAGTCCCGAGATGGTCGAGCTGAGGGCTATGTTGCAGAAACAGCAGGAACAGATTAACCAGTTGACCCAAAGCGTCCTGGCTATGAAAGTACCCTCAAGCCATCCCAGGCCTAGTCGCCCCACTACTGTCATTTGTAGACGATGCCAAAAGCAAGGACATTATGCTCGTGAATGTGACAATGAGCGTGTTCCTTATCAGTCCCGCACCCCCATTGTCCATTCCCCACAGATTGAGTCCACTACTACCTCTCAGCCGGCGGGAAACTAGTTCCCTCTGATGTGCGGAGCCACACATCGGGAGGGGACTTTATTGGCTCTAAGGAACACAGCCCGGTAAGCCATGCTGCAGCATCCTGTCTGGTAGGGTCATGCCCCAAGGTAGCCATTAGGTTGGGGGGAGTAGTGGTAAACTGCTTGCTTGATACTGGGTCAATGGTGTCGACTGTTGGGGAAAGTTTCTTTCTTAAGAACTTCCAGGAGAAACTCCAGTCTTGCCGTTGGTTACAACTCCGAGCTGCAAATGGGCTAGAGATACCTTATGTTGGTTACGTGGAGTTGGACGTGGCGGTACTTGGTAAGGTAATCCCCAGGTGTGGAGTGTTGATCGTTAAAGACCCCCCAGGGCAGGTATCTCCACCTGAGGTTCCTGGTGTGCTGGGCATGAATGTGATTCGGGAGTGCTATGATGAGCTGTTTGGTCAGCATGGCCCGGCACTTTTTGATCTCCCACCAGTGAAGTATGCCTCCCAGTCGTGGCAACAGGCCTTTCAGCACTGTCAGCAGGTCCAGAATAGCCCCCAGGGGTCTAGAGCAGGAGTTGCCAAGGTCCGAGGTAGGAGACCAATTCATATACCTGGAGGGACTGTTAAGCTGGTGGCTACAACCTGTGCTGCGCAGCTTGGCAAAGCCCCTAGTACCGCCCTCATTGAGCCCCTGGGAAGTACCCACTCACTACCTGATGGCCTCCTCTTGTCGTCCTCTCTGGTGCATGTAGTGCGAGGTACTGCCTATATCCCACTTGTTAATATAGGTACCGCAAGTGTTACCCTGCACCCCCGTAGCACAGTAGGGCTCTTAACTCCAGCACAGATTGTGAGCATGCCTCCAGGAGTCACCGAGGTGGTCAGAGAACCAGGCACAATCCCAGCCACTACTCACACTCAAACAGTGCAGGGTAGTGTAGTGGAGGACCAACTGAAGGCCATTGACCTATCTGTTCTCTCGGAGTTAGAGCAGGACAAAGTTAGGTCATTACTGTCTAAACATGAGGCAGTGTTTTCAGCTTTTGAAGGAGATATTGGCTGCACCCACCTAATCTCCCATGACATACCGCTACTTGACGACACTCCCATCAGGCAGAGGTATAGGCGCATTCCCCCCTCAGACTATGATGCTGTCAAGGCCCATATACGCCAGCTGCTGGACAACCAGGTCATTAGGGAGAGTAGTAGCCC
The DNA here is from genome assembly GCA_034670405.1 of Hoplostethus atlanticus. Classification (NCBI taxonomy): domain Eukaryota; kingdom Metazoa; phylum Chordata; class Actinopteri; order Trachichthyiformes; family Trachichthyidae; genus Hoplostethus; species Hoplostethus atlanticus. The sequence continues at coordinate 488,313 of JAXDDX010000061.1, forward strand.
CTACGCCGCTCCCATCGTCCTGGTGCGAAAGAAAGACGGCAGCCTGCGTATGTGTGTCGATTACCGGCACCTGAATAGCAAGACCAGGAAGGACGCTTTTCCCCTCCCTCGTATCGAGGAATCCCTCGATGCTCTGTCAGGTGCTAAATGGTTTTCGACAATGGATTTAACTAGCGGGTATAATCAAGTCCCAGTGACTGAGCAGGACAAGCCGAAAACCGCCTTCTGTACACCCTTTGGGCTTTTCGAGTTCAACCGAATGCCCTTTGGGTTATGTAATGCCCCCAGCACTTTTCAGCGGTTAATGGAGAGGATGTTCGGGGCGCAGCACTGCCAGTCACTCTTGTTATATCTGGATGACATCATTGTTTTCTCCTCTAGTGTGGATGAACATCTGGACCGCCTAGATCTGGTGTTGAGTCGCCTGCGACAGGAAGGCCTCAAGGCCAAGCTGGAGAAATGCTGTTTTTTCAGGAAAGAGGTACACTACCTGGGTCACCTCGTCTCTCGTGACGGGGTCTCTACTGATCCTAACAAGGTGTCTGCTGTTGCTCACTGGCCTCGTCCTTCCAATGTCTCTGAGCTGAGGTCCTTTTTGGGCTTTGCCAGCTATTACCGCCGCTTCGTCGGTGGGTTTGCGAAGCTGGCATCCCCATTGCATCGCCTGATTGCCGAGCTGACCGGGACCAAGACTCGAAAGGGGCGAGGGACACTGTTGCAGGAAGCTTGGTCGGAACCGTGCGAGAGGAGCTTCCAGGATTTGAAGGCACGGCTGGTAGATTCCCCTATCCTGGCTTTTGCAAACTTCTCCCTCCCTTTCATTTTAGAAGTAGATGCCAGCCACAATGGGTTGGGAGCGGTGCTGTCACAGGAGCAAGACGGCAAGGTGAGACCTGTTGCCTATGCCAGCCGAAGCCTGAGCCCATCTGAGAAGAACTATAGTTCCATGAAGTTGGAATTCCTTGCCATGAAGTGGGCCATGACGGAGAAGTTCCGTGAGTATCTGTGGGGTCAGCAGTGCATAGTCTGGACTGATAACAACCCGTTGAGTCACTTGGGAACAGCTAAATTGGGTGCCACAGAGCAAAGGTGGGTTTCTCAACTGTCTGCCTTTAATTACAGTGTGCGTTATCGCCCGGGGCGCATGAACCAAAATGCAGACTCCCTGTCCAGACAGTGCATTGCAGTGCCCACAGAGGCCATGGAACATGCCCTGCCGGGGACAGCTCTACCAGAACCCCTGCAGCAAGCGGCCAGGGAAGATGAACCACCACAGGTGACTCAGGCAGCTATCTCTGTCCTTCCTGCTCGCACCATGACCGACTTGAGGGGACTCCAAGGGGCTGACCCCACCATCAGGGCATTTCTCCCCTTCTGGCACCAGCAGAGGATGCCTAGTCCGGCCGAGCGAGAGGTCCTACCTCTGCAGACACGTGGACTACTTCGGCAGTGGGATCGGGTCCACCATGAGAATGGCCTTCTTTACCGGCGTGTGTTCCGACCAGACGGGGGAGAAGAGGTCCATCAGCTGCTGCTGCCCGAGTGTTTGAAGGAGGAGGTGTTACAGCAGCTACATGAGAACCATGGCCACCAGGGTATTGAGCGTACTACAGAACTAGTGCGTCAGAGGTGTTACTGGCCCGGGATGGGTAAAGACATTAAGAACTGGTGTCAACAATGTGAACGATGCACCTTGGCTAAACTTCCGCATCCCCAAGTCCGGGCTCCCATGGGTCATCTGCTGGCGTCAATGCCGAACCAGGTGCTGGCCATCGACTTCTCATTCCTGGAGCCTTCCAGGGATGGGAGGGAGCAAGTGTTGGTAATGACAGATGTGTTTTCTAAATTCACACAGGTGGTACCCACCAGGGACCAGAGGGCATCTACGGTGGCTAACGTGCTGGTAAAGGAATGGTTCTACCGCTATGGTGTTCCAGCACGCCTCCATTCTGACCAAGGTCGAAGCTTTGAGGGGATACTCGTGCAGCAGCTGTGTGAGTTATATGGAATACTGAAGACACGTACCACCCCATACCACCCTCAGGGCAATGGACAGTGTGAGCGGTTCAACCGGACCTTGCACGACTTGCTGCGCACACTTCCCCTCGAGCAGAAGAGGCACTGGCCAGAACATCTCCCCCAGCTGGTGTTTAACTACAACACCACCATCCATCAATCGACCGGGGAATCGCCCTACTTCCTCATGTTTGGCCGAGAGCCCCAACTCCCCGTGGACTTTCTTTTGGGCCAAGTCGAAGAACCCGTGGCTGGCAGCATCTGTGAGTGGGTCAAAGAACATCGTCGGCGCCTCCAGGTAGCCTTCGAGGGGGCCAGGGAAAGGACTAAGACAGCTGCTGCACAAAGAAAGGAGAGGTATGACAAGAAGGTGCAGAGTGACCCATTGCAGGTTGGCCAACTAGTCTTTCTGCGAGACCATTCCATTCGTGGCCGGGCCAAGATCCAAGATGCCTGGGGCTCGGCGATCTTTAAGGTCTCAAAAGCACCTGACCAAGGCGGCACCGTTTATTCCATCTTGCCACTGCAAGACATGGGCCAAGCCCGACAAGTACACCGGTCCATGCTAAAACCTGTGCCTCCAAATCTGTGCCCTGAACCTCCTCAGACCAATCCTGTGGGACGCCAAGGGGTTGGTGATGAGGATGAACCCGAACAAGGTCTCTGGGTAGCCCTGGAGCCCTCAGTGGATGGCCCACCTTAACGGTCCAGCCAAGCTGCATTACATCCTCTCACGATAGCACAGCGCTTTTAAGTCCCCCAGTAGTAACTGTTCCTCCTGTTTTTCCAGAGACTGCCCCTGTGACGGGTGCCCCTACCCCAAGAAGAACTATTCGGATGACAGCGGGACTCCACCCTAATGTCCACCACCTCCCAGTGTCGGTGAGGAGCAGGGTGAGTGGGGCTACGAACTCCCTAGTACCAGGCTCTAGTAGTATGGTTGTAGCAATCTTTAGACCTTGGTGCTAGCAGTATTATATGGCCAACAAATCCTTTTGTGGTACCTTATCGACGGGACGCCGATAGAAAACCCGGGGGAAGATTGTAACCGGTAGAAATAGCTCCAGTCTCTACAAACGGAGCTACTCGGCTGCCGTAGTTCTGCTGTCCTGCAGCCACGCCCCCCCCATAGTTTTCGGGGCGGAGAGGCGAAGTATCAAGCAATTAGCTTGTTTACAGAGTGCGTATATATACCCCAGGTAAGACACGCTATGGTTAAGCCTGAATTCTGGTTTCCCTGTGCCGTGGCATTGTGTAGAGCCGATCGCTGCTAAGAGGTATGTCTACTATTGGGTTTGCTTTTATTGGGTATAATGTGGCTTGAGGTCTTACCATTTTATTGTTGGAACAGGTGTCACGGGCTGTTGTGTTTCCCCGGCGGGTAAACTCTGGGTTGCTGTCTACTATAGCAGGTATTGTATGGGCAGTATTCCTCCTATATAGACAATCCCCTTGTATTGCACTAGGCGATCCGTGCACGGGCCAGATTTACCAAATGACTGTCTTATAGGTGCTTCGGGGTATCCATTGCGCAGCGGGAGGTAGCGCTACCGTAAAGGTAATGTTGGCGGCCAGACTTCTTTGTTTTATGTATGACGATTACGCTTTTGTATAAATAACAGGCGATCGTCTGTCTTTTAGGACATCGCCGCTGCTGCTTTGCTTTTTCCTAAAATCTATGTCAGGGTAAAAGGCTGGTTTCACCTGTGTATTGCCGGTACGCCGTGAATATATTTTATTGGGCAAATGTAAAAGAGTATGCTGACTGCGCCAGCGTTTTCTGTGTAATGTTGTTTTGTGTTTTCTTTATTTACTGGATAGTTGTTGTCATTTTTGCATCTCTTGTTTTTGATTAATTTATTTCCTTTTGTTTGGAGCGGTTGGTTGACCATACGTGTTAGGCCTCTTCCAGGACCGGGTTCTCTTCCCTCACACTGCATGGCGTTGTTTTAGTGTTAACCCAGTGCACTGACACCCTTTTCTTCACTCTTTTGCAGTGTGTGTGTGTGTGTGTTTGCTGTGTTTGTGTGTGCGCGCATGTTGACACCCGGAGCACGCGTGGCGGTGATACGGTCGGTCCCTTGGTCCAAGGTACGATCCCTACAGTCGGTCAGCCACCTTCCATTTATTATTATTTCTGGTGGCAGTCAGTAGCACTCCCTAGCGTTCCCTCCGCATTTTAATATTGTTTTGTAGTAGATTGTTTAATAAAATTGTTGTTTTAACTCCGACCTTTATCCCCAGCTTCGTCTTCGCTGTATTTTGAAATAAATTGCCCATCGGGCCTTGAATATCACGTCTCTGGCTCTACTGTCCCTACTTACTTGTGTCTTGGGGAAACTCTTCTGGTCATCAAAAGTACAGATATTTCCTTGGGTGAAACTCCCAAGGTGGCGTTGTCCGGTCTTATCTGACCTCACTCTTGCAGTGGGTCACACTTGCAAAAATGCTCAATAAACTTCTTAAAGAATTTATTGTGCATCTTATTATATTGTATATATGAGGTCAACACTTGCTAGAAAGTGCAATTGCACTGCATGAAACAACAACAACAAACAACAAACATTCAGTGCAGTATCAGCAATCCATTAACTGCATTAAGCGTGCTGTAACGTTACCTAATTTTCACTTTGCAATGCCGGAAAAGAGGATTCCTGCGGGGCCTGATAGAGAGCAGCCTGATCTCATGATAACTGGCAGGAAATCATAGTATACGCAGCACCCCCTATATGCAGAGTGAGCTAGTTGGAGTAGCTTCTACATAGTCATAGAAATGACTATGACAACGACGGCTCAATGAATAAAACCAGCATTCCCTTTCCCTTCAGTCAGATGGACAGAGGTAAGAGGGAGAGGAAGTGTTGTTTCATATATCCACCATCCATATGTACAACCTACCTTTCCATATGCTTCCCATCCAGTTGTCTGGACCAACAGTCCTCACTGTCCAAGTTCGTCCGACCGTCCTCTTGTTTTACGTGGGTGCTTATCCTGCAGAATAAGGTCTGTTGAGGGGAAGAATAAGAGAAAGGGGGAGAGACAGCAGCAGAAAGAGAGAGAGGGAATACGGTGACAGAGAAATCAGAGAATGTAAACAAGGCTCAATCACTCAATACAATGGATATTAGTCATCTACCTTCCAGAGAGGCCGTGCACTCAGAGATCAGTGTAGATCTGCAAAAAGTATAGCGGCATTATGTGCATGTTTGAGATGGCCAAAAACGGGCAGCCACTTTATAAATCCCAAACAGGAAGAATGACAGCCTACATGTCTTGCCTTCAACAAAATATATTCCCAGATTAATTTTTTCTTACGTATTTTCTTTTGGCCTATGATGTATGTAGGATATTGTGCAAGCTAATTTTTTCCATGCAAAAGATTAAGTCACTGGAAATCTGTGAGACACTGAAATGGGAAATGGACAATTGTTAACTGCAGGCTTATTATTTGTTGCTTGACAAATGATAGATTAGCTTGTATACTGATCCATTTTTGCAGGTGGTGCTTTTGGAGGGAAATAGTGATAGGAGGGTCCCTGTCCAACAAAAATGCTTCCTTTGTACCTTTCACTGTGAGAACGACGCATCACGTACAAAAACAACGCTACAGTCTATAGTACAGAACAGGTGGAAACAGATGGGAAAATGAACAGCACACAGTCCATCTCAAACTGTAAGGATGCTTCTCTGTGCTTACTTTCTTGAGAAGTTCATTTCCTCCAAAACATCTTGGGAAGATCACTCTCCACAAGGACCGTATCAACTCGGCATTCTTGGATTTGAGATTCACCTACTGTCTTGAACATCTTCCACATCTTCCCTTCAAAACCCACTTGTGAGTACTTATTTGTTTCTGTCTCTGTCTCTGTCTCTGCCACCCCCCACCTGACTCTAAAGCTAAGCATTAGCGGTCGATGCTAACAGGAAGCAGACCTGTGCTGTACCCAACTCTGTGACCAACCAGCGGTCTGCACAGATTGGAAAATCAATTATCAATCACACACCAAGGTCCCTGGGCAACGCACACACACACACACACACACACACACACACACAGGCACGCACACACACAGATCTGCAAAAACACAATGCTTCCACCTAATACACACACAATGGTTCCACATCAACCACACACACACACACCCACACACACACAGAGGCATACTCATGCATGTGTGCCAATGCCACATGCCACAGAAACAGACACACACACACACTCCCCACTTCACAGTGGTTGCACTTCAAGATGCAATGAAGTGCCAATAATCAACAGTGTGTGCATCTGTGCGCGTGTGTGTGGGTGTGTGTGTGATTAGATGACAAGAGATGGGGTACCATCTCCAGCATAAAGATATGGAGATGTATGCAGACATCAATTTATCATCCTTAAAAGGAGAGCGATAGGAGAGAGAAAAAGAGAGAGATAAAAAGTAGAGAAAGTGAGAGAGTGACGTTTGCACCCACTCCCCCCCCCCACACACACACCTCTTGCAAGTGCAAACAGCCCGACTGCATTCAATCTCTTAGTAAAATCAATATAACTGATCAGTCAACCAGTCAGTCAATATTACAATATTAGCAATGAGTTAGTAATGAATGTCTGGCAAAGATTTGAAACTTGGAACATAGAATTACAGTCACTTGACAAAAAGTGCACCATCACAGTAGACCTAACATAGAATGGTACATACATTTAAATGGACTATTATTACAGCAATAATATCCCAGAGAGCGTGACTATGGATACAATAATGATGCAACAAGGAACGGGATGCAGTCAAGTATCGTAAACAGGTATTATGATTATTTCATACACTGGTTATCAATGCATATGTCCGGTCTGAAAATATTTTTATCCATATTTTATGGGAATTATTTGGACATTGGAATGGATGGAATGGCTAAAAACCGCCCTTTGTATTAAATGTGGCGAATGGTTGAGCTACTGTACACTTATAACTGGCTCATAATGGCTATAATAGATTATCATGTTTTTATAAAAGTGTTTGGTAACCCATAAGGAACAGCTATAATAGAATTTGAATGAGTTGCATTAGTGTATGAGCCAATAGAAGCTCTTATAACAAGTTAATAAAATACAATAACACGTACATTGTCTACAATGGTTATAACAGCCTTATAACATACAACAATTACATACATCTGTATTGGATCATAGTGTGTTTGAACCATTGGAAGCTCATAAAACAAGCTATTGACATCACAATGAATCGTTATGTTTTTTACCAGGAACCATTGGAAGCTCATAAAACAAGCTAATGACATCACAATGAATCGTTATGTTTTTTACCAGGAACCATTGGAAGCTCATAAAACAAGCTAATGACATCACAATGAATCGTTTTGTTTTTTACCAGGAACCATTGGAAGCTCATAAAACAAGCTAATGACATCACAATGAATCGTTTTGTTTTTTACCAGGAACCATTGGAAGCCCTTATGACAGCGCTATCACAGTAACACCTTACTATTTAAGAAAATAATGGCACATAATGGTGTAGAATGAATTGTGATCACGTTTGAGTTCTAACACAATGATACCTGCATATAACTTGATTTAACAGTGTAGGAGCCATGTGGTGCCCTCAAAACAGACTTGAAAATGTGTGTCAAGAGCCACAGAAGTGTTACCAAATAGTTTAATAAATTTTGACTTTTATCCATACTGCCACAGTGAAAATAAAATCATATCCAAGATGTGAGTTAACATCTGAACCCGCAGTGATTCAGAACAGTAATATTTCAACTTCGGCTTTGTTGGAACACATCAAATGCCATGCAAAGACACACGCACACACACTTCTCTGAGAGAAGTTCAAACACAGTCTCTGTGTATTTCAAGTAGTGACATTTGGAGCAGAACACGCAAACAGCTACACATTCACACTCACACACACACACACTCATTTGAATATCTCTGGAAATATAATTCACTGTTTGAATTAGATCCGATTTGTTTGAAGTCCATCTCACACAGCAGTGTCATTTTGCAGAGAAGGAAGATTAAAAATTACACCACTAGATGCAATCCAATAAGTGTCATTATACAGTGGATTGAAGATGAGCTGCCTTTTCTTATCACTCAAGTCTTTACTGATCAGCTGCTGTTGTTTGCTGAATTGTTTTTGCTCATATTGTTGGTGTGGGTGTGTGTGTGTGTGTGTGTGTGTGTGATGTCTTTGCTGTAAAATGACAGAACACACTTTGCAGATTTGGGAGCAAATAATCAACATGTTTTGCTGTAAAAAGGTAGTACAACAGTCAAAGGAAAGTCAATGCTGAAGCGCTAGCAGGCGCACCAGACAGAGCTAACTACCGGGCTGATTTTGGAGCCAATCCTCTCGTCAGACATTGAATAAAGTGACCAATGGGACAAACTCACAAAAAGTCAGTGTAGTTCTGCTCCACGATAACACACACCCGAAATGAAATCGATATTTGCAATTTCCTTTTATAATGTATGTCCGTATATTTTGCTGACTATTTGACTGGAACGTGTGACTAGTGTTGTGTATTTTTTTGCTCTTAGGTCTCTTGATTTCAATGACTTCCTGATTAAATAAAGAATAAAAAAATCCAACAAAAACATTCATGAAGGGATGTACACACAAGGACACACATGCAGGATGCAAGATACACACATACAAACAAGCACACACACTGGATTCCCCATTTACCCTGGATGTAAATTGGGAATTGATCAGAGTGTGGGCCGATCTGAGTACAACTGCTCTTCTCTATTTACTGTGTGTGTGTGTGTGTGTATTAATTTTTAATGCTTCCTTGCTTGCTAGCTGTTCTTTCTGCAGTAAGAAATGTTAAAGCACTCATTGTTAGAAAATGCTTCTGCAAGGCGAAACGGCTAATATGTCCTAAACGGAACAAGGCTTAACTGATCAACACATCCCACCCACACATTGGCAGCCCATGACAAGCTAACCTTTTTGTCTCAGCGTCTATATTGACATCTCTGCAGCTCAACTGGAAGTATTTCCAATAGTCACCACCCGTCTGACGTTCAGCCTGTCTATCTTTACATGCCAGTCTGTCTGTCTGCCAAGCCTCCCAAACTAAGAACTTCACTGATGAAAACCAACCATCAGCAACAAGACCTCAGACACTATCTCTCTCTGTGGCAAGGTGCCACATTACCGGGGTCCGTGACAGACAGAGACAAGGCAGGAGTCAGAGTTAACTGGCCAGCGGGGCCGTTTTATTCACCCACAATAAACCCGGCCCGGCGTTGACGGCAGTGAAGAGCGCCGTCCTGCTCGGCGCGCACACCTCCTCCCTCCCGGCAGGTCAGCCGGGGAGCACCAAGGCTGCCCCAGTCCGCCAGGCTTCCAGGAGCGTCCCGCCCCAACCCCGACTGGTCAGCCCTTGCAGGCTGCTCCCGACTGCAACCTCCGGAGCTCGGCCGGTCGCCGCCGGCTTTGGACGCACGCCCTCCCACTCCCACTCCGTCGTTCGCCGCTCGCGCCCTCGCCTCCGTCCCGGCACTCCAGCCGCGGACCCCGCTCAGACGCTGCTGCTGCTGCTGGCTCGTCTCTCCGCTCACAGTCCGGCTTGACTCCATCTCCTGCCGAACTCTCACACTGCCGCGCTCTCACACACATCGCACAGGTTAAAAAGGCCCGGCTGCAATCAGCTTTAATTGGCCGCAGCCGCTGAGACCAGCCGAAGCCTACCCCCCTCCCTCCCCCAGTCCGCCACACTCTCTCTCTCACAGAAACACACACACACACACACACACACTTTGATGAATTGTTTACAGCTGTAAAAAAATTACCTCAAAAAAAATTTTTTGAGCCAAACCAATTTTTCTCAATTGGTTTGGCTCATTTCTTGAAACAGTGTTAACATTCTCAAAGCTCTAGGTGCATTTGTCAAAACAGCCTATATGGTACAGCACAACACCATAGCTCACCTGCAAAAGGTCATAACTCACCCAAAACATTTAACTCATGCTTCAAAACAAAGTTATCGTCTCATATAAAAAGTCAATGCCCTCAAAAGGAAAAGTTCCTTTGGCATTGTGTAAACAACGGTGGTCAAAATGTTTAGATGTTGTGTCAGTATGGCAGTGGACCCTGGAAATGTTCCTTATATCCACATTTCAGTCTATTTTTTCATTGACACTGAATGTTTACTGGACTAGGATGTAACTGAATGCTATTGTGTATCAAACTGAATACCATTCAGATGCCGATTTCAACAGTACAAGGTTTTACATTACACATTGCACTCACATTTCCATGGAAATTGTATTTACGTGAGGTAACTGTCTGACACCACAGTAAACAGAAAACGTACACAGCACAATATAATACAATGTACAGCCTAACACTGTAACACAGTAAAGCTGGAGTGCTACACTAAAGACTCCACCTCACTGGATGTCTGTCGCTCCTGTCACAGATTTTCATCGACATCACACCTGATTTTTTTCCCTTGCGATGCAACGGGGGAAAAATCTTCCTGCATGCCGCAACCATCCCCTGCAATGTTCTGCTGTGACGCCATCACAAGCTGCATCCATTGCAGCAAGCAGAGACATTTGGTCTTGAGACCGATGATCATACACCTTCCACCTCCATGCAGAAAATAATTCCTCAACTGGATTCAGGAATGGAGAATATGGTGGACGGAACACCATCAGCATCCTGGTGGACAGCAGACCATTCCCTGATGACCTTTGCATGGTGGAAGCTGACATTATCCCACACAATTACAAAATGTGGCAAGTCATGCCTTACCAAACCTCTCTCATTCTCAGGGATGAGATCTCTGTAGAGGGTGTCAGGAGTTTCTGGGTGTTGTATGGGCCAATATTGGGAATATGTGTACTCACACCATTCTCAGATATTGCAGCACACATAGTGATATTGCCCCCGCGGTGGCCTGGCACCTCCACCGTGGCTCGGTGGCCTATAACATTTCTGCCACGTCTCCTGCCTTTGGCCAGATTGAAACCGGCCTCATCCACAAACACAAGGATTTCACTTCCTTCCAGCTCCATTACTCTTTATAATACAATAAACAACATATCAAATCAGTTTTACTGTAGAATCATACAGTTACAGCAAAGTAAAAATGTTCTGTGTTCTTCTCTGAAACTTCAATAAGTATATACAGGCCTATATACTGTAAGTATATACAGGCCATAATGAAGACAGGCAATTTACCAATTTAGTGGACAATTAACAAGGCAATTGGCCTAGCTTGGTGAAACTACCTTCAATAGGGGCTATGACACAAAGAGAAACTGACCAACTAGCAGCTAACAATAGACTACTGATTAAAGCACTACTACTTAAGCAATCAAAGTACAGCTAACAGCAACCTGGTAAGCAAGAAAAATATACTCAAACTATTCTAGATGAGTCAAGTAGTTCAGAATCCCTCCAGAAGTTAAATACATACATGTTTTGGAGAGTACAACTATTCAACTGAGAAGCAACATACTCAGTTTTGATCAGCAAAGTATATTTGATCAGCAAAGTATATTCAATTGGTAATTGTGCAAATTGTAGACAACTGTCCTCACTCGTTTGCGTAGATGTGCTAAAACATTTGCAATGTGTTTAAAAGAGAAATACAAATTCTGTTGTGAACAAGTGCAAAGTTGTTTGGAGGTTTGCACATGTTGTTTTGAAAATATTCAGTATCATTTGAGAATTGTGCCAAAACAATTGAGAAAAGTCATTTAGAGAAAAAAATCAGTTTGTCTTTAGTAGTGGCACGGTGGCGCGTAGTAGTGGCACGGTGGCGCAGTGCTTGCACTGCTGCCTCACAGCAAGAAGGTCCTGGGTTCGATTCCCACCTGGGGCGCTGTTGAGTCTGGGGTGCCCAGGTGGGTTATCTCCCGGGCCTTTCTGTGTGGAGTTTGCATGTTCTCTCCGTGCTCACGTGGGTCTCCTCCTGTAAAAAGAACCCTATCTAAAAACATGCAATATCCTGTCCTGTCCCTGACGAAGACGGCGACGTACATCTGGAATTGGTCCCCGGGCGCTGGTGTTGGCGGCTGCCCACTGCTCCCTGGCTGTCCTGGGAGGAAGGTCGGCGGGGATGGGTTAAAAGCAGTACTCTCATTCAACTCGGACACTCTACCCTGCATGTGTGTGTTGTGTTGTGTTGGCGGCCACTTCGCCCCTGCATGTGTTCGATGTTGCGAATAAAGACTTCTTTCTTTTTTTTTTTTTTTTTTTTGTATCATAAAAGATTAAAGGGGAAAACATCGTCTATTCATCCAATTAGAGGATGACGTTTTTCTGTGCAAAGGTCATGTTAATGAGCAGCAGAAAACAGACTCATACTACTGTCACACACAATACAACTATCTATTAGGAGAAGAGAGGGGCAAGGTGATCTGATTCCAGCCCTGCTATAGACGTGATCAGTAAAGTCTCTATATGAATGGTAACTGTGTAGTGATGCTAGGATTGCAGATATTAAGCCAGAGGATAAGTGCCTTGCTGATGGACATCTTGATCGTAGTTGTTGAGGAAGAGCCTGCTTGATTCACTTTCCCTGCCCAGATTTGTCCAGGCCGTCGCTGGATTCAAACCAGCAACCTTCTCTCTCACCCCACTGCCAGCTGGTCCTGTGCTGTGAAAAGAATCGCTGCTAATTGGTGAATACCTAAACTTTTTTTTGGCATTTCCAAATGGTTTCATTTGGAGAGCAATTTTGGGCACAGCCGCTTCTCAGCAGTCCAGCGTAGATCAATTGTGTTGCATATTTCATGTTTTCTTTTTCGGTGCTGTAACAGTTGGAAAGGAAGAAATACAACCAAGCCTGGAGGAAACACGCAAACACAATCTGCTTTTGTCTGAAATTTCTCAATACTCTCTCTCTCTCTCTCTCTTACAGTAAACATGAAAAACTCTCTCTTTCTCTCTCTAATGTAAAATGAAAGGAAAACGTACAGAACATTGACAGACCTTTGGATGGTGAGACGGTGAGACGGTCAGGAAAAGTGTTTTGAGTTACAAGAGTGAAGCACTGATTGAATAAAGCATGTTTGAGAAGGCAGTTTCACAATGAATGCTCCAAAGGTATACAGGCTTTAACTTATCCATAGCAGCCAGAATACCCAAGGCCACATCTTTGAGAACTGCAACTGTTTTGCATCACTGCTGTACCCAGATTGCTTTGTGTTTGAGTTGAATTGGTTGTTGTAATGAGTGCTGGAAAAACATCTTGATTTTCTGCATTTTCTGAATAATGGTGATTCCAGCACATCACACATGTATGCCCGTGTATGTAGTGTCTTGTTTGTTTGGGTTTTAGGTCTACTGCATTGTTTCTACTGAGCACTAGGCGTGATCTCAACATCACATTCATGCTTTAGCTCTCCAGGATCACTCTGGCTGTCTAAAGACCAAGCAGGAAATACATTATCACATATTTAAACAAGTAAAACAGCTGTAAATATCACATGCACCAGATGAGTCAATGTGTATGAGTGGGTTTATATTACAGTGTGGCAGGAAATTAATTGTATGGAACCAATTATTACCTATTATTATTATTAGTAACAATTAAGAAAAAGAATGGCATCGTGTTATCTGTGTGTGGGTCTGCAGTTGTCTTGACGAGACGAGCAATGTGTAAATATTTAAGTTGTTAAGAATAGAGGATGGTTATGGCAACTCACTCATGCACACACACACACACACACAAACACACACACACACATGCAGAGGTGTGGTTAGGAGCCAACAGTCATTACGCTTTCATTTTGTCTTTCAAAACAACAAAACATGCATTCTCTCTTCATATTCGTCTCTCTGCCTTCAAAGGAGGCCATCGACACAGAGAGACAAAGAAAAGAGAGAGGAGGATGAAAGACAGGGACACTAATATGCTGAGGGTAGGTTTTATTAGACGGGGTTGAAAGCATTCCTCCTGCCAGCTAAAACATGATGAAATCACCCCGGCTGATATGATGAAATTTGCAGTGTTGAAAACACAGAAAAGCAAACCCACACAAACGTTTAAGTGAAAGCGAATCACCACGGAGCAACAGAACAATGCTGCATGTTGTGTTGATGTTTCCATCCAACTGCCAAGTGAATTTTAGACAAACTTTTGAAATATTTCCCACAGTCGAAGGGTTGAAGCAAATACATCTTGTTTGTGAGTGTGTGAAAAAAAAAACACAGAGAAAAATGAATGAGTACGTCATGGACTGATTAGTATTAGGCAAGTTGTTATTGTTCTTTAGTGTAAGCAAATGTTGACCGTGTTTCATGAAAAGACGAAAATAAAGAAATGCCCTTGGCAGTAGTAGTAGTAATGCATGAAGCCAATGGCCTGCAAGCCCAACGGACCCCTTACACATGGGATTCACAGAGGGCAGCAGGTAGGACATTCCTGGGAGGTCGTGGTGGACAGATATCTTATAGACATTCAAGAGGTCCAACGCCCTTTTAACTATTGAGTAATGAAACAGAGCCATTGTGCCAAGCCCTTTACGTCATTATGTATTTGATAAATGTGTCAAATATCACAATTTTTGTTGTGTTTTTTCCACTTCAAGGGAGCGTGAAATATTTTGCAGTATTGAGGACATTTTCGAGTTTGAGCATTTCAAATCAGTTTTCTATTAAAAAAAAGAAAAAACCTGTGTGACCAAAAATATTTGAGTGTTAAATGTTTTATTCAGACTAACTAATGATCTAGATGGACAATGTGTTTGTGTGTTTCTCTTATTGGGATTCAAGAGCGTACCTGACATCTCCATCCGCGGCCTGTACTCCAAAACAGATTCTTCTCCAAAACATTTGGAACCTTATAAAAAGTTAAAACTTCAGATTTCATCCTTGCATCAAATATACTGGTGCGGACACTTTCAGCTTCGATTTTCAGTGAGACTTTCAGCTAGCTTCATGTTTTTCTGCAAAAATGTTACACCAACAGTGTGTTTGTTACACGTGTGTGTATTACTGTCTGTTTTACAGTGAGTGTGTGTTCATGTAAGAGCATGCATGTGAGGCAGTTAACGAAGATCGTATTTGACTGTTTCTGCATGTATGTAGCCCTGCTGTATGTGAAGCATAATACTGGTGACAGCTAAAGCCGTGCTAACATGCCATCTCCCAGATACAGCCTCCAGGCAGGGAGGACCTAGCTAGCATCAACACCACTCTATAATTTATATTACACTGGCCTTATTACACACAGTTCCAACACACACTGCGAGCAGGAACACTGCCATTATACGCTTCACACACACACCCATGCACTAACCAGGGTGTCAGGGTGTCATCACTGCTGCTGTCATCGGCTGAAACAGCTGGAGGACATATGGGATGGAGAGAGAGAGGGGAAGAGAAAGAAACCACAAGGGGTGGAGGGGGGGAGGTAGTGACAGATATATTGGTTAATCAGTGTATTGGAAATGTTGTGTTTTCTGTCTATGCCTAATATATAACCAATAACGAATTTGCAGCAACTAAAGCGGAGGGGAGGTTGGGTAGAGTAAGGCAGAGAACGGGTGGATGGATGGATGGATGATGGAGAGATGATAGTGATGCACAATATTGACAAAAGATTGTGTTGCTATCAGTTGGATGCTGATGTCCTCAAAAATAAAAGAGACAGGGAGTCATTTATCCAGACTGTGATTAAATTGCTCACTTGCACATGAAATGACATCCTGTCTCATGTCTCATGTCTCCTGTCTCATGCCTGTATAAGGACTCTGTACTTTGCATCAGTGAGCGACTTGTTATTGCAGAGTATCAAGCTCTTGACTGTCTCGTCGTATCACCTGTCCATATGGTATATGTGGCACAACATGTGTGTACGTTGGTATATATGTTTTATGGTGCTTTTATTGTTTTCAATTATGTTGTTTTAATGTCAATAAACACACATATTAATGCTATTATGTGTGTTTGTTCAGTGTTTGTTTGTTAACCCTGCCTGCAAACCAGATTTCCCTCACAGGACAACAGGATGAGGTTGAATTGAGAAGCAGAAATCTTTTTTTTGGGCAGAATGTGCAGGAATAATCAAGATGTCCTCTCAAGGCACAGTTCAAACACCCCTGCTAAACTTGATGGTGGTAGCAGCCAACAGTTTCTGCATTATATTATGGTAGACTGGCAGCAAACAAAGAACACAGACATGGATGCAGGTTTCATTCAGACATTTCAGGATTTGAGATGTTCAGTCAGCTATATTGATTACAAGTATAGAAATCTAAAATGAAAGTTGTTTCACTGTCAAGCCTTCCACCCCCGCCCGACCACTTCGCTCTGCTGCCTCGAGGCGACTGGTTGCCCCGTCGCTCAGAGGCCCCCTGCGGCCGATCTACACGGTCACGGCTCTTCTCTGTTCTGGCCCCGCAGTGGTGGAATGAACTCCCCACTGATGTCAGGACAGCAGAGTCGCTGCCCTGTCTTTCACCGCAGGCTGAAAACACTACCCTGACCCTTCCTCTTAGCACTTGATTATTTGTTTCACTTATTTGTCTTAGCTCTTGTTTATTTGCTTGTTTAAATAAAAAGTAGGTAGCTAACTTATTGCACTTTCACCTCAGCACTGGTTCTGCTCTTAGATGCTTGTTGAGGAAGGAAATGCACTTACGATTTCTGGTGCTGTCACCTGGCATGACACTAATAGCACTTTTAACCCAATTAATTAAGTATTTTGAGGAGTGGAAAAGGAAAAGAAAGGTTAAATATATGATTAAAAGAAGTTATAGGTTGCCAAGTCATGTTATATTATCACTGCTTGATGAAATAAAAAACAAACCGTAACTTTGGTTCAGAACTTTGATTCTGCACTGCACAGCAAAACCTTGTTTAGGTCCCTGAAACACCTTTTTTCCCTATATGAAGAAATTACAGCCTCTTGCGATTCAGTCAATGTTAAAATTGTAAGGTTTTTTTCGATTAATTGTAGAGCCGTAATGGATGGATGGTGGGTGGATGAATGAATGAGGGAGCTGCAATTCATCCTGTTATTGACTGTCTCTCTCGGTAGCTGAATGACATCTGTTAAGGGCATCTGCTCCAAGGAGAGAGGGCCATTACTGTCACTGTGTGTGTGTATGTGTGTGTGTGTGTGTGCATGTGTGTGTGTACACTCACACAAACACACACACAAACACACACACACACACACACACAGAAGTACCTGAGGTAAGCAATAATGGCAGACTCTTGCCAATGATGCTCCAAGATAACTGTTGGCTCGCCTCGGGGGACAGAGTGAGAATTCTTGTTCTCTCTCTCTCTCTCTCTCTCTCTCTCTCTCTCTCTCTCGCTCTCTCTCCTTTATTGTGTAAATAAAAGTATAAATTGGTCATCCATTATGGATAGACGAAACAGATGTGACCACATTTCCAATACCCTGATTATCCTTGCTAATACAGATACGGTATATACTGTATCGATTGACAGCTTGAAGAAATTGTAATTTTCTTTCTCTCCCCCTCTCTCTCCCCCCCTCCTCACTCACTCCCTCCATCTCCACAGTGTAAACTGGTCATGCATAATGGATAACCAGATATAGATGGAGGCAGAACTCCCTCCATAGATACTGACGGGGTGGTGGGATGAAGCAGGGGGAATAGTGCCAGCCGTGTACACACATATCATCCCCCCTTTACAGATTACCATCCTAACCATGTTTTTCTAGAAAGGCGGTTTTGTATTTTTTATGGCCTGTCACGGCATCGGCAGCATCGACCGACATATTTGTCTCTCTTTACTGTCAACAGGTCGTAAAACAGTACGGACTGCTAACACTGTACTGTATAGCGTTAGCCAGCTAGCTATACCCTGCAAATACCTGGACTGGATCTATACTAGCAGAGGTAGTTCAAATCATTGAAGTCGTCCTTGAACACACATAGACAAATCAACATTTTCATATAAATAAATGTGTGTTTTGCTACACTCTCTGTTGTCGATTGTTATACGCAGTGATTCAACCTACAGCCAGCTCATGAAACCTTTTACATTTGCTGTTCTAAACATCTGGAGTTAGGTAGGAAAAATCCCTTGACTCATAGAAAGTGATGCATTTCATGTTTCTGGCAGCAGCAACAAGAAGAACTGGGTAATAAACATGAGCAGCGATATCCACCGTGGCTGAACAGACAAAGAAAAGAGCGCCACCTACAGAAACTCAAACTTCATCAACAGAAAATCCAAGGAGAAAGTCATCACAGTATACTGGACACCCTGACTGACAAGTGATCTCTGGGAAGTGCAGCTCAGAAACACCACAGCAACGAACACTCAGCATCAAAGATGTCACCTAAAAAAAAACAAGGATCTCAAGGATTACCACTTTAAAGGTGCGTTAAAAGCAACATAACACTGTGTATTGAAAAGTAAGTGAAAGTGGCTGCAGACATTCCATTTGTGAAACCACACTTCAGTGGAGTAGAGCTGATTGGCCTCCATGACAAAACACACACACACACACACACACACACACACACAGACAAAAGCTTGATCCTGCATCAAATGAATGACATGAATGCAATCATTATGAACAAACTCTTGGTAATGGAAAGAGGATCTTTAACAGAGGACCTCTCTATCAGTGGAGCTGTCATCAAAGGAAACTGGCTATAGACACAAACATTACTTTCAGACCACAAGAAAATGAAATATACTAACAAAAAAACATGAATGCACATATATAGAGTATATAGAGTATGTGTAGTCTATAGTTCATTTTACAGTTTTCACGCCAAGGGCAACTTCTCATGGAGACTTATAATTACTGTACTGTAGAGAGTAACAGCAATCAAAAGGTGTTAACATCCTGTGATAAAGAGTTTTAAGAGTTGTTGTGATATATCTGTATATGTGGCCATGTCTTCATTTCTATCCATAATGGATGACCATGTTACAACCCACTCTGAAACAGCATTAGTATTAAGAAGAGTTTTATTCCAAAACCTAGAGCTGGCCCATTGACAGTAACTGGGTTAATGATGTTGTAGACACACTATCATTAACCACATGTAGTATATATGGGGCAAAAATAAAATACATAATATTCCATGACTTTTCATAACTAAGTCGTATCACTTTCTTGACCTATTTGATTCCTTCCTGGTCTGTTAATGGGTTTTCTTTCAGCTTAGATAACTGGTTTCCACTACAGTTGGGTTTGCTGCTGATAACCACCAGCTGATGCAATAAATGTGTGAAAGTTGTAAAATCAATTCTAGTATATCCCCATAAAGTGACCCCATGTACAAAAATCCCCTGACATCCTCTGACCTGCACAGTGAATTTATCAAATTCCCTGATTTTACCTGTCTGGAAATATGCCCCTTTAAAATCCCATAATATTCCAGGACAGTGGGGGAGAGAGAGAGACGGAGAAACTGTAGTTAAGACTACCGGGCCACGTACAGCAACTGGTGGGGGTGTCCCTAGCAACAGGTGGCTCCCTGGCAACGTCTCGGTGTGATGATGCGTTAGTGTTTCCTGTTGAGGCTGTTAAACTGTTGTGTCTCCTGCTGATGAGTATTCAACTCAATCTAATACATTATCAGCCAAGCAGAAATAACTAACTCTGGGCATTTGTATGTGTGTGTATGTGTGTGTGTGTGTGTGTGTGTGTGTGTGTGTGTGTGTGTGTGTGTGTGTGTGTGTGTGTGTGTAGACAGATAAGTTACACATCAAAAGCAGCGGCGAGGGGAGATAATGAAATATGCCGATGGAGAGGAGCTCACAGCTCATTGTTATCACAGTTCATTTGACAACATTATTTAGAGGAAATTCGACTCTCTTTCTTTTAAGCTTCATCCAGGAAAGGTTACACTCACACACTTACGTACATTAAAGGAAAAATACACCCTAAAAAACAGCTATTGATGATGTACCTGCACTTCTGGGTCTATTTTGTCGTGTGGTGGCGGATCTTTCTTATTCCCGTCGATAATTGGCGTTCCATTGGAAGTTTTATCGCTTTTATTGTTGATTTTTTCTTACTGCTTTTTGCTTATTTTATACTTTATTACTAAAATAAACTGTTTAAACTGGCGCCCCACACAACACTGAGTCCAGAATTATCTAACAGGCAGACGAGATATCGCAAATGTGTGGGTGTTTCTCTCCAAAACTCAAGCTGTCAAAATGACAACTGAAAGGTTACAGATGACATGTTACAGTTATCCGTGGTCAACGTGTTGTCAACCAGATCAATTCCCTGGTGGGTGGAAGTGAACAAAAAACAATCTCACTTCTTTTTCCCAAACACAGCAAACTGCTGCTGCCAACGCTCCTGTGGTTGTACTGGGTTGTTCCCAGAAGTGAGACGAACAGCTGTCCTCCAATAAGGAGTTAGAACAAGTGTGCACAACCTACCTGAGATAAATAAAGGTTAAATAAAGGTTACCAAAACTGGAGGTGACTCTCACTGGATCCAGCACCGCCTGCGGCCAATTAAGCCCGATTGCTGCCGGACGCCTTTCACAGGAGAGCGTCTGAGTGGTCCAGAGTGAGAGTCTGAGCGAGCGCTTGAGTCCACAGGAGGATAGGGTCGGGAGGATCGGGTTGGCTGTATGGAGCGGCGATCGACCTGGTCCGAGGAGGATGCAGCCGGGATCAGCCTGGAAGAGCTGCCCAGTCGTGGAGTTGGAGCGGGATGCTCCTGGAAGCCTGGCAGACCGGCAGCTTTGGTGCTCCGCGGCTGACCTGCCGGGACAGAGGCTGGAAAGCGGCCGTCAAGACTGGCTCGTATTTATCGTGCTGTTAAAGCGGCCTGCTGGCCCGTGAAGTCTCCGCTTCCTGCCTTTGTCTCTGTCTGCCGCGGCCCCGGTAGCAGCGAGCGTTGCTACAGCTAACTAACCTCAGAGCTAGCTTGTTGACAGGCTGAGTGACCCTCTACTGACCGACGGATCAAAAGATCCCCACATATGATTGACATTCATAATGACATTGTGCCATGCAGGACAGCGGTCCTGGCAGCTGTGCAGCCCCATGCCACCCCCCATGGCACACACACACACACACACACACACACACACACACACACACACACACACACACACACACCATGATGCATGCCCAGCAACTGAACAAAAGCACTGTGTGTGTGTGTGTGTGTGTGTGTGTGCGTGTGCGTGTGTGTGTGTGTGTGTGCGTGTAAGAGAGAAAGAGAGACAGAGGGAGTGAGAGAGCATGTGACAGTGTTTCCTTTGCATTTGTCAGCGTGTGCATGTGTGTGTGTGTGTGTGCGTGCATGTGCGTGTGTGTGTGTGTGTGTGTGTGTGTGTGTGTGTGTGTGTGTGAGAGAGTCTGGAGTCATTTGCATGCAGGTCATGATGACCCTCTTCTCTCATCTGAGATTCTCATTAATTCAAAGACCAGTGTGTGACAGACAGACACACACACACACACACACACACACACACACACACACACACACACACACACACACACGTCAGGCTCTACACAGGCCATCACATTCTAATCACTGCACCCCTGCCCCTTCAGTCTCTCTCTCTCTCTGTCTTTCTCGTTTGCACTCTGCTGCCACTCTCCATCTCTTCTACCTCTTCCCTCCCTTTGTCTCTCCTCTGCCTTTCTATCTCTCTCCTCCCCTTTGCCCTGTCTCTCCATCACCACCTCTCTCTTTCTGTGTCTCTCCTTTGTCTCATCGGGGTAAACATTCAGAAGTTAACAGGGACAGCCCTCGATATGAAGACACTTCATTATGTCGTTATGTCCCCATAATTGTGCCGCCGTCTGAAGACCCCATTAACCTCGTTATGATGACCCCCCCATAATGACATCCAGCCCCTTCCCACAGTCCTGAACACCCAAAATGGTTTGTCCATGTCACTCCAACCGACCCCTTTTTCTGCAGGTGACCCCAATGTCGTCGAAATCTGAAAACAATCTCACAAGCCGATATTGACTGTTTGACCACTGGAGTACTCTACCACCATCAGTCAGCACTCTGTCAGAGAGACTGCCCCAGATCAGGAAGGTTAGCGGTCTGATCCCTGCAATATCGATCTGTCCGGTCAAGGCAGGACGCTGAACGCCACTCGTTGATAAGAGCATCAGCTAAATACTGAAAGATGTAAAACAAATGATGACAATGTTTAGTTTCCAGCTGCCCTTGTGGTCAGCGACAACTGTGCATATACAAACCTGCACGGCTTCTCTGCAAACTAGAAACACACTGGCTTCTATATTTAGAAATACAATAGATTGTAGCAGTCGTACAACCATTTTTACTGCAAGCTTGCTGAACTACGGTGCACTCCACGCCCCACTGCTCTCTTTTCAGCCAGTGCAGTACAAGGAAGGTTGACAAGTTGAGTTTTGTTTTAGTCTCCTGCACAGCATTCAAGACATAATGAACTGCAGTATTAATAAGACAAATGCAAGAGGGGGAACTTCCACAAAGGATGCCACTGTAACAAAGGCGGCTTTAGTTATTACTAATTTGTTGCAGAGATCACTTCTACAATATTTGTGTATCATCACGTTTCAAGCTGAAAAAAATGAATGAGAAAAGAGGAAGCATTGAAAGTTGCCTGAATTTCTAGAAAGGACTTCCAGGCATTCTTCTATAAAATACACACACAATTTTAAAGGTACAAAGATACACAATCTACGCCCTTCATGCCAACAATTGATTTATCATAATGCCATTCCTTATAATACACTGTACGTATCGATTTTGCCTTAGTTGCCAATCCCCATCTCTGTATCATCATCGATTGATTGATGGATGGATTGAGCGGGTGGGCGGCTACCTGGCAATATTGACGATCGTGTTGCTCATAAGTCATCACCTTATGGGATCCTATTTTGTCCAGAATGTGTTTGAATGCTTGTAAAACCAGATGTCCACCAAGGTACGTCGGTAGAGACCCCTGTGCATCCACAAGCCCATAATGAGTTCCTATGGTAACGAACAGCCTGTGAAACGAAGCGGAATCACAGAGGATTAACCCCAAACTAACCCTGCTCAGAACCCATTGTCAGAACATTTGTCTCATTTCCTCTTTTGTCCTTCTTTAATTTCCTCTTTTCCCCTCCTCCCTTCATTCTTTTCATCCTTCTCCTCTCCACCTCGTTTTTGATGAAGAATGTTGTATTTGCTTCTCTTCTCCCTTCTTCTCCTTTTCTCTTCCCTCCCCTCTCCCCTCTCTATTCTTCCACACTCTCCTCATCATAAAGTCTTTGATAAAGCCTGTCAGATTAATTATGTGATTAACTGTCCGTGTGTTCTCCGATAAGAGACCTTCGCCACTCAGCTAAAGGACACGAGCATGGCGGACTCGATGGATGGCTGGCTGGCTGGATGACTGATGAAATGGGTAACTGCCTGAGAATGCCTGAGTGGTTGGACGGCTGGTTGGCTGGCTTGGTGGTTAGCTGAATGGGTGTCTGGTTGGTTGGACGGATGCTTTACTGGCTTACTGTTTGACCGGCTTGGTCAAACAGCTGGTCGGCTGGTCGGCTGACTGACTAGTTTTGACTGTGACTGTAAGCAATCTAGATAAAAAGACTCAGATATGTAGACACAGAGAGGAAGAGAGATGGCAAAAGAGAGCAAGAGGTAGAGGAAGAAGTGGAACGGCGTCTGTCATCTGAAACAGGTGAACGTGTGGACGGCCTGCAGAGACGGAGGTGATGTTCTGCATATTTATCCTAGCAGGAAAAAGGATTTGACCAGGATCGGCTCTTAAAAGCTCACCTACGAGTTAGTTCAGGATTTACTGCCATTTACCTTTGCCACTTACTCGCATTTACCCTGGGCTATCATGCCGCTTTGCCCCGCGCTAAATATTCCTACTGGTGCATTAGTGGCTTCACCCTGACATCAGTGTAGGTGGAGCTGAACTCCAGCTCTGCTCTCCAGCGAGGTGAGTCCTAATTTTGCAGGTTTAGCAAGAAGCCCTGGGCGAACCGGTGTAGTGTCCAAAGGGGATGAATTTGCCCCGGGCCAACTCTTAGGCTAGTGCACAGATAACTATGAGCGAGGAATGTGCAGTTGTGAAAAGCATGATAGGGTTAAAACCCGGCTCTCCAGTGTAGAGCTCTCATATTCAGTGTCTATACATGACAGGTGGATATGTGGGTGCCAGAGTACAGACAGAGGAGAGCGCTGAGTGTGTGGTAGACTGGCTGGCAGACAGAGTAGCTGGCTCGCTGCTTCTCAGTGCTGAATGCAAATCTGCACTAAAACAAGTGTGTGGGTTTACTGGCGAGTTGGTTGGCTGACTAATAAAACCTAAATACAAATGAAAACTATTACCTGCCAAATAAAATAATTCAGATACATGTTTCATATGTAATCTTTCATAGAAATATGTCAAAATGTTCAGACACTAGCAGCATGACAGGCAGCCAAACAAGAGCCTGTTTCATACAGAGCCATTGTTTTGCTTTGATTAGATCGGCTCGCGGTCAGAGCGTGTACGGTGCCCAGCAGGGACAAAGTTGGAGGACAGGCGAAAAAACAAAGACTGTGTATAACCCACTCATTCAAATGTCAATGACTCAAAGAGTTAGCGGCCCGTGTGGCGGGCAGGCGGGCAGGCGAGCATTGCAAGTTTGTCGACAGTTTTCACCTTTTAGTTTGCCTCGTCGCCTACAATGAAGGATGTTGAGATGAGGGCTGATTTCCAAGGGGATTGCAAAGGTTCAATTGTGAATCTGACTTGAATCTGACCTCCTTTTGTCCTGAGGGGGTTCAATGTCTCACAACTAATCCTTAGTTTTATAGTTTATCAGGAATTGAAACCCTTAGTAGTCATCCAATCTACCAAGCAGAACTAATCTTGATAAAAAACTATGAAACCTGATTCCCAAGTCATTCCTTCGTCTTCTTCCATCAAAAGACACCGTGGGAGGCTAGAAGTCAGCATCCCCAAAGCTTACCTTTTAGTACGGCTTTGACAAAACACATATTTCTACTCTTAGACGAAGTAGTATAACCATACAATACAGTTATCGTTATAATTGTGCAGGCAACTTCTCTGTACATCCACTGACGTTTCTCTCTGTAATACTTTTCCCCCCATTGTTTCACTCAACGCCACTGCCAGAACCCGACTGTTCAAACTCTGCAATACAAACCGCCACAGTTCACACGGTTCAACGTTGACAAGACTTTACTTCAGTTGAGCAACGGGGACACCACAGACACCTGAATTCCTGTTTCTCTTTCCGTCGGGAGGCAGCGTACACCTCTGCTCCTCTGCTGCCTTTTACCAAAGTCTACAAAGACCCTGAAAGCCTTTTAACAAGTGAATAAAGGCAGAAAGTCTATCGTCTGTTTTTTGAAGTTGAACGTGGGAGCGGTGTCAGTCAGTTCGGTGCTGTGTGAGTTGTTCAGAAAGAGCAAGAGAGTGTGGGTGACATCTCTCTCTGTCACACTCTTTCACTCCCGCTCATTCTCTGTCACTTTCCCCCTCCCCTCTCCCGCTCTCTGACTAAACTAAGGGGTGTGATGACTTTGTGACAGCTCCACAAAAAAAGCCCATTCTGAAGTTAAAATGTGGGGCGCTTGTCAAAGGGCGCCGAGTGGGGGGTCTTTGTGTGTGTGTGTGTGTGTGTGTGTGTTTCATGTGTGTGTTCATGTGAGTTTCATAAATGTGTGACTGCATGTGAAGAGTGACAGGTGGTGGGCCGAGGGAGGGGAACAGAAAGAGAATTAAGAACTGACAAGACTGATGGCTTGATTACCAAGGCTGACTTCAACCCCAAAAGACATAAAAAGCAAATCTTAACTTTCCCTCCAAAAGTATTCTGCATATTTTGTCTCATGTTGGAGTTTCATAGTTCAAGAAGCAGGATTACTCCGTTAGCCCGATATTACCAATCACTTTAGAGAGACAATAAATGTACGGACAGTTCCCACGGCCATGGAAAACCTGGAAAAGTCATGGAATTCACAATTGGAAAAGTTATGGAAAATGGAACATGTGCATATAGTTTTGGAAATATCATTGAAATTTGTTGCTGATGTGTTTTCCAACCAGTGAAATGTTTAATGTGAAGCTTCGCTGCTTTTTGAACCACTTAAAGAACCCCAAATCAGAAATTCTGTAGTTTCTAAGTGATAGCTGTAGCCGGATAAAAGACATGATTTACTTAAGGTAGTCACATTGGACGAGGTGTATGCAATTGTGTGATGCTTGAAAATGAACCACATCCCTCAAATTATAGGCTGCAGGAACACACACACCTGTCCTGCTGCGTTCAGGTGGATATACTGTAGAGATTTGGTCAACTGAAAGTGACGGCCCCCTACATCCCACAAGCAATAGCCCAGACAGACTGCAGTTCCTTCTACCGCCACAGAACACGATGAGCCGGGCACATGTGCAACTTCACCACAAGAAATGTGACGAAGGCATGTCGTAACTAATGATTTCTAATGTAAAATAAGAGTACTTCAGATGTGTCACTGCAATTATTCTTGCTTTAATTAAGAGTATAATCACATTAATATGATCAGAGTGGTGTTTATATGGGCTTTCCATTAATTGCATTATAATTGATTTTTGATGTGCATGTAAACATGGCTACTGGTTGAAGAATTTATATCAAAGTGAACGAGGCAAACTAAATGGGTTCATGTGATTTTGAAGTGGTCTATGTACATCTGCACCATCGCCACGTAAAGCCACTAAAAACAGCACAGAACGCCACCGCCTGCTCCAGAGTATTTATTGATACCAAAATTGCACTGTGCCACCCAATTTGTATCGACGCTCCCCTTTAGTGTGCTCCGCCGGCCATTTCGGTACAAGAGATATCATGGGAAGCGATGAAATTACCGAGTGGGAACAGTCGGTTGGCATCCAATGAAATTGCCACTTTGCTGGTACACTGTGTCTGATATGTGCCTGCATGAAAAAAAGTAGAGCTGCAAAACTTCATCCATACATGTCTGAGCCACCATGCTGCTGGTTTCATGTGTCTGGCAGCAGTTTGGGCTTCATTAAGCAACTTCTTGGAAGAGAACCATCATGTTAGAAGTGAGTTGGTCTGATTAGGATCAAATCCCAATACCAATACCAATACATGGGATGCACTTCAGCCAACTGAGTCACCAGCATGCCCCAAAACATGTCTGTTAACATGTCGTATTGAACAGTAGCACTTATGGATGCATTCATTTTAAGAGTGTAACAGCCCAGTGTAAGCTTTGAACAGGGGCACTGGGGCTGCTGGGAATTAAACCCCTTGCTCAAGGGCCATCCACTCCTCCGTCCAGCCAGCCAGCCATCCCTCCACACAGCCAACAAGTTAAAGAGCCAAGGAGTCCTTGAACCAGCTAGCCAACTAGTCATCCTTCTATCCCTCCATCCATTTTGGCCAGAGCTCCAAAAAGTAATTGAGCTGGCCACGTAAGAACCATGCACAGAGAAATGGAAGACACACACTGCTTCTCTCTTTTTCATTGTGTCTCTTTGTTTCTCCCTCTATATTTCTGTTCTCCCGATCACTTCCACAGAGCCAGCAGTAGGGATCTGCTGTAGACTCTTGGACTAAGAAGCCTCCCCTCCTTCCAACCAGGAAATGTGTTCTTGTGTGTGTGTGTGTGTGTGTGTGTGTGTGTGTGTGTGTGTGTGTGTGTGTTGCAGAAACAGATGTAATATCACAAAGAACATCTGCCTCTTGTGTGTTGGAGAGAGAGAGAAGGATATGCAAAGCTCTGTACTTGGCGGGGTTATGAAGTGTGTGTGTGTGTGTGTGTGTGTCTGTTTCCGAGAGATGAGCTTTTATTGCTTCATAAATCTGCCGCTGGAAGCTGGTGAGAGGCCTGTGTGTGTGTGTGTGTGTGTGTGTGTGTGTGTGTGTTAGCATAGATCCCAAACTTCCAACCGCAAGCCCTATGATGGGTCCATGATCTTGGCCATAACTGGACATTGGACTATACAATCAACACAGATTACAACTTTGTTTAACTATTGTAATGGTTATGTTATTCTTTCATTGTTGTTATTATTGCGGTATAAATGACAAATTTGTACAAATAAAAATACCGGAATTCCCCTTTAAATGTACCATAGTTTGCTCTTCTTCTTTGGCACGAGGATCCCCAAGTCAAGCTTGAGAGGAAGAATCTCCACCTGAGATGGAATCTGTTGTTAGATCCGATTTGGCACAGACTCAAATCACAGTTGAGGGGAGGTTAAACGTTGTAATCAGAAGAATCATTCTTTGGCAGCCTGCTTTTCTTTCTGAGCTACAGAGTTAGCAATTGGCGATTCCCCACATCTCCCTCATAATTAGAGGACCGGTCACGGCAGCTTGACTTTCCACATCATTTACCGGAGCCCTTCGAGACGATGTTGTAATACTTCACATTCACTGCTGTCGCATGAAAACAGATTTCTGGAACAGATTTCAACATTTTTACCCTAAATAAGGGTTGAGATGATTCTCTATGGGCTGAGCAAGTTTTATAATAATAATATAATAACTTTATTTATATAGCAGAGTTACAAAGTGCTTCCCTAAGAGTATTCAAACCCCTATGTATATATATATATATTTAAATGTGTAGTTGCCAACCTGAAAGAAAGAAAATATAATTTTTGAAGGTTTTCATCCAACAGCAGTTATGTATTCTGAAGGGCTTCATCAAGTACATGACATTATGAAGTGGTGATTTTCCAGCCCATGCATTCATGTACTTTCAGTGTAATTATGATCATGCCGTGCTGCTTTTTCAGGGACACTCTCTTTGATTTCTCACCTTTATATAATTTCTGATTCATTTTAGTTAGTGCACACCAGCTTTCCAGCCCATGTATTCATATGCTTTCAGTGTAATTAGTACCACGCTGCTCTGCTTTTTCAACAACATTCTTTCTTTGGTTTTCCTTCTTTATGCCATTGGTGATTTCTTTGAGTAAGTACATGCCAATATTCCTGCCAGAAGTGTCTTCCTGTTGAATGGGAAGGTCTCTGAATGAATGGTAGCATACCGTTTAAAGAAGTGGGCTTGGCGACTGGAAGTTGCATGCTTGAATCCTGGCTGAGGAGAGTGAATGACGAACACTCCCCCCCCTCCCTTAACAACTACCATCAAGGTGCACTTGAGGAGAGCCACTTTACCCCTGATTCCTCCAGTGGAGCCGCTCTGCAGTAGACAATGGTGGTTGTGTGAAAAGTGTGAACATGTCTGAATGTGAAGCAGGATGTTGCTGAAAAAATAGCAACCTTCACAGGATAAAAGATAAAAATGACAAAATTCTCCATAGAACTAAATACTATGAAATACTCTGAAACAGCATTCAGATTATGTGCCTGAAATTCAGTCTTGTAGAAGTGGCAGCTCCTCTGGTACAGCTGACGCCACTCACTCACTCCCACTCACTTTCTCACTTTCTTTATCACACATTATAATACATGATCTTTTGTGTCCGTTCTCTAAATGCAGAAAACACATCGCGTTGTTTTCAAATCGCTTATGAACCGGTGATTTTCCTGTCCAACATTCTCCACCATTTCAAATGCCAGTGTCTTTATCACCATGCTGTGTGACTTTCCCACCAACACCCATTTCCTGTGGGCATTTTTCTGAGGTAATTAAAAAACACACAGGATATAATGAATGATGATGCCACCATCCAAACCTGCAGATTTCAGAGGAAGTGCGTCAAACAGCAAAATGTCCCAGACTAGTCATTTTGGGTTTCATAATGTTTGGGTTACTTCAATTTAACTGTATTTTTCTCTCCCCATTTGCTATAAAAACTGTCCATAGCTATTAAAGCTCCATTTCTGAAGGCTGATTATAGGCCTTACTCTAGCCTGTACTTAAAGGACTACACCGACTTTTTCTTGAATTGACCCGTTGGCCAATTTCCCAAAAAGTTGGTGTAGTCCTTTAAAGGTCAACTCCACAGACACACCACACCTGTCACATTTCTACTGTCCTTTAGCAAAAACAGACTTTGTTCTGGCCGCGACTACCCTTGGTAGTACCTGCCTGCCTTTCTATTTACCCTTCTGTGCCTTGCCGCCTCCTTTCCATCGACTAATGCTTCACCTTTCATCCTGACTGTCAGTGGTGCTCTGCTTTCTTGGATTGGATTCCAGCGATGCAGACTCCGTGGCAATAGTTGTATTTTAGCCTCTTCCACGTTGCCCTGTCCTTGCTCCAGGCCGGGCTCGTGTTTCAGCTGAACTTCAAGACAATATAGCCAGGCTCTGACCTGAAAGGAGCCGGGCATGATGGATTGAAGTCTGACCTGCTCAAGAGACGCCTGTTCACCATTTATTGCATTTTTCTCCACTGTTTTAACAGGATCGTCCTCCAACCAGCTCAAAAGGGTGAACATCATTCCTGTTTTGTATTACTGTTAACCACTTTCAGGTTCAAGTATTTGAAACCGTAGTTTACAATAGACCTATGGAATAACTAACCATTAATTATTTGCTTTTCTCCCACCAGTATGATTATTTTAAAATACTATTGCAATGAATGGATAACTTGAAAAACTTCTCTCAAGTGTTTGACAAAAGCAAACTCACTATTGATCTCTCTATATTAGAGCCCGACCGATGCCAGATTTTTGGGTCCGATGCCAATCCCGATTTAGGAGAGTCCTAGCCCACCGATTACCGATGTTTTGACCGATATTTTTGTCAAAAAGTGCAAAATATATTTATATATATATTATATTTTATTACATTTTCTATATTTGAGAACATTGAACTTATAAGCAAACAAATAAATAAAAATAAACACAAAGAACTTTTTGATGGATAAAAAATGTAAAAGATCGTATCACAGAAGTAGCGCGTCAGCTGCTCACACTTGTATTAGAGCTCCCTCTATTGGATAATTCTAGTAAATAGCAATTACAACGTTCAAATAGACAAGTACAGGATAAATAATCAATGTTTTTTTGTTTATTATACTTATTTGAAAATCAGGGACACATCGGTTGTATAACTACCGATCCCGATGTCGTCAAAAAAGTAAAAAAATGGCCGATATATCAGCCAAACCGATATATCCGTCAGGCTCTACTCTATATAGTCTTTTAATACTGTGGATCTTTACATACTGTAGCTGAAACTAAAAAAACGTATGATTCTACTGATGTACTGAAATGCTTTGCAACTTATATATAGTCTATACAACCACAAGACGTTGATGGCCTTTATCTGTGTCCAAAAGTGCCTTTCCGATCCTTTCTGCAGGTTTTCCTCACAAAGTGGAGCAAAGTGGTGCTGCCCTCTATGCTTTGTACTGAATCCGTAGATAGCACATGTGTAATACTGCTCTACAAAGCCTTAGAGTGGGCTCCCTTTAAACATATTGTTAAGTGTAATGATTGTAATTCTCTTTCCCTTTGTACATTTATCTCTCTCTCCTCCTCTTGCTCCTTCACTCTCTCCCCCCTCCTCCCTCTCTCTCTCTCTCTCTCTCCAGGGTGCTGCTCCAGTAATAGTAGTTCAGCATTCACATAAAGAACACAGAAATTATGTCTATTATTTCTATTATTGCCATTTGGATGTAATGTCACTGCTTCACGGTGTAGCCCCGAGCAGCAGTGCTGTTCAGGTCTTGTAATCAGCATTTGTTTCCCCTCAAGCTGAATGAATGTATTACTTGACACTCCTGCTGTTTCAATTCCTCTTTAGCTGTGTAGTGTATGCAGGAGACACCCCCCTCGGACCCCCTCGGACCCCCTCGGACCCCCTCGGAGCCCCCCCTGGACCCCCCCGGACCATACAGAATACACATTAAGGCTTTCACACGTTCCACTGTGCCCTCCAGGAACCTAAGGTCTCCTCACGCTAGCGAGGAGTGAGTTTCTCAAATAAAACCGTCGAAATTGACAGTACTTTCTGTATGTACGAAATGGTAAATGGCTGCATTTATATAGCACTTTTATCCAAAGCGCTTTACAATATATACCTCTCATTCACCCATTCACACACACTGATGGTAGTGAGCTACCATGGCCTGACCATCTGGTGCAATTTGGGGTTCAGTGTCTTGCCCAAGGACACTTCAACAGGAGGAGCTGGGGATCGAATGGCCAACCTTGTGATCAGTGGACAACCTGCTCTACCACTGAACCACAGCTGCCCCTAATGTCTGAAGTATGTATCGTCCCCCCACCTCTATATCAACTGACGTGATCTGCCTGCTTGTGCAATGACTCTGACAGCCCGACCCCGGACAGACACTAAGCTACCACCCTCCGGACATCGCCTCTAGTGTATCACAAACCAGCTGGTAAGCAACTTTCTTGTTGATGCACGGGTTTAGTGTTTAGTGTTGAGGTTAGAACATCCTCTTTGTCCTTTCTGTTCGGTCCCAGAGTAAACCCTAGTCAAAAGTAAATTGTCATCTGTCGGCCAACATTACCTGCCATAATTTCATTTAATTTTATTGTACCTATATTCATTTTATATCATTTATATCATTCTTTGCTTAATCAGTTAATAAACCTTTGCATTTATGAAGAACTGACTATCGTGTGTTATTGATATATATCCTGGACATCAACTCTTCAAATTATTAGACTGATATTAATATAGAGACTATTCCAGTGTAAACCAGGTGAGTGTTTAATTACTCAGTTGATAAAATTGATAAATTAACAATTTTCATAACTGATCAAACAGTCTCATATTCTATGATGAAGCAAACGCTACAGCTGTCACCTGTAGTTTTATAGGACAATCCATGATATTGGCAAACATTTGCAAAATTGAACCCCTGTTTATTCTAAATAAACCTAAATAAAGTTTTCTAGGCAGCCATGACATGCTTGATGACTGGAGAATTATAGTTTTGCATCAGGCGCTGATGAAAGAAAAAAAAACACCTGCTCTGGATTATACTGAGTACCAACAGCAGCGAGGAATAAAAGTCCTTATGTGAAAATACCACGGTAAAGACGGAGAAATGGAGAAAGACGAGAAAAGAAAGACTCTCGGTGGTGTTGACCTTCACATTGCAAATAATGAGAAAAAGATGCCATGCTGTAAAGGTAGCTTCCCGGTGGAAACACAATCATTCCATCTTCTCCGTCTTAAAAGAGGACAGCCGGCATGTCGACCAGCCAGTCTGCAGCTAATAACTGTGTCTCCTAAGCATCTTTGCTCCTCGCCAACCCTCCCACCTCTGGAAACCACCGAGGCCAGTTTCAGCAGGGATTTGAGGAGATACTGCTGGCAGTGACTTCGGCTTCTCTCTTATCGGAGAAGGGCTTCCAATCCACCATCACCACCTGCTATGGGGCCGGTGATAGAAAATCTCCATGAAAGATGGGCGAGAGTCAGAGAGAGGGGAAGGCAGGGAGAAAGGCAGAGAGCGACAAAGATGGAGGGGCGTAGAAAAAATAGGAGGAAGAGAGAAAGAGAGCTGAAGACAAGGAGAAACCAGTACATGCAAAGAGATCAATACAGACGAAAAGTAGAGAGAGAGAGAGAGAGCGAGCGAGCTAGGCCTGCTGCATGAGTAACTAGGTTAGACGATTAAATGAATACATGG
This sequence comes from Hoplostethus atlanticus, assembly GCA_034670405.1. Lineage (NCBI taxonomy): Eukaryota > Metazoa > Chordata > Actinopteri > Trachichthyiformes > Trachichthyidae > Hoplostethus > Hoplostethus atlanticus. The sequence goes on from JAXDDX010000061.1 coordinate 521,838, forward strand.
GGGATCGGAGATGGACTGAAATTCCCTCACCAGTTTTTTCCAATTTAAATTACCTTGATGTGAAAATGTAAGCGAGACACTGAAGTGGGGAAGTACAGGGGACAAAAATGATGCTCACGTTGATTTAAAATGTATTTAGATCCAGAGCAGGAGGTAGCCTAGACACACACAACACACAGAGCCTTCCTCAAGGTGAGTCTGGTCTAGTCCCTTCGTGTGATTTCCTATTTTGAGTGCTTCTGCTACACATTGGGAATACGTTCATCAGTGGGGTTTTTTCTTGACTGCAAAGATTTATATCATAATATCAAATGTAGTAATCCACCCTATTCCCCAAATACATAGGGGATCGGCTATGTATCTGATGAGGATTGGTTGACAGGAAGAGGATTGACACGTTAACCAGATTCCAAATCCTCCTCCCATGTATTCACTGACCAAAGACTCCAACCAATGTTTAGTACTGTTATAAGCAGGACCTTTATTGTGAAATGCACTGGAACTGGAAACTAGCGGATTTCAATGATTAGCACAATTTAGATGATATGGCGCTGCTTTACCACTTGAACTGGCTCCTTTTCAGGTGTTGGACTGGATAGGATGGCTTCTGTGGCCACATGGTGCTGGTAAGTGGGGACTTCACTGACTGGCCTGAAGCCAGGCTGGAGGTAAATACTGAACCTGCCAGGGCCCAGTGACCATTTGATGTGATTATATGTGGCTATAAATGCATTATATCCTAAGCTTTTTATCTTTTTACCTTTTACCTTTACAATTACTCCTGTCAAATAACATGGATGGTGTTACACTATTTCCTGTATAGCATTTAATTACCTCTAATAAAGCAAACAAGGGAAAACATCCTGGCAATTTCAGTGTACCAATGTTGAGAGAGTTTAACAGCTAAACCATTAGGAAATTCAGTATAGTGTAACGGTCTACTGATCAACAGGCGATAGGGGCTGCAGTGGAACATCTTCAAATCGGGTGTGCAGTTTTTCACCTATTTATTAGGGAGAGAATGACTGCAGACGGAGAAGAGAAAGAAATATAATTGGAATATGTACCAGAGAGAGACAGACAAAGAGGAGGTAAAGAGATGAGAGGAAAAGAGAGAGGGAGAGTATGACGGATAGAGAGGGAGGTAGAGAAATGGGAAGACAGACATACGTGTCAGAATGGGGAAAGAGAGGACGGGTGAGGAGAATGGATGACTATGACAGATTGAGACAAGGGAGAAAAGAGAGGAGAAATGAATAAGGTTGAATTTTCTTCTGCATATTTTATCACTCGTAACATAAACTTCACATCAAAGTTTCTCGACGCCGTGCTGCTAGATTGTCTGTCAAACGCATGTGAGCTCGAAATAGCGAGGCTTCCTCCCCGTCAGTCATGTAGGCTGCAGCTGGAAACTGATAGATGGTTTATGTTCCCTGTTGATTCTGAGATACAGTCCAACATCCACGGAGGTCTCTGAACGGTCGTGCAGGCGGTTCAATCTGATTTCAGACCAGCATTAGTTGGCGTACAAACACCACGAATGTAAGCGGACCTTTCCGATGTCAACCAGCTGTCATATCAAGAGCTCATACAAGAAATGTCTTAGTGAAAAGAGTCTTCCATGTAATTAATCACCAGGTGAATGAAGCCAGAGGTCGGCCGACAGCGTTTCTACAAAACTGATCTGAAAACAGGACGAAAACATGGCATCCGGAACGCTTCTGTCAGTAAAGTTTTTGGAGGGTACATGTTGTTTTTTACTTTTCAATATGTGTTGGATGTGTTAGGAGTAGCATCATGCTTTGAAAAGCAGCAAAATGTGTGCTACCCCAATCAACACAAAGGTATATGTCGGAAACAGCACATCCATGGTGTTCTTGTTTAATTAAAATGTTTTTTTGCAGACCACAATGCAACTGGGAAAAAGATGTGTCATTGTCAAGACGTCTGTGAGTGAAGTTTGAGACAAACACATCTCGTGTTACATGTGATTTTGCAGTGTTGATGGATGTTTAAATTGGATCATTGACAAAAAGATTGTGTGATTTTGAGCCCCATAGGGATTCGTAAGGGACTGTGTTGGAAGGATGTCTCATTTTACAATAAATTAATCTGTAATGTGATCATTTATTTCAAGCCCTCATGTGTAGGCTAACGTACCTAAGGAGCAATAGAATGACTTGCTGTAAGGTATTGATTGGTGACTTATAATAAATTTGGTTTAATGAAGAATCTGATTAACCCAACTCAACTATGTAGTAACGGTCCCCAGTAGCAAGAGGATCTCTACATATTGTAACAGCTATATCGGGACTCTCAAAACGAAAACTGTGATGTTTTTCTAGAAAGTATCTGACCCCATAACCAAATCAACATGTGAAGGTCCATGCAGAGACTTTTCTTTTAAACCAATCTGCTTTTGCAATGAGGATCAGTTTGAAATTTTCTTGCAATTTCTGACAAACAGAAGGTCAGAGGATTTTTTTTCCATTAGCCTAGTTATTCAGTGACCTTTGTTAGAGGATGTCAGTGGACGTCAGACCCTCCTGTTAAATGTGCCGGCAGAGTGCAGCAAGTACAGAGTACACTGAACATTTTGTTCTTTTGCTGCCTTCTATCCACATGAATCATTATTACCCGACTCTGCTGCCAGGACAACAGCCTCCTCCTGAATGTCACCAAAACTAAGGAGCTGATTGTGGACTTTAGGAGGACACAACAACAGAGGACGTACTCACCACTGGGGATTAATGGGACTACTGTGGAGAGGGTGAGCAGGTATAAATACCTGGGAGTCAACATCACCGAAGATCTGACATGGTCCACACACACTGACACTCTGGTGAGAAAGGCGAGGCAGCGCCTTTACCACCTCAGGCAACTGAGGAAATTCAAAGTCTCCCGGAGGATCCTTCAGTCCTTCTACTCTGGAGCTGTGGAGAGCATCCTGACAGGAAGCATCACTGCCTGGTTTGGCAACAGCTCCGCTCAGGACAGGAAGGCTCTGCAGAGAGTAGTGCGTTCGGCTGAGCGCACTATTGGAACTACACTCCCCACCCTGCAGGACTTGTACACCAGGAGGTGCAGAACCAGAGCCTGCAGGATCATGAAGGATCCTCACCACCCCAACAACGGACTGTTTCAGCTGCTGCGGTCAGGCAAGCGCCTCCGTAGTCACGCTGCCAAAACAGAGAGACTGAGACGGAGTTTCTTTCCTCAGGCCATCAGGACTGTGAACTCCGACCTCACCAGGGCCCCCACCAAGACACACACACTGCCCCTCTTATGCACACACACACTTAGGTAAAGACTACACATAATTTATAATTTATATTACACATACAATTTTCCCTTTTTTTACTATATTTTTTTATAAAGTGCTCTTATTGTAAATATTGTGTTGTTTTTTTATATAGAGCTCTTAAATATTGTAAATATTGTGTTGGTCTATTGTAAATAGTGTGAACCTGTTATTTTGCACATTTCTGCTAAGCATTGCCACTTTGCATTTCACTACACACCTCGTGTGTGTATGTGACAATTAAACTCCTTGAATCTTGAATCTTGAATCTTGAATCTTCTGAATCTTCTGATGTGTAACTTTTTGGGGGGGTTTCAGATGTTAGGGGGCATTTCACCAAAGCTCTCAATTTTTTATCTCCAATTGGAAGAACTTGTTGTACTGAGGAAACAAGTTTTAATGATGACATTTCCATTCTCTGGCTAACAATAATGAGACAAACAAGTAGCATCTCTCTACAAGCTGATTTTTCCTGCAACTGTTAAGCCTAAAGTACAAAGTGCACCTTTTCAACAGCAGACGTAGCCTTCCACGACAAAAAGCTCCACAAAAACACACCAGGGAGTATTTGATGGACGGTGACACGCAGTAGGTGGTTCAACACCTACTGTTCAATATATACTGAAATGAGCTCAATATTTTAGTATAGGGTATCCATGGCAGTACAAATTCACATTAAAACTGCTTTGAAAAGTGACATCAGAAACATATTTACAAACATATTTCCACAAAACAACGCAGGCAGCAGCAATGGACAACTATTATGGACAACTGAACTTTTATTTTGGTACTACATTGACACAGGGTTATTTAACGTTGGTGCAGGCTGTCACATCAACATCTAGTTAAAATGTTTCTCCCTCTCTGTCAGCTACAATCTCTCACTCTCACGTGCATAAAACACCTTTTTCTCTCACACACACAAACACTTGACACACACACACACACACACACACACTGATACACACACTGGACATTAGCTTGTAATTAACCCAAGTATTTAGAAGCTCAGACCTTAAAGAGGCAGAACAGACAGCAAGGAGTCTATTTCACAACATCTAGTCAACACTGTAAACTCATATTAGACAGACAGAGGGAGAACTGAGACTTTTTCATACTGTACTATCTAGTACACACTGCCAACTACTGACATGAGCCACTATAAAAAGAGGAAGAGATATTGGGTAGACAGAGACTGGGAAGAACTCTACAGTATTCCAGATTATTACCTTGTGACTCCTTTTCGCTGTAATTAAATAGAGCTGGCATAGAGAGAATGTGGTAGAGGGAAGGAGAGCTATAGACACAGACAGAAATAGATTGAGGAGAAGAGAGAGAGAGAGAGAGAGAGAGAGAGAGAGAGAGAGAGAGGTTCCTCACTGTGTCCATCCTTCAGCCCTCTGGTTGTATAGATAATCAACTTCAATTAATCCCACTGTGTGTGTGTTTGTGTGTGTGTGTGTGTGTCTGTATTTGTGAACCAGTCTAGCATTGCAGACACCACGGGGAGATAAGCAGGTCTAAAAGTGCAGGAGAGGGGAGGAGAGGAGGTCAGAGGAGGGGAAGAAGAAAGGACGGGAAGGGTTCAAGAGAGCCAGGACGGAGGGAGAGATAAGAGAGGAGGGAAGGGAGAAAGGGCAGAGGAAGGGTAAGGAAGGAGGGAGATGATGGGAAAAGGAACGGAGAGGAGTGATGAAATGAAAGAGGGAGAGGTGGGGGGGAAGGAAGGGATGAACTTGAGAAAATGAGGAGAGAGAAGGCAAGCGGTAGAGAGGATGATAGGAAAACAGTGGAGAGGAGTAAGGGAACGTCAATATTTTACAGATGAACACAGTTAATTTCATAGCTGCCACTTACATGATGTGTCATCATCGCTGTCAGATCTGTCGCTGTCACCTCCTCAAAGTCAAACGCTTTGGGAAAGAAAAAAACGAAAAAGGACTAAATATCCCTTGTTTATATGGAGCCATGGGATCAGGGATCAGGGATCAGGGATCAGCCAAAGTGTAACCCAGAGTTCATCCTGCCTCTCTGGGATCCTCAAGATACAAGAAAATCACGAGCTGCAGAAAGATGTTGATACAGTACGACCCATTTTTTCATCCCTGCACTTCCCTCCTCTTCTCTCCTCCAAGTGAAGGATCCTTAACACTCTATAAAGTATATAACACTACTGATGTATGGAAATGTGAAGTGGAAATCTACAAGATTCTCATTTGTTTTTTTATTTTGGAACTATCTTTGTCTCTTTGCTTGGATTTTCTGACAATGGGAGTTTGAGTTTCTGTAGGTGGCGCTCTCCGTCTGTTCAGCGCTCATGCTAGTTCTTATATTTAGTCCAGAAAACGTTGCTGCTGCTGCTGGAAACTCATCACTCATCGTGCCAGAGGGTTATTCCTGAGAAGGTCCTCCCAACACCTGGTGTCTAGAACAGCAAAAGCTTTCATGAACTTTGGGGCGTCAAACGTTACCCCGTGAACATTTGGCGCCCCATATGGGTTGAATCACTGTCATTCGGCGACAGCCAGCGTCAAAACGGGTTTATTTATTTCAATTAAAATATTGGGCAGATTGTTACTTTTTGTTAATTCAATAAAATGTGCGAACCAGACCAATAAACTAAGCTGAGTGGTTCAACAGGAAATGACAACGTGACATTCACTCTTCTGAGCCCCGTCATAGTTTCAACAGAAAGCCATGCTGTTTATTAGGGTGACATACTGCACTACTCACTGGTTTGATGGCATCACAACAACAGATAAATCCCATTATTAGACACATTGAATAGACAAGGGAAATAGTATAAAGTGTGTGTGTGTGTGTGTGTGTGTGTGTGTGTGTGTGTGTGTGTGTGTGTGTGAGAGAAGTCCAGGCCTGAGATTAAACCAAACACCAGCTGTACTGCTTTAGAAATGTTGTCAGACGTTCAGCTAATGGTTAGCAAAAACACTTCTCTGCCCCTCAGAAGCTTGTCTTGGATGTGATGTGAGGATTTAACTACAAAAGACCAACAGACAGACCAGTTAAAAGAGCCGGCCTCAGCTCAAATAAGCCTCCTTCACAACGCTCCAGATTTATTACATCTCTAAAATAAACTGAACAGAAAATGTAGCTCAGATGGTTTCGTAGGAAACGGTAGGGGTCAGAAAGAGACATGGAGGGGAGGGAAGGAGGGAGGGAGGGAGGAGGAGTGTGGGAGAGAAAGATTAAAGTAAATAAACAGTAGCTCCTTCTGTTTAACAAGGGGAGAGACAGACAGACAGACAGACAGACAGCCAGCAAATCAACCAACAGGCATCCCTTCCAAAAGACGGTTCTCGTAATGATAGGGAGTGTTGAAAAACTTTATTTGTAGTGGTATTTCCATCAGCAACGATATTGTTTTCACATCAGTGAGTGATTTTTTTTGGGTGCTCACCAAATCCATTCTACAAACGCCTCCAAATGGTTTATTTTGCTTTTACAGCGAAACTAATTTAGACAAATTGGACCAACAGCCGGGTTAAGAAGACGTCCTCCCCTCTGTTAGTACTGTTGGGGAAGCTGGGATAACTACTAAGAATGAGCAGTACTGATGGGATCGGACACTTTAGATTTAATAATGACATGAAATTGATTTTTTATAACGGAACATAATAACATAGTCCATGAAAATGTGTAATATCAAATACATTGAGAGAGCAAACAGCAACACGAAGCTGTGGGAGGAGCTTCAACTGACCGCCATCTTCATAGAGAGTCTCCACAATTTACTTTATTTTATTAAAGTTATTTCTTTAAACTAAAATAACCTATTTTGAACCCGTTGGTGTACATGTTAACTTACTGGTAGACCGACTGCTGTGTTTAATTGTCTTACCATGCGCGAAGGAATCTGAAGTTTTGATTGGTTACAACTGAGTCAATTAAGGTTACTATTGTCTTCAGTTGATTTGAAATTAGAGTAAATTACTCCTAATAGCAGATTATACGAGTCACGACCAACAGCAGTGTGAGAGGCTCTGATTGCATCTGCAGCAACAAATCGTGCATTTCACTGTATTTCCTTTCATAATATCACATCATTTTGACGAGTTAAAAAGAGCTCGCAATTAGGTACCATTGATCAAAAATACACAGAAACGGCTGTAATCAACTTCTCATCCATTCTGCACTGGCCAGACGGGACTATTGTTCATGAAGTGAACATTGGTAGGAAAACGGAAAAGGAAGCGCGGGAATTGATTCGCCGATGACCGTGAAAAGTTGCTCAGCCGCCAAGCTTATCGACCGTCCACACATCAGCCTCTTCACTCGGCTTTATGAGAATTAAAAAGGGACTTGAAAATATTTCATAGAGTTAAGGATGGTTTTGTCAGTGGATCAGAAACAGCTACCTGCAGGTCTAGTGCAGGTCAGCTTCATAGAACAGCATCCTGGAGCTGGTGGGGATTCAGCGCTTCGCTCAAGGACACTTCAGATAAAACATGTTGACTATAGGAGCTCTTTTACAGCTGGTGTACTGAGATCTGATTTTAAACCAGTAAAAAATGCAACCTATAGATCCACAGAGAACCATTGGGCCACTAAATGAGAAAGTAAGCCAGAGGGCTAGAAAATGAAAAGTGTGTGTGTGTGTGTGTGTGTGACTGTATGTGAAAGAGACACAGACAGATTTTATGTGTATGAGTAACCCAACCGATTTAAACAGAGGGCACGAAGGGGCCACATCCATAAATGACCGAAATGGAGAGGCATAAACAATGAATACAAGACAACGTGGCTCTGTCTGTAAGCGTGTGTGTGTGTGTGTGTGTGTGTGTGTGTGTGCTTTTGCTTGTATGAGTGATATGTGTGTGCCTGTGTGTAAATGGCAAAAACGGGGGAACATAAACAATGAATACAAAACGACGTGGCTGTGTGTGTGTGTGTGTGTGTGTGTGTGTGTGTGTGTGTGTGTGTGTGTGTGTGTGTATAATCATCCATCCAGGGTAGTGAAAGTCTGTTTATTCATGCCATGACCCACATATGCTCCCCAGAAAGGCCTCATCAAAAGCCTCATTGTCCTCCTCCTCTCGCTCCCTCTACCTCCTTCTTCCCTCTGTCCTTCTGTCCTCCCTCGCGCTCTTTCAATCACTCCCTCCTTCTCTCTAGGGGTCTTTTTATAAGCCTGTCTTGACAGCCTCAGACAGTCCCCCTGCTTTCTCAACTTCCTGAACCCCGTTGGTAATGTGAGACCCTTACTTCAACACACACACACACACACACACACACACACACACAGCAGCAGCAGCAGCAGTAAAGTGAGAACTTAACGTCTGCAGTCACACAGCATAGGGACTCTACTCCATCTTATTCAACCTGCTCAGAGCTGAGAGCTGCACCTAAGAGCCCTGCTTTTGAAAGAGTTGGGAACTTCACGTGGATTTCGCTCAGGCACAAAGTATCCGAGGAGCTGAAAGCTTTGTTAGATTACACTCTACTTCATTTTCAGATTTTATTTTGTATTACAGACTGTCATCCGTTTTGGCATTCAGGGAAATGAACTAAGCACACTGAAGGAACAAAGGAAGAAAAGGAGTCAGATGTTCCCTGATCAGCACCTAAAAAGAGCCTGCACACCAAATAACGTCTGACAATAATAACTCACACGTACAACCTGGGAATATTATATACAATGTGCAGATCTGTGTCTATTCCATGTAGGAGGCGATTCACACGGAGCCTCGTAAGCAGGAAGGTCCTCTGGGCCTGTGGCATCACCTTCTGTGTTCACAGTGGTGGACGATGTGATGCTCCAGACACAGAAAACCTTTGGTGCTGATTCTTCACAGACATGGGTTAGCACTGAACTGTCACACCAAACAGACTAAAGTTGAACACAGCTCTGACCCGTTCACAGTATCACTAGTCTGGTGAGAAAGAGGGAAGAGTTTCATAATACTGAGTTCCCTGATTAGACAGCCGTGGCAAAATCAGATGGTTGATCTGAAAAAATGATTTGAATTGATATGAATTGTATGGATGTGGATATAGATATGGAACATAAACCAACTGTTTTCAGAGTTGCAGGTCTGCCAGGTCTCATGCATCTGGTGTGAGAGACAAGCTTTCTGTCTCTATTTAGCTTTTTAAAAATAAAACCTCACATTAAATCAAATTTTTAAGCCTCCTACAACTTATTAGTGACTCCCTTTAGTTAATTATGTTGCCAAGGAAACTTAGTAAAGGTCTAATGAATTTATAAATACATTTTTAAGAAAGCCTTTTCAAAACCACCTTGCCAAAATTCCCCTTCATGGCTGGAAGTGTGTTTGTTGCCAAGCAACATCAGCTTTGACAAGTACTGAACACTAGTGATTTCAGTGACACAGCCGGGCTCGGGGATGTGTTCAGTCATTGTGGAAGTCCCACATTTCACTGCGTGTTTACTTACAAGTTCTTTCTACGACGTTTGGAGCAGAAGAGCTGCAGGGATTGTTTCAGTTTCCATCGGGGATAGAGGCAGGATAGAGGACGCTTTTTGATTTCTGCCATTGCTGGGGCCTCAACTGATTTCAGCTGCACCACTCATACAGATATAGGGCTCTACTTTGAGTTTCTGTGTGTAACTTTACCTGACAATATGGGATTCTGTTGGTTTTCAGTTTTCCCTAATGGAAGTCAGCTGTGGGGGCTTTTCCTGTCAGGAGCGCCATCAGAATGTTGTCCCACCGGGAGGCTGTCCAATGAAAACAGCCTGAGTGACAGAAGGAGCTAAGGAGGGATGGAAAAAGAGAAAGAGGAGAAAAAAAAAAGAAGGCAAGGGAGAGAATGGTGGAGAGGGGGGGGGGGAGACAGGGAGGGAGTCCAAGGAAAACATGACAGACTTACTGAGAAGTGGGGGAGTCAAGGGGAAGGAGAGGAAGAGGGATGGGTCATTCTACATAATGCTGTCCGTTTTGCACTTTGCACTATCTTATGGGATTTGAGATTCTTCTCCTCGTGGTCCACAAAGGGCACCCCCGCCTGTCAGCAACATGTGCTGTGCCTTTTAATATTAGGTTTTTTTTGTTGACCTCACCACATGTGAGGTCAACCTTGTTACCACCACATAAACTATTGACATTCTTAACATTATTATGCCATTTTTAACACTACATGTATTTGCAAAGTTGAGAAGTGTGAAATATTTTACAATTTACAGTAAATCCATCCAGGCACTCTGGACTTTTCCCCCAATTGTAACATTAAATCGTTGCTCTTTTCTGACTTTTCAGATCAGAATCAACAGCTCATTCATTTGCTGTTCAATTCTTATATATTCTTTAAATATATTTATAAGTAACAAGTTTGACACACCAGTAACAGTGTAGACAACAGTAACACAGTATTATGAGCTTTACCAAAACTAAAATTTAAAGTGTTATAGAATTAAAAAATCCTGTTTCCCTTCATGAAACCAAGTAAAAACCAAGTAGTCAAGATAGATATGGCTGTCGGTGAATTTTAGATTTTTATGAACATGTTACTTCACCTGTTGAGAGTATATCAATTCAATACCAGATGGCTCTTTTTATTTCCACATGATATCATCAAGCACGTACCAAATCATGTCTTCTCCAGGTCTCTCCAGAACGAAGCATGCATTTGCCCTCTGCGTATCCTTCATCTGTTATCGTGATGATCCCTGGGCAGAGGTCGTTGCTCTATCGCAGGACACACTATTCCCCAGTGACGTCGGGGATTTCTGACTGTACGCCTTTCATCACTGCTGACTTTGACTCCTTCGGCTACTCAGATCGAGCGACCTGAAACGCTCGGTGCAGTTTACATTTTAGATTGGTCTGTGTTGCATCCCTTCTGATGGCGGGGCGACTCTCTACTGCGACCACCTGATGAATCTTCATCACTCCGGGAACAGATGGTATGTTGACTGGGACGCTTGCCAGCTCTGTTTTGTGTGTGAACAAAGAAGAGCCTCACTGTGGTGCTTGTCTTGAGGAGAGCTCGATACAAAGTCCAGGCATCTGGTAGGTCATGGCCCTGACTGACCAATTGATCCACCTGTCTTTCTAACAACTCCCCTCCTCCCCTGCCGTGGCTGGGCTCAAAGAAGTTTCAGGTACCTGCCCGAAAGCTTCTATTGCTCAACTCAGTGATAAAGAAGAGATTATTTTTCTGCCTGTACTGAGTATATTGCCCATCACTAAAAAAAGTGGACCACTGACACATCTGGATGATTGCTCTGCACATACTGCAGCACTTGGTCAAGATGCTGTCAGATGGCTGCAGAGCCTTTTATGTTTTGATGGGGAGATGTTGCACTCAACATAAATCACTCCAGTATGCAGTGTTGCCTGATAGTGAGGCAGCGAAGTTAACAGCTTGGGTCTCTGCTGCCTGCTTGCAGAAATATTTTCTTGAGAAATGTACGTGTATGTTGCATTCAAAGACAGACTTAGTTCCCTGACAACTTGAATTTGTGTAGCAGGCTGGTAAAATTGTTCCACAGAAGAACTTTCAGTCGCTTTCTTGATTCTCACTTTCAAAGAACTTCATTTCATTTTCATGTTATTTGGGAGGTTTTGTGGGAGAGCCAAAAGGAAGCTTGTCTGCTTGCATGTGTTGCATTCTCCATACATGCACTCCATCCTCCCAATGTTGCAGGACACCTCCTCTGCTAAGTTCTCAAAGTTTGAGTGGGGCAGCAGTTGCAGTTGCTGGACTTGCACGTTGTTAAGATTTTCTGCCAATCACTTCTGGTGATGATTCTTCAGCGTGTCAATGAGGAAAATTCTACATTCATACTTTTTGTGGGTTTTAATGCATTTCTGTCCCTGCTATCGTCATCTGGCTCATGCTGAAGTCTCTCACTGTCTTTCGGATTCTGCAGGGATGTGCTTCCTTTCCTTTCCTACCTGTATTTCCTCATTATCTGACGCGTAGTAAGTCTGGAGATCAACTGCCTCACTTGTTTTTTCACACAAATGTCGATATTTCCCTTTGAAATCCTTCAACAGTGCAGTGTGGAAAAGCAGACTTATTGAGACTAATTGAGAATGTGCAGCCACATTCCTCAGTTGGCGCCTTGACGTTGTTGGACCTTGCAGCATTTCAATTGTTTGTTCAGACATCTTTTCAGTTTTTAAGTTCAGAGAGGAGTCGTGTTCTTTCTCTCTTTTACACCGCTGCTCACATTGCCCGCGACACAAGGAAGTAACTTAATCAATAGTTAGAGTTATATATTTATTTTACTATTGTTAATTTTATTGTAGTTCTTGTAGTTTTTTTTTATATCTCCTAGTTTTAGCCCCCTTTTCCTTCAACCTTAGCATAGTGATTCAGAGCATGCCACCAAGCATTTCACTGCACTTTTGTACCGCTATATCTCTCACACACACACACACACACACACACACACACACACACACACACACACACACACACACACACACAAACTGGCTTCCCATCAAGCTCTAAACTAATTAATTGACACATTACCCTGTATAATCTGGTGTGACCCAGAGTTTCCCCTTCCTCCACCGTTAACCTTGAGCGCCCTGGCTTGGCTCAGGCTCTTCGATCTGGACTTTGTGGTGGGGTTATGCGTTTGTTGCACTTTGCTTGCATTTATTTCCAGTATTTCCTCTCTGATCTCTGATCTGTCGTCGAGGTAATGATGGATGACTTGCTCCCTGATTCTGTCTCTGTTCCAGCTCCTTTGCTCTAAATATTCCCGTGGTCTCGCTGGATCTGCATCACAGTGCTCTCGATGGCGTCACTGTATCTCAGGTGGAGAAATTACCACCCTGACATCTCTCTCTCTATCTATCTATCTATCTATCTATCTATCTATCTATCTATCTATCTGAGGTAGATGTGTCAATATGACAGATTTAGTGAGATAGAAGAAGAAGAATATCAAAAAACTAAAACGTCAAATGTCCAATATAAGAGCAAAATGTTATAAGTGTGGAATTGATATGTTGATTCTTACCGTGTTTTCTGGACAACAGAGTTCATAAATTAAGCTCCTCCCCCTGTGTCGAGCAGTATAAAAATAAATAAAATTAAACTGATTAAAGAGGGGAAGAAAGTTGTTTGTCTTCCTGTGACTTATGGACTCCATTACTGTAATGAGGTGGTCTAATTAGTAACAGTGGGGACACAGAGAGACATATTTAACTTTTTACATTAATTTGTATTAAAATGTACATTCGGTTAAGAAAGACAGTTGGGACTTGATATTACTCAACTAAGTTTTGGTGGCAGAATTAATTTAATGGGGTTCATAAATATTCAGCGGGCGCATCACGCCTGGGGACAGATTCAAATGGGCATTTTAACGAGGTGTGCTGTAATGAAAAGTAGTTCCTGAAGTAGTTCCTGAAGATTAGTGTAAGGAAGCTAATGGCAACGTGTGGGTTTGGTTATAAGATATATTATAAGATATATCCAATTATAATCACTCATGAAAGGTTTCTGAAGTATTATTTTTAATTGTTTTAGCACTTTTGTTAAGGGGGGCAAAAAGTGACCAAATGGAAAGGAGGTGGTGGAGGGGTAAGAAAGGGCAGATGAGGGTTGAAAGAGAGAAGAGGGAGGTTAGAAGGGAAGGGGGAGAGGAAAAGGAGAGAAGTAAAGAGAGGTAACAACAATACTAATAATAAAGATTATTTATATATCACCTTTCAAAACCAAATAAAACAATATTCAAAAATAACTAAGATACAGATATGAGCAATTACAGACACCATGGAAACAAGACAAGCAAATAAAACAAGGCAAATAACAGTACAATGAAAGGTTATTAAAGTCTGTTTTTAGCAGTGAGAGAAAGAGAGAAATGGATGAGGAAGAGGGGAGAGTACAAAAATATTGTCCCATATGGACACTGTCCAAAGAAAATGCGGCAGCTTGATGAAAAAAAAGAATGACTGGAAAAGAGAAAGGGGGCGACTGAGAAGGGTCCAAAGAAAACATACTGAGGAGTGACAGAGCTGGGGAGCCATGGGAAAAAAGACAGACGGGGGGGGGGGGTGGAAAGGAGAGGGGGGAGAAAAGGAATGAGGTAAAGAGTTAAAAATAAGATAGAGAGGGGGATGACGGGGGAAAAGGGAATGTCGGAGAAAGAAAGGAAAGAGACGTAATTGACCTCTAGGCGGTTTATCGGTCAGAGTCGTGAGAGGACAAATGGACAGATGCCATAGATCAGGGGTGTCAAACCACGAGAGGATGCAGGTTTTTGTTCCAAGACAGACAGACAGACAGACAGACAGACAGACAGACAGACAGACAGACAGATAGATAGATAGATAGATAGATAGGCATGGGCACTGAAAAAAACACATTCAATAAACACAACAAATTGATTATCTCATGCCATCAAACACACCATGTTCTATTTCCCACCTCTTTATATAATTTCACCTCTCAGCCACGTGAGCCAACAGCCATAAAACACAAACAACAAGAGGATCGTCAGCCTCTCACCCAGCTATTGGTCCAATTTGTCCAAATTAGTGTGCAGTTTCCTGTTATTAGTGGAGCAGTGCAGCTCACAGTACAGCAGGTAACACCCTCAGACCTCAGAGCTCTGCAAACATTAAAGAAAAGGCTAAAACAAGACAGGGGTTCAATTTGAATCAAGTCAGACTGAAGTAACTTTTTTTTGCACCGTCTAAAATCTTCAGAAACTCAATTTATATATCTTCAGCCTGTTAGGATCACTTTCTATTGACATTTTTTTAATTGATCGATTGATTCCAGGCCTGCTTCAGACACTATGGAAGCCTTGAAACCCATCAGACTAACACACTCTCAATACAGGTTGCTCTTTGATTGATGATACTCCGTGCTCCACGTCCCCATAATGAAATCAGTTTTAAGGCAGCAGTGAAAGTGACAGTTTTCTACTCCTCATAAACCGGCCTGCTGGCTACTAAAGAGAATAATGGTGATGCACATTGCCAACTGTCAGTTCGTTCAGCCTTTAAAAGACGGATAGTGGAAACACAGGTGCTTCCTCTGCAGGCTGATCAGCCCACGTATATCGTCTCTCACTCATAGCACTGGGATCAGCTGGCCTGGTGGAGATGAACCCTCTCTCGGGACCGACAGACTCGTGTTCAACCGCTGTTCCTTTTTGTTTTTTTTCATCATTTGCTCTTCTCCTAAACAGTTATCAGACGTTTCTGAGCTTTTAACGTTGTTGTAGTTCATGTTTAAATGCTCATGGGGACATCAGCCTTTACAGAATTGGCCCAGATCTGCTGCGTTTCTTCCAACTGACCCACTAACCAAATTCACCCACAGTTTTATCTGAAGACTTTCAAGCACAAAGTGGGAGGTTAATAAAGGAAGTTTATTCAAAGGAACGGGGCTTGAACTCGAGTAAGAGAATAGTTTTTAATATTAAATTCTATTTCACGAGGGATAAAACATCCAGGAGTTTCTCAGCGGACCAAAAAAACATTCTTTCCATCATGAAATTGAACCAAATATTGTAACAGCGATAGTTACACTGTTAGACACCATCAACTTGTGATGTGTTATAATACAAACAACATTATCAGCGTTATTGTAATATTTGATGACATAAAAGTAGTATTAGACTACGTTACTTACATGTGTAGTCGTTTGGGCCTTTGCTGCTTCGCTTCGGTGTCCCCCACTAGCTTGAAGCACGGCCAAGAAAGCAGGTGGCAACCGGCAGTGCAGTAGTGCCGTTGACTTACGAAAGTCGGAACAAACTTTTAAATTAGGCCTTGTAGATCTAATATCAGTGAAGATTCAGCAACTGGATTGTTTATTTCTCGCCTCAAAATTGTTCAGAAACAGATTTTTGTGGACTGCTAAGGTGAAATAAGTGAAAGTTTACGTACTTCATACAACGGAACCCCATTACTCATGCTCAACCCCCATTGGCTCACAGAACTGGGTCCTGAGGATGGAGGTCATGCTCAAACCCCATTGGCTCACAGAACTAGGGTGCTGAGGATGGAGGTCATGCTCAAACCCCATTGGCTCACAGAACTAGGGTACTGAGGATGGAGGTCATGCTCAAACCCCATTGGCTCACATAACTGGGTCCTGAGGATGGAGGTCAAGCTCAAACCCCATTGGCTCACAGAACTAGGGTGCTGAGCGTGGAGGTCTGCAGTTGGACCCTTCTCAATGTGTTGCCCTTTCCCTCAACCTGCCTCGTCCACTTTGACTTCACTTTTGACATACCCCAGCACACCGGTTCCTGATCCTGGTCCTCCGGGGGCCCAGATCCCTTCCTGGTTTTCATCCCACCAGTGAGTTAATTGCGTTCACCTGGTGTTTCCCACCGATAAATACACAGCGATGCGGTTCAGAGCTGGGCTGACAGGATGTAAATATAGAGAGTATATGTATAGAGACTAAACATTTTGCAGTGCAGTACAGTGGCTCACGCGGTGCAGGACACTTAAGTGCACGTGCACCGGCAGCACGGCGGTAACAAAACAATTTATAGGCAGATTAAGTTTCACCCGTAAAAATGATTATCCAGTTCCAGCGGTCGGCCGGAGTGAACGGCTCGGCATTCAACGCTGTTTTATTAAAGCATTAAAGTCGGTTACCTGCCACACACGGAACAAATTATGTTCTGTTAGGAATGCATTAACCTTGATGTACGGCCGTGTGTGTGTGTGTGTGTGTGTGTGTGATGCTGTGATTTGTAGTGCTGATTACATTTCACTCTTAGCAGAACACAGCGTTGTTTTGTATAATCCTTGACAATTCATCTCTCTCTCTCTCTCTCTCTCTTTAATCCCTATTGTTCTCATTACTTACCTTTCAACTGTAGAGGAGCAAAAAGTGAGAGTTGTCCAATGGCTACACCTGTCTGCCTGGGTGGCATGGTGTGTGTGTGTGTGTGTGTGTGTGTGTGTGTGTGTGTGTGTGTGTGTGTGTGTGTGTGTGGCACAGCACCAGGGGAGGCTAATAGGGTGTGATTTATTGAGTGGCAGAATCTGACTGTTGGCTGAGGGCCTAATACCATACATGTGCACACACACACACATACACACACACACACACACAAGCAAGTGTCACCCACCCTTGCTCTGTTATGTCAGGATATCATTTTAGACAAGATTAACCCCCCCCCCCACACACACACACACACACACACACACACACACAGGTAACTAATTGAACACCTGGTGCTGCTTGGCCTGGCTAATCGGAGATTAATTGTTACCTTGGTGTAGAGGGCCAGGGGTGTGTGTGTGTGTGTGTGTGTGTGTGTGTGTGTGTGTGTGTGTGTGTGTGTTGAAAAAGAGACAGAGGAGTCTCTGTATGTTAATTGGGTTGAAATTGATTCATTGGCATACTAGGGCAAGGGTGGGTGGCACCTGTGTGTGTGTGTGTGTGTGTGTGTGTGTGTGTGTGTGTTTTAATAGGGTCTAAATTGATTCTCTGGCTGGGCTGGGCAGCATCAGGGGTAGGTGCACACCTCTACTGGGGAAGAGTCAGACAGATGGACTGGAAGAGAGAGAGAGAGAGAGACAGAGACAGATGGAGGGTAGACAGAGAGAGAGAGAGAGAGAGAGAGAGAGAGAGAGAGAGGTAAACAAACAAACGGCAACGCGAACAAAGGTGAAACTAAAACTGAGGATGGAGGTAAGAGAGCAAGTGTTTGCTAACAAGTCGCTTTTTCAAATCACTCATCTGAATTTCAGAGAGAGAGAGAGAGAGAGAGAGAGAGAGAGAGAGAGAGAGAGAGAGAGAGAGAGAGAGAGAGAGAGAGAGAGAGAGAGAGAGAGAGAGAGAGAGAGAGAGAGAGAGAGAGAGAGAGAGAGAGAGAGAGAGAGGGGGACGGACGGACGGACGGACGGACGGGCCGAGATTGACTAGGTGGGTCCCAGATGACACCTCTGAGGTGAGCTTAAATCCATCTACCACAGCTGCTGTCTGCTGTTGCTCTGTGTGTGTGTGTGTGTGTGTGTATTGATGTAGCATCTGGAGTCTATCTGACATTTTCAACTACTGTCAACACTAGCTTGCTATCTCACAGCTCAATGATTTTCACTCACACACACATTCACACACACACGTATAGTACTTTGTTTCCATGTCTAAAAAAATGCCTGACAAAAGTATTTATATCATGAACAATAATGTTAAAGAACAACACACACACACACACACACACACACACACACACACACACACAGAGCAGTCGCAACATATTTCTGCATGCATTCCTGTGTGATGGTTCGAGTCTCAGAAGTTGTTTACTCGGTCTCAGAGTGGGAAACTGGACCCGTGCCTTCACTTCGCTCAACGATGGATTTTAATGCAACTGTTATTGAACACATCTGCATCTTTAACTTCCTTCTGACCTCATTTTGGGATTAAAACCTCATTTTACTTTAATGATTATGGAGCAATTGGCATTTCTACTCCGTTCTTAATTGGAATTTGTCTAGTAGACTACCTGGTTTGGGAATGGTTGTGCATCCTCTCATCATCTGGTGTCCCGCTACAGACATTGTGGTTTATGAACCCCTGCAGTAAAGGTATGGAGTAGCCCGACGTGGGACTCAGCAGGACCAGGATGAGGACCAGGTTTGTGGTCTTGACCCCTTGTTTAAAAAAGAGGGATTCACAGGCAGAGAGTAGCCAGACATAATATGGTGGAAATGTTTTTAAATGGTGTGGATTTCCCAGTGAACTTGCCTAACCCAGTGCACACACACACACACTCTCACACACACACACACACACACACACTCAGAGTTAATAACCGTTCCTCTTGATAAGAGCCATGTGTTTCTGATTCAGTCATGTGTAATGAAGTTAGCTTGGGCTGGAGCAGTACCATACTGTGTGTGTGTGTGTGTGTGTGTGTGTGTGAAAGCAACGATATGAACTGACCTGATTGAGAACACGAGGATCGCATCTGCCCTCCCAATAAAACCGCTGAACTCTCTCAGTGTCACTTTCCTGCCTCTTTGGCCTTTTGTGCAGAAATATGGCAGGCAGCGAGAAAGAGGTCAAGGGTCGAACGGGAGGACGAGGGGAGGGACAGACAGGCAAACAGAGAGACAGGAAAAGAGATCAGTGGACGCTTAGTGTCACCTTTCTCTTTTTATGACTGCTTTAAATTAGAGCATGTTGAATTTCCCATAACAGCAGTAAATGATACCAATTGATTTCAGACTGAGGGTCAGCTGAGGTTTAAAAGTTGAAAACAGACTTTAATGGTGACGTTTCATCTCGGCTGGATATACGTCGACCTCAATTCAAGATTTATTGGATTTAATTGAGGTGCCATAAAACACTGCAACGTTTTCTTGAGCCACATCACTGCCTTGGACTAACTCTCTCTCCGTCTGCAGGGAGCTTGCTGGGATTTTCACCCCCCAGTCATGTTTCAGGTTCGGTTTTAAATCCGACAACCTACAACTGTTCACCTAAAAAATCTACATTTGGCGAAGCGTTTAATAATGTGTGCCAAAACGACAGCGTGTCCTCCTTACTGCTAGAAGCGCTCCGAGCTCCGCGGCTCACAGAGGAGCAGGACTCTGACATTTAAAACTTTAAAGTCTGCCTCCGTCCAAAATCCCCCCAAAATCTCCCTGTTCATCCACAGCAGGGCCAGACTCTGACTCTACTCTACTTCTTTTTTTACTCTACTTTTCAGACCGAGGAGAGTGCAGCAGGACAGAGGTAGCTGGGATCCCCGGACCCCCCCCCTGAGGCCCCCCGCCTCCTCCTCCATCTCTACACCCTCCCCTCTTCTTCCTCTCTGTAGTTGTAAACTGTGATCTGCTGTCAGTTTCCATCAGACAGGTCAGGTGGAAGACAAGAGGAAGGGAAGGATCACTGCTACTGACCTCTCCTCTTCCTCTCTCTGTCAGGATGAAGAGAGAGAGAGAGAGAGGGAGAGGGAGAGAGAGAGGCGAGGTAGGAGGGGGAGACAGACTGACAGAAAGACAACTCCTGCAGGGTGGGACAGGAAGAGACTTGGCCTATTTTCTTTTGAAGTGTGTGTCAGATCTTTTTTTGTGTGTGTGTGTGTGTGTGTGTGTGTGTGTGTGTGTGTGTGTGTGTATGGGGGGGCAGTCTCTTTACAAGGGGACTTGATGCTGTCAGATTATATTTGAGCCCTAATACATAGTGTGTCACTGAACTGAAAAATTGCTGATTGTCATCTAAAAGACGGCGTGCTTTAATAGCGAAGACTTCATCACTAATTACCCCATCATCAGCTTCCACTTCACAACACACACACACACACACACACACACACAGCCTCAGACAGAGCTCGATAGGTTTTCAGGATCACACAAGAGAGAGAGAGGACGGATGTGGGAAAGAGGTGAAGAACGTCGAGAGGAGGAGGCGGAGGAAGAGAAAAAGACGAGAGTGAGGGACAACAAGATGGAGAGAGAATTAAATAAACACAAGGAAGAGGGAAGAGACCGGAGAGAGGAGGACAGTGAAAAGAAAATCAGAGGTACTAAGAAAGAGACTTTTTTAAGGTAGGACTTGTGAGGCTTGGTGGTCGATGGCTGAGTACAACGGGGAGGCTTGTTCATAGAGGTCAGTGTCTACAAACAGAAGCATGAAGATGAGCAGTGTGTCCTGGAGGATGATGCGGTTGAATATGACCCCATGACCTTGTGTGTCCATCTCCAGTTAAAATGTTAAAATGTCCTTGAGCCGGACCCTGAAGTCCTACCTGCTCTGGACAAGATCCTCATCTAAGACTCTTGCTCGCTTCAACAAAACTGTTTACAGTGGAAATGGAAAAGAAAATCCCCCCATGGTGCATCTGTCCTGCAACCATCCTGCAACAGCCACCGCCGACGGTATTCTTTGCACCCTCTGTTGGCCAGAAAGGAAACAAAATTGTACTTTTGTTAATTTTTCCAATCGTCTCAGAGGTGCAGCGGTTCGGCAGTCACACATGCAGTAAAAGAAAGCGGGTCTTTTATAACGGCTACATCTGTGTCCTACTTGAAACGACCCAACGCTCTATCAAGCTCTAAAAACACACTGAATCATTAGCAGAAGCTTGTGTGGCTTATTTGATTTAAATTGCTAAGTGAAGGTGGGAGGAGAGAGAAAAGGAGCAACTAAGGAAGAGAGATAATTAAGCCTATTTCTTCTGGATTGCAGGCAGCTCTTAGTGTGGTTATCATGAGGGTGGGGGCTAAATCCCTTCCTACTCCTCACTAATAGGGGCAGATAGAGACAGTAAATGAACTGTGGCTGTATTACACGTACCCTGGGAACTGGACAATTAGACTGCTGCGAACACACACACACACACACACACACACACACACACACAGTCACAGCTAGATTATTTTCTATGGGTGAGAGTTGTACCACACACACACACACACACACACACAGTCAGTTAAGAGGCATTGTAAACTACACACACACATTACAAGCAACTATAGGTTGGAGACACAGTTAAGGGTGATTCAAATGCCACGTAAACACAGAAGCAGCCCACGCCTGATGTTGTGCGGTGCAGCAGGGCCTTGTTGGTGCGAAGCCCCCGGAGAGTCCAGGTTGTAAACCGGGCCCCTAATGAAATCCACCATCAGATACCCGCAAGGCTGGCTGTGTCATTGGCTGTCAACACGGATCGCACCTCCGAAAACAGCCTGTCAGACAAGAAGCAGGGAAATTGGTGATTTTAGGGTGTTGAAGCATTCCTTCCTTATTCTTAATGTCTTGTATATATTGTGTATATACTTTTTTTAACGGTGGTTTTTCCCTCTCAGTCGGTCAGATTGTGTATTAAATGTCAATCTGCTGCAGAATAAAACCTAGTGAAGTGAGGTTTTACTTTTCCCCACATGACAAAACCTGGTAAATTCATTCAAGTAGTATCAAAGTAGTAAAAGTCGTATGAAACTGATGTACGTGATATGAGAATATTAACACAATTTTCTGAAAATACAGTTTATTTTTGTCACTATTGATGGTTGCTTGCCTTCTGATGAGTGGTTGTCCACTTTTTATGTACCACTACATCACTGCACAATACCATTTAAAAACCTTTTCTAATGTTTAAATATCTCATCGTGCTCGTAATCTTCTTATATATGAACACTACTATCCTCTAGTCTTTCAACCAAGCGCAGTAGATGACATGGGAAGACAAAAGTCCTCGTTGGCTATCTGTGCAGTAGTTGAACATCCTGTGTGTAATGGTATGTAACTGCATGTGTGAGATGTGTGAGATGTGTGAGATGTGTGAGATGTGTGAGATGCCTCTGGTGTTTTCTGAGAGTCAATTTTGCACTTCAGTGACGACCCAAAGAAACAAAACACAGCTCATAAACACGACATACATGACATAGATGACAGCCAGCAGATTGACGGCCTCTCTTTATGTGTCTCCCCTCTACCAACTCTCTCCTCGTCTCCCTATTCCTCTCTCTCTCCTTGTTTCTTTCTCCCCCACTGTCTCCCCTCTCTCAGTAGGGGGTCTTCACACGAAGCTGGTCCACTTTTGAGTCTGCAGCGTCTTTGAAGTCCAGACATCTCTTCTCCTCTCCTCACCTGCCTTCTGCTCATCCCCTGCCTTATCTCCACTTCTCTCATTTTCTCCTCCCCTCCCCTCTCGTCTTTCATCTCCTCTTCTCTCCCCTCCTTATGTCACCCCTCCCCTCCTATTCTTTTCTCCCATCTCAGCTGCTCTCCTCTTCCATCCTCTCCTCCTCCCGTTCTCCTACGTTTCTTCTCTTCATCTCTTGTCCTCTCCTCTCCCCCTTTGATCCAGTGCATTTCTTCATTGGCTAGGAGGCATTTTCCTTTGAGCTGACTTGACTAGAGTTTGACTAACTGCTGTACAGTTTATTACACTTACAGCACTTACACTCCTTCACTACAGGTTCTTCAACTTTTCAGCAGCATTCATGAGTAAAATTACCCAATCCCTACTCACATTCACTCACATGTCAATCACACATCTCTCTCTCTCAGAGTTTTGACATAGTATGTCTTCTTAAAACTCCCTACGCTACTGGTGTGTATCCCATCGTTTTCCCTTAGTCCTGCCTCTCAGTTTGCATCTGTTCCATGTATCAGACTGTGGTTAAAACCTCTTCTGACTAGATGAATTAGTCCTACTGAACAGTGACTATTCACACTACTGCTGTTGCCATGAGCCTACTGAAACCCCATCTGAAGCCCAATGCTCCTTTACCAAAGCTCAGCACATCTTTTCCATGAAACAATAAGAAAAATAAGGCGGCGCTGTAGCGGTATCAGGGGAGCAGGCAGCCTTCGTCAACTTGCCGGGTTAAATATGGGGTTCAGAAACTGCTGGCTGACTACTTTCAACATGTGTATTTACTTGCAACGGTATGCATCCGTTGCACGTCGTATATCTTTGTTGCTGTGAACAATTCTAATTTTAATTCATTAGACTCAGCTTATTCGGTTCACAGCAAACTTCAGCATTTGTCAGACAGCACCATGTGTTAGAGCGGCTGAGAATAACAAGACGCTGCCTCAGCATCTGGAGAGCTGCTGGTCTGCTGATTAGCGTCCATGGATACAGCAGTTCAGCTAGTCTAGGCCTACAGGCTCTAACAGTACACCTCCTCTTCTTGTTGTTTGTTTTGATTTGGCATGAGCCCTTTTTTTACTTCACCTGCACAGATTAATTAATTTCTCCTTTTTTTTTTTACATTTCATATTTTGTTTTATCACTCTGCTAATATGTTTTAAACGTAAACTAAACAAAAGGCATAAAAAAACATGCAACTGGCACTCACCCTCATCATCAGCCTAATTTTAAGATTCATTCAGGAGAGTGGAGCGCTTGCTGCAGTTTGTATTTTGCTCTGACGTTTTTTGAGTTGTCGCTGCCTGTGTGCGGCGAAGTGTCCATACCCGCCGGCACAATTTAATTTGGGTAAAATTAAGCAAATCTATGTTGTCTCAATTAGAGGAGATGGGACTCCTTCCTGCTGCAGCACCACTCTGTGATTAAGGCTGATAAGACGGGTGAATGTTTACATAAAATCTTGCCTAGTGCAGATTTAGCTGAGAACATGTTCTTGTTTGCAGTAAACAAGAAAAACTGCTGTCAGACTTTGACAGTCTATCAACCTTGCTATTCTTTTGTCATGTTCCAGTGTTTTCCTCCACTCCTTTGCGGTGTGTTTCCCAATATGATTACTCATTGGTACAGGGTACAAGGCTCAAAATACAATGCACCAAAAACGAGTTTATATATACTCAGACACACTGGACTCTACACACACACACACACACACACACACACACTACTTTGTCACAAGACACCATGCATGGTCACTGATGACTGTTCAGGGAAATGAAACTTGTTCTGCCTTTGTCCTGTTCGCGCTCGTCTCCTGGCGGCGGACTCACAGGTGAACTCTTTCCCAGGAGGAGTTTAACGGCGGGTGCAGGCAGGGTGGTCACGGTGATGCATGGCTGCACCGCGGAGCAGCCGGTGGGGCGACTGCATGGGGAGAGGAGGGGAGGACAGGACAGGAGGCAAGGAGAGGAGAGAGGGAGAAAGAAGGGATGGGATTGTTCCTCAGTGAAGATGTTGTTCTGTATTTCCCTACTTTCCTCTCCTCACCTATCTCCTATTTCCTCTCCTCTGGTCATCTCCTGCCTTATCTCCACTTCTGTCCTACCTTACCTCCACCCTCCTTATGTCACCTCTCCCCTCCATTCTTTTCTCCCATCTCCACTTCTCTCCTCTTCCATCCTCTGCCTTTCTTCTCTCCACTTTCCATCCCTTGTCCTCTCCTCTCCCCCCTTTGATCCATTATTTCTCCATTGGCTGCAATGCATTTTTCTTTGAGCTGGCTGACTTGACTGGACTTTGGCTAAGTGGTGTGCAGTTTACCACGCGTACTTTCTGAAAACTACACAATTATGAGTAATAATCAGAGTCGCGGGAGGGCACCGGGAGTTGAACTTTTAAAAGTGGCCTCCTCCGCCTCTTTAATTCCTCCTTTCATTGCAAGAGATTGTAAAAAAATATCACCGCGAATGGAACGGCGAATATCCGTGGCTTGACACTGAGAATGAATACAAGTCAATTGCAAAGCGTATTTTCTGTCACCCGTGGAGGAATATGTGATGTTACGCAACATGGTTGAGGAAATGACCGGGGTCAAATTGCAAGGAGTCTAGCTGCAATTTCACAACTCCTGCTACCACAGCCATCACCTGAAGCTGGAGCTACATGAGTGAGATCACACTTGTCTGTTTGGATGTGTCATATAATGTCATTTTTGTACTACACACTGGAAGTGCAATATGCTGCTTGCAATTTGATTAATGATCATAATGGTTCCAGTAATTATGGTTTTTAATACTGACAACGGTCACGTCATACCCTCGCTCTCCCCCGAACCTTCCTGTCTCTCTACTATCCAATAAAGGCCCAACAAAAAAAGCAACAACAACAAAAAATCACAGAAATGACAATTTTCCAGTCTCAGTGGTTTTAATGACAATGACATTTACGTTTTTAAAGACTTTTGGTGACTTGTAGATCGTGTTGCTCGCAGTGTGGACGCTCGGTCAGATCTTAGTGTGTCTCCATTACCAGCTTGTCCTCACAACACCTCAGGAACTGGACTTTTCTTACTCTCTTGTCATCCCGACTTTGATAACACACACACCTTCACCTTCAACACTCAAATCAGTTTTGGAACAGGATTAGCGGTACAGTGGAAACACAGTCTGTCACACTGGGTCTCTGTAGCCGGCTTGTCCTCCGAGTACCTTGGCAATTAGATTATCCCACTCACACGACAACACATAAACACATCTCACATCCACATACATATCACGTACGCACATGAGCATATAGTAACACACAGCATCCTAACCTGACACACACTTTAAAGAGATCACACACACACACACACTCAGAAACACAGATTTATGCACAGGCTGCAAAGGTGCACACACACACACACAAACGTGTACATGCATACAGGATCTTTACCTTGTTAGTGCAACACGCCTCCACTCACTCAAGACCACAATGTAGTTATGGCCTGCTCCGTGGATTTCATAGCATCCCATAATTTGACGTACATCGGTCTTAGCAACCTGCCATGAAGAAGTTCAAATCTGATAGCCACATTGATTCATGCTGTTATGAGATTACCGGCAGGCTTTGATCCCATAATGTGGCGTTTATATTCTGTAGAGAGAGTTGGAGAGACCGGCGCCGGACCGCTCACCGTCACATTAACATTCTGTTATTAAATCAATAGCGCGAAACAGTCTGAATGTTTATAGCGTCTGAATTCCTGTCAATAATTGCTAAGAAGGATGTAAACTACTGCTAGTTCAGTGTGTGAGGCTTTCATTTTTATATAGTGTCAGTATTAAATCAGTGGAATGGGCACACACACACAATGTATGAGATTAATGGAGCAAATACACACACACACACACACACACACAGATCCACTTTCTTTTTTTTTTACATTTTGAGGAATTTAGCTGATGGTTTTATCCAGAGTGACAATGAGTGAGGAGGTAGGGGTTCAGCGTCCCTCACACACACACACACCACACACACACACACACACACTAAAACAATCATGTGTTTCCATTAAGTGCAACTGTCATTCATCACCACTAGAGCTGGTAGCGTTTCAGTGCCTTGCTTACGGGCCCGTTGGCAGTGTTGGAGGGCACTGCAGATGAGCTGCAAGCCCCTCCTGCCACTACCAGATGTACAGAGTGTACAAGATATTAGGGCCAGCTTCCTGCTGTTGCACCATTCTGCACAATCCCTGTCCGTGATTGTCAAGAGGACTAAAAACCCTCTTTAACGTCTCCTCACCTTTGCCTCCATCTCCCCTTCATGACTGAAATGGATTTAATGGGCGAAATCAATAAGGAATCACAGCTTTCACCTGGATTCACATGGTCAGCCCATTTCATGGAAACAGCAGGTCGCCCTAATGCTTTGTCCACTCAGTGTATATTATACCATAATGCGGGTGGGAAAATAGCCTATTAGCCATTGAGCCGGCACTATGTAAGGCTGATGTGCTCCTAATGGTCCCTCTGGGTCCGGCTCTCACCTCACCCTTTTGTCTTCATCCTCAGATCCTTATTATGTGGCAAGGACAGCAGGGTGACAGTGTGTCCCTGCTGCAAAGATTATCTTGTTAGAGAAGATTTCCCTTCAATTTTCCAAATGATTGTTGTAGGAGAGTGGTATATTTGAAGAGTTTCATTCCAAAATGAGAATGTAAGTAAATCAATACATTTGATAACATCCTCCTATATTTTAGAGACATTAAAACTTAAGGTAAAGATTTTATTTCCATATTGGATATAAAGCATTTTGGAAATCAACCTCTTCATTTCAGTGATGTCTCAAGATTCGGGATCTGCACTGTGACCAGATTTCCCTTTGGACTGAGTGGGCTCGCTGGTTCTGTAGAACACTTATCCCATCGTGAGTCATTTACTTGAAAAATGTGACTCAACGCTATAATTTACTGCCCATGCAATCTGGGTTCCCTTTGTTGTGGTGCGTCTCTCACCCACGCATTGCCATTACACAGAAGTTAATTTCTACAGCTAAGACTTGTGCAGACTTGTGGTGACCTGTCTGACCAGTGACCTGTCTGACCGGTGCTGCGGTGCTGTTTGAGCAGCGACTCTCAGATGAGGTCTGCAAAAAAACAAAAAACAAATTGATCCACCACACGACGAGCACTTAAAACGGGTTTCCGTATCTGGATTCTTCTTCATCTTCTGTACTGTTCGTTTTAGTGAATGCAACACCTGCCCCCTAGTGTACGCGTTAACGCTACGTGCAAGTATATTGGCAAACTTCTGCGAATGACACCTGCACATGTAGGCAGATACGGAGATGCAGAAGCATAAATCAGGCTTTACTCGGCCTTAAGTGTTCTGTAAGCAGCATGGACACCTGAGTGGTGCTTTACCTAACGTGATACACACACTAACACATACACACACACAGAGTCAGCAAGATATTCACTAATAAATACACACACACACAAACATTTTCATATCAACACAAATGTGTAAATATGCAAACATGTGTTGACACTCAAAGAAGCACAGAAGGTGTGACATGAACACACACACACACACACACACATGATTTTTGTGCTTCTTAAAAATGTGTGTGTGCTTGCTGATGGTTGGGGCGGGGGGGGAATTACATGGGTTTTTTGAGTGGGTTTTCAGAGCAATCACACATCTGTAAAAGGCTTCTCTAAAAGTAGAGGTTCATTGACAAAAAGATTTCCAGCTCCTACTTGAAGCTTGATTCATGATTAGGAACCTCAGTACTCCCACAGGGCCGGTATGCTATAATGGGAAGATGATGAGGCTTTTAAGTTGAAATTCACATTTCTAGAGATACTGAAATCACCATGTTTGCTGTGCATAACGATGTGCATCGACAGTTTTATGTTGGACTACAATCATTCACACAATAACCACACGTGCAGATACAACTCATTTTAGCGTATAATAAAATGTGTTTCCATTATTTTGTCGGTGACCCTTTTTACTTAAGTGATTAAAAAAAGGTTGTAAGATAGCCATTGATTGAAGAATTCAAATAAAAGTGAAACAGGCAAACATAACATACATATAAGCGGTTATGTGATTTTGGAGAGGTCTATGTGCTCCATCGCCAATAAATAAATAAAGTAGGCAGTAGTGAAAGACAAAACTCAATTAGCCAAATTTACAAAATGAAACCATCTTTTCCATGGTTGTTTATGAAATAATCAATATAAAACTTTATCAAGTCTTTTATTCTCATACCTGTACCCTAGCTAACATAAGGTACCTCACAGTGGCAGTAAAGCTAACAGACTTTAAACATAAACAAAGAGGACCACAGAAACATGCATCACTTCTAAAGCAGGATTTGGCTACTTTCTGGGTTTTTACAAGCTTTTATGAAACCTTTTATGAAATGGATAATAAAAGAAGAGATGAGATAAAAAGGCAACAAGTGAAAGACACGATTTTCCTCTTTGTCCACATCCTATCCCAGAGGCCCCCAGCCTCTCTTAGCTAGCAACAATCTGAGCACCGTATCCTAGCAACGCCACTTGCACTTGCCTAAAACGTTGGCGTTCATCGAGAGCGCTGTGTGGTCTTTTGAGTGCCTCCAAATTACAATTGGACATTTGAGTGTGCACTGTGTTAATTTCAAATTTCAACCAAAACACAAAAGTGGTTGAGTGGCCACTTCTGAACACGCAAGCTAAGTGGCCACTTGATGGACTGTTGAATGTCCAAGTGGCTGGTTCGAGTTGAGACGGGACATTAGCTGAATGTCTCGTTACAAAGAAATGCACCGAGGCCGTGATTCACCAAGACTGCACTTTATTGGCAAATTGCGCCATTTTTTGATGTTCACTTACAACAGTTTAATAGCTCTGAGTCTCCGTTTTAGTCACCGAAAACATTTCTGCAAATTAAATAGTAGTAGTGCATACATGCCCCCCAAAGGAGCCTTGCAGGTATTTACGCTGACTATTGACAAAGGAGAAAAAAACAGGGAGATGAGAAATGGTGCCAGGAATTGAACAGACAGGATGCTTTGGCTGCAATAACTTGGCACATAGTTAACCCAAAGTGAATTCCACAGTGGTCATACACACAGACAGCATCTCAGCGTTAGTTCTGGAGGTTGGAAGTGAAATATTCTTGGACGGCGTAGCCTCTCCCTTAATTACCTGACTTGCTGGCATTGCTGCACAATAGCAATGCCATTCTGATCTCACTGCAAAAAGACTTGACTTACTGCCACCTTCCAACAATTTAATTTGCACCGCAGTAACTGTGGGAGCTGATGTTTCAATCCTGTAACCTGTAATTATTATTATGTGAAAAAAGACGTATCACCAGCAGTATGTGGCTGCATTTGTCTTCCAGTACGATTTGGCACACTCTCTACTCTTCAGTATAGGACACAATATACACAGAGCAAAACATAAGTGGATCAGAGGCTGAGGGTACAAAACATTCAGAGCAACTCCCTCATGTTGAGTTGTACCCACAGTACATTTCTCCTTCATTACCTCTGCCAAGGAGGTTATATTTTTTTACCCCGTTTGTCTGTCTGTTCTCAAAAACTTGGTGCACAAATAGGCCTTGGGAAAAGGAACAATTGATTAGATTTTCATTTGGTGGCTCGGTGGTTAGTCGCCTCACAGCAAGACGCTCCCGGACTTGAGCCCCCAGCCCTTTCTGGGTGGCGTTTATATTTTCACCTCATGTACTCATGGGTTTCCTCCAGGTGCTCTGTTTTCATCCCGGAGTCCAACAACCTCAGTGCCAAGCTGAAGTGTGTGCCAATATTGAGACTGGAGGAAAGGTGAAGCAGCTCCCTCAAACCAGCCAGAGACAGTTAGAATAATACTTTAAGAGGCAATTATGCCTCCAAAATAAAAGCGTCAAATTTGTCGCTAGCACTTTTGGAAAAAGAATAATGTTGGTATAAATACATGGCGTGATTATATTTTCATTCATTGTAGAGGCCCCCTAAAGTATATCCACTTAGGTACTTAACATTACAAATCAATAAAAAATCATGTCTTGCACCTGGATTCGCCTGGTTTGTCTTCATCATGTTTTGTGCATTGTTGGTTTCAGACATCAAATCTCATTAAACAGCAACATTATACATTATAATATTATAATCCTACTCTAAACCATTACGGTACATTATGATGTGCTGATGCAGGCGGATGATGTAATCACACAGTCTGGACAGGTGTGGAGCTGCTGAAAATGGCAAACCGGGGACCCCACTTTATTGTACTTAGCCAGATGTGCACGACATTGCTCAATAATAATATTCCCTAAATGTCCCTCACAAAAGCCAGGTGTGTGTGTGTGTGTGTGTGTGTGTGTGTGTGTGTGTGTGTGTGAGAGAGAATATCTAGTCTGGGGATCCCCTTAATTCCTCTTACTGTAGTCAGATGTGTGTTCATGCACATCATCAGACATGGTCGGTTAACTAAATACGCTTTAAAACCTTGTTTGGCATTCATGACCATTAAAATAGAAATAGAACCAAAAAACCAACATTAAAGAAACAGTAGAACCATATAATACTGCATACATCTGAAATGACTATTCCTGGAAATGGCCATAAATCATTCAAACTTAACAGATGTTACATGTACATGTATGTTGCTACCTACACTACAAATAAGTATTTGGAAATCAAATCATTCTGAGATGCCAAAGGGCAATGAAAAGGCAAGGAATAGCCCTGTATTTGTGATGCTTTATCCAAGTAAAATTTAAGTCCCTCTTCCCCCAGTATCTCCAGCAGAATAGATACAGATTTGTGGATAACCCTCAAAGTTGACAGCTTACGTGACAACGTGACACTCATATCGTTTATACAAAGCAGAACTAGTAATGGACCTAAGACACTTCCTTGTGGTACCCCACATTTAATTGCATCAGACAACTAACAGACAATTAATCTCTACCCTCACAAATCAGTCTGACAGATAGGAGATAATCCACTTAATACCTTGGGCCACTATCCCTAATGGCTTTGACCCACTGAGCAGCAGCCCATGGTTGACGAGTTCCTCAAGTCAATGTCTTTCCTAATGTTCTCTGTCAAGTAAAGGAGGCAGGAGTCTGTGCAGTATCCTTTCCTAAATCTAACTACTGCATACATGATCATATATTTTCTCATGTATAGTTTTGTGTATAATTATTTGCTCATATTGCCAACAGTTAGCTGTCTCCTTCCCACTGCCGTGACTAAATGAGCCGCCAGTATCAGCAGCAGCAAATCCGTCTCCCCCTCGTTCTGTCTCCCTCCCTCCCTCCCTCTCCTCGTCTCCCCTCTCCTCGTCTGCCCTCCCTGCTGATGTTCCTAAATGAGCAGTAGCAGCAAATCATTAAGCCAGAGCAGAGAAGGTCAAGAGCTTTATAAAGACGGAGGACAATTAAAAACCCACCAAGACAATGCAGCTCTGAAAAGGTTAGAGCATTCCTCTCTCAAACACACACACACACACACACACAGTCCTGAAGTAGGCGTGCACGTGAAAAGCTTTCCCTCAACCACGTGCATACAGAAGATTGTGCTGAGGCTGACTGACAGATACATTCACACTCATTCACAAAGCCCAAAATAACAGGCTTATGTGCACACATGCATGTTAATGGTTAACGTCCAATCATCCTCGAACTCCACAATATCCATAGCAGTGTATTGAGAGACATAAAAACATGGTTCTGACGTGCACACCAATTTACTAAATGACTATTTTCACAAACAATTTAGCCAACAGCAATTTCATATCTGTTATACTGGTAGATTTGCCACCCCAAGAGTGAACAAGGTGAGAATGCTGGGAGAAATACTGAGAAATTGATTTGTAGATTTGTCATTACTATCACCCAACTCCATCACCCCTATAAACCTGGATACAGAAATCTACTAGTGAAAGAAAACTTGTTATGACAGCGCTGAATGGTGCAAAAAGCCATAGGACACTGCAGTTTAAAAAAAGAAACCCTTCTGGTGATACGATGAGTCTAATAGGAGGTTAGTTTATAGCACTAGTCACAATATTTAGTGGATAGATGACCCAGGAAGAAGGTTTGAACACTTGACGCTTGGCTAGCATCCATCTTGTTAATGTCTAACCCTACGCACCTTAACAGCACACCTTGTTTTTGTGCCAGGGAGCAGTTGTTAGCACACGTTATACTTTATATATCTACACATCATGAAGGCAAGACCAAGAGACCTCAACTTTTCCTCTCCATCTCCCTATCTTATCTCACCTTCCTCTCCTATCTTCTCATCAGTTCTGTCCTTTTCGCTTGGACCGTTTCGTCTGCGTTCGTGTGCCCGCAAGAAGGATGCTGCCCAGAAGGATTTCCTGGGGATTGTGCATTTTCTGCATTCAGAACTGATAGCACGTTTTTGTTAGCTCATAGCAATATGAAAGTCCAGACAAACATCACAGATTACTGTCTTGCTCCAGGGAGGATTTGCTCATGTTCAGAAATAGGCTGTGCTTGGCCGGAGGTATGGATGAAGGCAGGTTGAGGGGAAGTGGATGCAACAAAAAGGTAAATTACAACAAAATAACTCCTGGATTACATTGAACATCACAGATTGATGGTATACTGTACAGGGTAGGAATATCTGAGGCTGGAACACTTTGGGAGCAAATTGCAGTGTGCGGTCTCTTTTGTTGTTGGCCGCAGCTATACAATCAATTATTACATGGCGTGATATTCCCCCTTTAACCTGACAGACAAAACAGCACCGGAATTGGAGCTCAGAAAAAGAACATAATAATGGCTTTCAATTATGAATTGTCAACCTTGCCTGGAATACATTTTCCATTTTGTGGTGTGTATGTATGAGCATTGTCAACCTGTAACGCTTTCCATTGAAGTTGAATGGGCCAGTTAGATATTTCAGTCTGCAGACATTTATTTAGGAGTTTTACTCACAGGAATTTCCAGTTCAGTAAATATCTCATATCTGTCAGTCAGTTGACCCGTCAGTCATCAAGAGTCCTTAGTCTATTAGCGCCACAGCCTCCGCCGCCGACAATGAACTCCCCTGTTCCCTGGTTAACAATGCCTTGATACGAGGCTAACCAGCATAACAGGATGGACATGCCGTCCTGGCGAGACGCCACTCTCTCCGTGAGTAGAATATGTCACTCATTCATAAAGTTAAATCAGCGGAAAATTAGCGGAGGGGTTGAGAGAACCTGAATGGGAAGGAAGGCGTGACTGTGGGACGTGGCAGGACTCAGAGCATAGCCGTCTGTGTCTGTGGCTTTTGTTTGCTTCATCATGACTATTTCTCTTGGTTGCTATTGAGTTATAGCCTACTAAAGCTTAGTTAAACACAGATTCCAGGACGCTGGAATACACCGTTGAGCCTTCTTGAGGTATCGTGGGCCCAACTCAGCGAAACATCGGTGAAGGAAGGTGCCCACTTGATAACCCCAGTGACATGCCGCATACCGCTGTTGGCTAGGGTAGGTAACTGGTGAATGGTGCCATCTGAGGAATGACTCTGGAGATCTATGACGGTGTAGCCTGATATTTGAAGACCCATCATTCTTTTATACGAAGCTTAGCATCACTTCAATCACTCATCTGTCTTTCATAACGTATTATCCAATCGGTTTACATTTGGAGAAGGAGGTGTATTCAGTCTTGCATCATTACTAATCATCCAATCACCCAAGTACGCACATTCAGACTCTCTCACCCCTACTCTGGGAACCAATCACAAATCAATTCTATATTACATTCTGCTGCTGTCAGTCCTGCTGCTGCTGTAGTCCTGGGCAGATAACCCAGTGGGGTGGTATCTACAGCCCTGGGGGGGGCGGGGTTCTCGTCTACAGCCTATTCATGGGGATTCAGCCCATGAATGGATATTTCTATGTCTTTTTATTGATTTCAAGAAGTCAAGTATGAATTCCTGCTAGTCTCTCCTGATTGAAATGCCATATGAGGGGGTGCATTTATTTAAAGAGCCTTGCAGTTCCATTTATGATTGCATTTTATCACGGGTTGTCAGAGAGGGGATCGAACCCCTAACCCCCTATATAGCAATACAAATGTGTCTGTATGCATGTCTGTGTGTGGTACACTGTTTCCCCACTGGCAATATGAGATTAAACACACACACACACACACACACACACACACACACACACACACACACACACACACACACACACAGCCCCTCTAGGCTGCATGTTCATAATGTTGACAACGGCCGGTAACTCGTGGATGAAATGTAAATTTGTTTATCAGATTCTGGAATCCGTTCCTTATCCCTTTTTCTCCTCCCTCCTTCCCTCTCTCTCTCTCTCTCTCTCTCTCTCTCCTCCTGGTCTCTCTCATACTCTCTTTCTCCATTTCTGATCTCTTTCTCCTTTTACCTCCCTCTTCTTCCTCCAGTCCCTCGCTCTCTCTTTCAGGGTCATGGTATATTTCCCTGGGTGTTCGTACACAAGATTATCTTGTGTTGGAGAGCTGGCCCTGCGGTGGAATTAATTGCATCAAACACTGATAACAGAGACAAGGGGACGGGGAGAGCCGATTACATTGGGCTGCAGTCAGATGAATAGCCTCCACCAACAACAAACCCCATCTCTAATATTCTTCCGGCCTCAGTCTCTTTCTCTACTTCCCTTTGTATCTTTCACCTCCCTCTCAGCAGTTGTTCTGTCTGTCTGTCACTTCCTTCCTCCCACTTTCTCCTCTAAGACAGGGCCAGAGGTATAAACCGTATAAACCTGTGTAGATTCAAGACTAAAACTGTGTATGCAGAAAAATTGGATACATACATACACACATTGTTTTTGTCAGATTTCTAAAACCCTGTTTACGTCGTGTCCACGCATCGTTCCGCTTTATAAATCTCCATTACTGTGAAACGGTGAAACTGTGCACCTCTGCACAATCCTAATGCCCACTGCAACAATTAGCCATAAATGGATGTCAACACACAGGGGGGGCGTATGCATACTTTCTATGCTTTCATACGGCTGTTGTGTGAGTGTGTGTGTGTGTCTTAGACAGACACACACACACACTCACACAACATCATGCAAATACCCAATCGAAATGTCCAATACACACAAACATGTACATAAATGCAAAGACAAACACACACACACACACACACGTTCATATCCAGTCAGGGTCTTTCTACACATGCAGGCACATGGACACAGACATACACACAAAACCATGCTAACACACAATCGAAATGTCTAATACACACAAACATGAACAGATGTGCAAAGACACACACACACACACCCACCCAATTGAAATTTATTTTTCATTCTAATACACACAAACATGCACACACACATGAAACCTCATATCCAACCACAGTGTCTTTCTATCTCTAAAATACACATATAGACACACACACACAAAACCATGTTAATACCCAATCGGTGTCTCTCTTGTCTCTCTAACACACACACACACACTCACAGTGTGCTGGATGTCACAGTGTATTTAAGTGCTTTGGTTCTTTGTGTCAGAGGAGACAGCCAAGTAGTGAATAGCTTTTCAAATGACTCGTCATTAAACTCCCTCTCTTGTAGACACTAACACTCCTCAAGACGTTACTGCAGTAAAGCAAGATCGTCACCGTCTTGCAGAAAACCTTTTTAAGGACGTAGGGAGGTATTTTTAGGACTGGAGAAGATTTTTTTTATCATCGATGCCCATTTTTCAGCATCATTGATTGAGTTTGGTTTGTCTCCGTGGGACAAATTGTCAGCTGCCGACTTATACCAATCCTATGTCGTCCTACCAGTAAGCAGGTTTTAAGTACTTGAGCTCTAATATGAGGCTCTCTTTGTGTCACAGCAGACAGACAGACAGCACTTAGTTGGCATTAAAACTTCTCTCATAATTTAGTGGTTACACCGGTGTGGTCATAAAACTAGGACAGAAAAAATCTCAAAAAAATAACATGAGAAGAACTTAGAATAGTGTTAGGCTGCAGTAATTCCCACTACAGCCAGAAATGGAATAATAACAAAAAGAAAAATAGACAATAAATGGTCCAATGTATCAATAAATGTATACATTTTACAGCAGATTAGCAGGTAGGGATGCTAGTAGTTGAATGGTGCAATTACCAGTACAAACAGTGCTAAATCAGTTGAAGCCTACCTGGACCAACATGCTCCAAGGACAGGCACTAGACACATTAGATAAAACGCTGTGATGCAACACAGCAGGCAGTTGTTGACAATATCTCCTTGTATATCTTCTTATTTTTGCTTACAAAATAAAAGTACACATATACAGACATATAGAGAGTGTTTTCTCCCTTTCAGCTCAAGCTCATTTTTTTCTCAATCTACCCACCTATATTTATATTAGTTCAATACCAAACACACCATTTGTATTTGTTTCGCTAGAGACAGCGAAACAGCAAAATCGAAACTTTAAAATTAACTGTTATTAAAATCTCTCTGTCCTAAGCCACACAAGCCACTAACACATCTAAAGACATGATTGTAGTAATTTTGTGCTCTGATCATACCATTTCCTGTGTATCCTCCACATTAATTCAACAGCAGCGGTTGCTGATTGCTGGTAAATTGCTCCACAAAAGCTTGGAAAATGTAAAATACAATTGCTAATCCATATTCGCAGCGTTCTTTCCACAGAAATGTCTGGCCATGGTCCTCAGACAAGCCTAGGGGCCACAGTTCAGAAGACGGTATGCCATCTATATACTGCAAAAATATCCATCTTAACAAGTCATTTAGTATCAAGTCATAAAGTAAATGAAAGATCTGCCAATACGGTGAGAAAATTTCACTTCATCCCCAATACAAATCAACTTGTTTGGAGAATTTCTTGAGTCACTAGTATCTCTTTACTGAAATGATCTGCCTTATTTTGATATTGACACCTGATCCTAGGAACTTCCTGACGCCAGTGGAGCTGTATTAGTAACAACATGTCCATGTGGGCCCCACCTGGGTTAGTGATGGGCTGGTACTTACAACCCAAATGGGGCCCATATTCATTTGTCCATGGGCTCCATATAGGCCCCGTGTGTATCTGCCCATGTGGGTCGCTAATGGGGCCAAGGTGGGCTAGAAGTGGGACCCATGTGAGCAATCATCATTTAAATAGGGCCCATGTGGGACCCACACATAGACCAGAGCTGGGCTTAAATGGGTAGCCCAGTTGGGGTAACCAACTGGGGCCCACACACAACCCATCAAATAGCCCACCCCGAGCTCACGCCCACTTAAAACCCATGTAAACCATGTAAACCTCATATGGCCCCACATGGACACGTTGGCTGGGAAGTGGAATTATCTTAACTAATGTTTCTCTTGTTTTAAGTATTTTAAGACTGAATATGACACTAAATGACTCGTTTTTTTTTCAGTGCAGGGAGCTCAGGAACGCTCCCACTCTGGACACTTTGAAACGCCAATTTTTAAATTTAACATTTGAACTGTCAACAGTTAATTATGGAGGCCGAGTACAATTACACACAGAGCAGAGAGACAGAGTTATCAAACTACCAGCATGTCCCCGCTCGGTGGCATAACTTGACACAGTTTAGTGCATGCACGCACACACACACACACACCTGATATCAAAATGTAACAGTTTGAGCATTGTGTCTCTTAGTTATGTAGTGTATTATGTAGTCACTCTACCTTATGAAGGCCACAGTTCAGGATCAGTCCACTGATCAACCCAGTCTTCTCATGATGAAGTTGATTTCATTAGAAAAACAATCTTAATCTGTTGCAGTTTGTTTGGATTATTTGTATAGAGAAAGCCGCAGAAAGAATGTACATTTTGACCCAAACCCCCAACTGTGATATCTAACATTTAATCTAAAAAATCATCTTGCATCCATCCATCCAAAGTCCTCTGCAGCCCCATCAGCCTGGCTGAATAATTCAAATAAAACAAACTGCATGGTCTGCCCTTTCTAAAAAGGCACCGGTGTGCCCTCCACATAATGAGGGCCAGAGTTTAACCTATGACCAAATCAAATCATACCATCAGTATAAAATACAAAACATCTGCTATGGAAATGCATCACCGTTTTGAATTCCAGGTTTAATATCTGTGCAGCGTTTAAAGCAAACTGCTGCCATATGTCTTTACCATACTTCTATTTACATTGTCTGCGGCTCCAAGATGGCCTAGAGGCAGACGCTCATCATGATAAGTGAGTTGACAAAGTGCTTTAACAATCAAATAAAAGCAAACATCATACTATACATTAAAACAAGGAGGCACCACGAGATAAAAAGACAAGAATAGAGGGGTAGGATGTGGTAAAAATAAAAAACAGTAAAAACAACTAAAGAGATCACCTGAGGGTAAGTCTATAAAATAACTTAAGAAGTGATTTAAAAGATGATCCTGATTCTGCTAGGCTAAACTCCTCAGCCTCCTGCAACAGTCTGGTGACCTTTTAATATTAAGCCTAAACAAAAGGTTGTCAATTTGATACAGGAGAGTTTATTTCAGCAGTGAGCTGGCAACCGCAGGGTGGCCGGCATGCCAGTATTAGTTTACAATGCCTGTGATCGCTTCTCGAGTGTCCTTGAGCAATGCATAGAACCCCAACCTGCTCCAGGGGGTGATGTACTGCAGGTGACCCTATACCACAGAGACCTGACAAAATATGCTTTTAGGATGTTTTTTCAGTTGCTTTGTGTAAACTGACGATAGTTTCCCTTCTACTGAGGATTCAAAGAAAAATCATTTTTTGGTAGAAGATGACTAACAACTCATGCTAGCTCATGCACCATAACACATGCTGAAGTGTAAGCCACATGATCGTACCAGACCTGAAGAATTGCAATTCATCTAGCAGGAGGCCGTACGGGGCTTTCACACTGCGAGAGACTTTGTTGATTAGCCGCTCTATTTTTGGGCCGCTCTATTGCGAGAGGCTCTGATTGCATCTGCGTAGTGGTCTCATGCATGAAGAAGCAAATAATGTATTATTATTTTTTTGTTACCGTCGACCCCAACAACTGGACATTCCAAGCATCATTTTTGAGATGTCTATTCCTGTAGTCTTTCAAATAAAGGTTGTAGAGAACTGGGAGGCTTTGGATGGATGTAGTCAATTTTTTACATTTTCCAGTCAGAACTATTGTCCATAGAACACGGTAGGGTAGGGAAACAAGGAAGTGCGGAAATCTTATTGGCTGTGGACGGTCCACACACACATCAGCCGAGTTTCCTTGGTCACTCAGCTCTGTAGGAAACGAATGGGTCTACGGTGACATGTTGATCATGTTATTGGCAGTGTGAATTAGTGATAGCAACTGAGCATCTGTGCTGCATCAGTACTGCAGACAAGTCTATCTTATTCTATCAATTCTAACCCTAACTAACCCTTTACATTACATTAATGTCTGTCAACCAACTAAATAACAGAGTACTTCTTGATATAACTCTTGCTCCAGGCATTAGAAAACAGCTGCAGCAGTAGTTAAGAAAGCATACAGTAAAAGACTTCCACAAAAGGCTATGTATTGCACTTTTGTGATTTCTAAAAATGAAGGCAACTAACACAACATGTGGCCCCCTTTTTCAGGCCTTTCAGCATCTCATGAGACCTTTTAGTGCTGTCAGTTATGATTCTTAAGGAAACAACCTCATTTTAATTCCCTGCTCTGTGGCGCCAGGCCTGTAGCATTACTATAGCTAGTTAAATTAGAGTCATATTAGACCTATTACCTGCAATTGTATTTCTACCCCTCTAACCTTTAAAAAAAATACAGAGAGAGAGAAATATTCTGAGAGTGACATTCTGACTTTCAAGCATAATATTTCCCACTTCCAAGCGATGCTCTTATGCCTGTAGAAAATAATTCTAAATCTGTAGTGAGAAAAAATACGTTGTCATGAGCTTCATGACATTGACATCCAATGAGTCATGAGCTGTACAATGAGTCATGACCTGCACCACTGATCATGGCCCCATTAGGAGTTTAGTTTTTGTTGTGGACTCGTTTCTGTGGAATTGCAGGAGAAGGAGTTCAGGGACAGTGTGACTGACTTGATGATGCTGAACACCATTAAATCAATGTAACCAAAATATACTGTAAATAATGAACACAATTCAACAGCAGGGCTTCCAGAGAGTTACAGGAAGTCAGTTATAGCCATTAATTCAAAGACTAATTCAGGCTTTTATAGACTTTCACCCAGACACCCAAATAAGAAATTTAGCTTGCACCCTGGGACCCAGGCGTATTAAAATCTAACTCCATTCTTGTGGGGGCCCACTAGGCAAAGGCTCATTACCCATTATGGATCTCATTCCAAAGTTTAAAACTCCATTGTTTAAAGCTGCATTAGTCCCTCCTCTCTGGTTGAGGGGGTGATAACCAATGAAATCACCTGCTGTAGTCTTTGTTTGGAGCGAAAACCTGCATACTCTCGGCCATAGGCGCCGATTTATGTTTTTGCCAGTGGGTGCTCAAATGAAGTGAATACCACCAAGGTCAAGATTGTCACAAAATCACTTTTATTGCGCTTGCTTTAGTAATTACCGTGGTGCAGGCTACTGTCATCTGTCGGACGTAGACACACACCGAAACGAAATGCAACACTGCTCTGCTACAAATTCATCACTGGTGGTGGATCCTCACTTTGACTGTCTTTACACTCGCTATCTCTCTCGGTTTTTTAATTACAAATTCGTACGTTTTTACCCGATCATCACCCGTGTTTCACATTTGCTGTGTCGCTAGCTAGTAGCTACGTGATGGAACAACGTTGGTTTAGCGACTCTAACGTTACATTGGCAGTTGGCTACGTGACCACGCCCCTTAACGTAGCCTACACACGCACAGAGCTGTAACAAGTTTAATTGGATAATGCGATTTGTAGTTAAAACGTTCACCGATAATAATAAGTAATAATAGAATAAATAGATGTGTTTTTTTTTTTAAAAGATGCAGTTTTTTGAATACATTTATTTATTAATTTATTTTTTAATCGGCCTTCCCCGTGGGTGCTCAACCTTTTCGGTGGGTGCTCGAGCACCGGAGCACCCACGTGATCGGCGCGTATGCTCTCAGCCCTCCACAGTACATGGTTTGACACCCCTGGTCTAGTTCATGTAGTGGGGCTCCGACAAAGAAGACTGGCCCCTCCCCCTTCACTGAGCCACTGTAGAATCGCTCCATTCACCCCAGTGAAGTTTTGGTGGAACTAATCAGATTGTTTGGCTGAAACTACCCGTTGTATAATCTGTTACATCATGAATCTTAAATTTCGAACAACTCCTAAAAAGCAGCAATCCTAATTACTGCTCATGAAGTCATTTAGATATGGGGAGAGACAAGAAAGACAAAAGGAATCAAGATTTTACAGCTACTCATCATCCTAAAAGCTGTTACCCTAATTGAGAAACAAATGTAATTGCCTGACACAGGCCATCATAGAAGTACAATGTTCAGTGCAGTTGGTGCAAGCTTGACACGCTACATCTGGGACTTGCTTCACTGTAGCGCCCTTGGATTTGTTTGGAAATTCAAATGCTGTTGCGGTTCTTCAGAAGGCATGACCTGGTAATTAGTAGTTTTGAGAGACAAAAGTTTTGTCTTAAAATGTTCTGTGTGTTTCTTCACAACAATGATGTGGCTCATGCAGTGCTTCAACCAGGGCTACCATTGTAGTACTAATGCAGGATAGATGGGTTCTATGTTACCTGGGGCAGGAGAGAAAGAGGCTATTAAGCAAAAACGAGATAGAGGGCTTATTCCCATATACCTTTGTAAAGATCCATACCTTTAATATGGCTAAAGATTGAAGACTAGCAGAAACTGTGACCCAAAAGAAAGATGATCTGAGGCCCTCTCCCAGACTAAAGTTAAAAAGCCTTTAATCCGTGGTCTTGTTCATTGAACAGGCCAAAATCCCGTTATTATCAATTACCCGCCTCCTCAATAACAAGCCAAAAGGATTAAAGGATTTTGAACTTTAAGTTTTCCTTTAACATGAGCGGTGCCTTGGGTGTACTGCTCCTGGAGTCAAGCCGTCTAATCCCACAATAAACAGCTCCATGATAAACATCTTGTCTTTGCATTTTAAACCCAATGGGTTGCCTTCACTGATGCTGATTTTTGTGTCCCCCAGTCAACAGCAGTGAAGGTTGCACAGATCAGCAAGGTCCTACACACACCACTGCTACAACTTTATAGTCTAAAAACCCTAGTCTACAGCTGTGACATTTTAAATTGTGAGTAACTATGGTGGTTTTGAAAGAACTTGAAATGAGAAACTGCTCAACAAAAGAACAAAAGGACAAAAGTCCCGCGGCCTCACCTTTTACGGCACCAGTGTCCCCAGTAGACCTACATTGTAGACAGGTGGGGCTAAGCAGGAAAAACCAAAAAGGGATTGGACTGACTTTTACATATCTGGCTGTGTAGGCACAGTTTAAGACCAGCAGAAAACTGGCCGGGACACGTGCCCACCTAAATTTACGGCTATGCACTAAAGGCTCTGCTATTTATGATGCTCCCTGCATAAAGATTTAACAGGGAGCACAAACAATAAACCGTCCCAAACAACCTGTATGTTCTGATGCAAACACGCTGAAGATTTGTTGGGGAGCACAAGTGATAAACCCCCACAAACGAGGAGCCACATGCTACAACAAAGCGACTATTCATGGTGCATTCGATTGTTCTCGGATGCCGATATTTCCAAGTCGGTATTCCTGACTTCCGATCTAAACGTGTTCCAGTGCATCTGCTCAGGAAAACATGGACAGTGAGCTCAAATCAACCAAATTACGTCACAAATGTAAACTACAAAGTTTCAACATGTTTTCATGACAAAAACGACATATGAAGTAAAAATCGATGTAAAGGGTTCACGGTGTGCGCTGCTATATTGCTGTGACGTCAGGTGTGTTTATATCGGCGAACTCGGGCCAGTTGGATCTTGCCCGGGTTTCCGACTTCCAAGTTTAATGACTGTTCTATTGCACTTTTCCGCATTGGAGGTTGTTTTTTCCGAATTCCGAGTACAATCGAATGCACCATCAGATTCTACTGATCGCTGATGGCTACAGTAGTGGGACATGGGTATCCTGCCTGAATCACAGTGACACAGAACTCCATTTTAACATAAGACTGAATTCTGTAGATTTTTTATGAGAGCTAAATATCTGAGTTATATCTGCAGTGTTGCAAACATTTTGCTTATGAAGCTATAACT
This sequence comes from Hoplostethus atlanticus, assembly GCA_034670405.1. NCBI lineage: Eukaryota > Metazoa > Chordata > Actinopteri > Trachichthyiformes > Trachichthyidae > Hoplostethus > Hoplostethus atlanticus. Next base: position 565,909 of record JAXDDX010000061.1, read on the forward strand.
CTCTAAATGGTCGGACAGGCATCTAATGCATGAGCTATTGCCAGTGTGCCTATCTATTCCTCAGTGTCCACCCCTACACATCCCTGCTGTCTCATGTCGTATTTTGGTTAATTAGCCACTAGGAGAGTTGTAAACGAGCGGGGACGCACCGTTGATTAAAGCCTTATTTTGGTGACGAGAGCATCTTCAAAGGGAACTTCTCTTTAAGCATTAGCAGAATAATTAACACCCTGCTGGAGTAATAGGCCCCATGGACAGAGAGAGGACACACACACACTGGAACAACTAGGTGCTGCACAGATACATACACAAATGCAACTGGCACACTTTGGCAGTAGATGCATGGACAAAAATTTGCTAGCAAGTACGTGCACCGACACATAGGAATACACACCTGCAGATTTGCCATTGTACACATGAACACAAATACACTGCAGAGGGTGTCGGTGAGACCAGAGTGTAATAAAGGCATTACTTCTTTATTTGGAGGCTGCGGGGACACTCTTGTAGTCTTTCCCCTTCACTCTCCACACGTTTTATTTCATCCATCATTCGTCTCTGTTTGTCAAAGAAAAGAAAAACAACTGAGAGCGCTAAAAGGTCCCATTCATCTTGCTTTGTTTTGTGTTTTTCTCCTTGCTGTCCACTCTGAATCTGTCTCTACTTCTTTCCCTACAATCATTTTTTTTTCTTTTTTCTCTCCTCACTCTGTCTTTGTGTTTTTCTGTCTTTCTTTCTCTCATCTCATAAAAGGAAGAAAAATATAGTTTCACAGACTGGAACGGTGAAATAATGCAAGCTGTCTTACTGACTGTCTGGTTGTCTGTTTCGACCTGCGAGGCTGGATGACTGACAAAAAAAATAAGCCTTTTCACAGTTGGAAGTAGCCATAATCAAATAGAATAGAAATGCCTGTTTTAGAAACAGAAAATGATTAACGGAGTGGCTGGTGGCTGATTGACCGGCTGGCCGCGGCTCCCTGCTGAAATACTTCTCTCTCTCGTCACATAGAATAAGACTCTCTATATAAAAACCAAATCTTCAGCGGGCCCACGGTGCCATTTTTAACTACCAACTCTCAAATCAATAGGGCCTTTTTTCTCCACGGCAGTGGTTCTCAACTCCCGGTCCTCTACTGCTGGTTTTCCATCCTACCAGGTAGTTAGTTGCATTCACCTGGAGTCCCAGGTCTATAACAGTCCCAATTAGATGGCTAGAATTACAATCAGCAATACTCTGGCTCCCAAGGACTGGTGTTGGGATCCGCTACTCTACGTGCACTGCTGACAATTACTTTCAGTTTTAAATGTTGCTTTGAATTGAATCAAAAAGTTCTATTAACCCATATCCAACGTTTCTCAACAAGCCAATGTAGATGGCCATACGCGCCGATCACGTGGAAGGCCGATTAAAAGATGAATGAATAAATAAATGTATTAAACTGCATCTTAAAAAAAAAAAACGCATCTATTTATTCTATTATTACTTATTATTATTGGTGAACGTTTTAACTACAAATCGCATTATCCAATTAAACTTGTTACAGCTCTGTGCGTGTGTAGGCTACGTTAAGGGGCGTGGTCACGTAGCCAACTGCCAATGTAACGTTAGAGTCGGCTAAACCAACGTTGTTCCATCACGTAGCTACTAGCTAGCGACACAGCAAATGTGAAACACGGGTGATGATCGGGTAAAAATGGACGAATTTGTAATTAAAAAAATACCGAGTGTAAAGACAGTCAAAGTGAGGATCCATCACCAGTGATGAATTTGTAGCAGAGCAGTGTTGCATTTCGTTTCGGTGTGTGTCTACATCCGACAGATGACAGTAGCCTGCACCACGGTAATTACTAAAGCAAGCGCAATAAAAGTGATTTTGTGATAATCTTGGTGGTATTCACTTAATTTGAGCACCCACTGGCAAAAACATAAATCGGCGCCTATGTAGATGGCTATTAATAACAAATGAAATCTACTGAAATGTACTACTATGAAAAATGTAACCAGATACTGGAGACACTCATCACTGTTGGAGACATCCTCAGCATCCTGTGAGCAACTTTGTAAAATACACCAGCCATCCCAGCACCCAGAAGGGCAGATGGGGTCACACTGAAGATCAAAGCTCCCATCAACACACTGAGAGTCTGACTGCTTCAAATGTACAGCGTCAGCCATTGATCCTCAGCCAGGTGATTGAAATGAAGTCAGACACATCACACTTAGTATTGCAGAGCTGATGATGTACCATGATCATACAGTAAGTACGGGAGCAACAGTCTATTCAGATGTTTCCTGGCACTGAAGACATTCTTCTGAAGTTGAAGCAACTCTGCTGAGGCAACTGAGACACTGTTGCCAAATCGGTTGCCCTGTGCCGAGCTGCTAGGTAACTCCAATTAGATAGCTTGCAAGTTGTTGTCCAACTTTGTGTAGCAGAATGACGAGAATGATGTAACACTCCTTGCACCCACTGAGTTCTTGCTCCGTTTTTGTGGTTTGCGTTTGAGCATGGGTTACCAGCAACTGAAAGCAGAGGAGAAATAAATTGTGACGTTAATGGGAATCCGGTGCATCGTGCCTCATCAGACTGCTCCTCACCTCTCTCCGCCTACTGACTCGTTTGCCGCATTTCTGTGTTTTTTTATGAAAGAGTTTGCTGTGGAGAGTGACAGAAAAGATAGGAGGGAGAGCACGACAGGCAAGGTCATGAGCTGAGTTGGAACCCATTACGTCTTGAGTGTGCAGCATGTGCCTCGGCCTGCTGCCCAGAGGTGGATAAACAGATTTATCCGGTTCCTGAAGGAATGAGGTTTATTCTGGAGCCATCCGGGGTTAGCTTTGACTCAGCACTGACAGATGAAGACATCTCCGCCTCCCACACTGTCTTCCACAACATACTCAGCTGTCAACTCCTCGCTGTCTGTCTGTCAACCTGCCTCCTGTACAGTGTTAGGGACAAACAAAAAGAAGAGTTGTACACCTCGGTGCAATACAGATTTATTGACACAATTAAATAAGGTATATAATCTTACTGGGCACGTCAATGTTTTCGAGTGACGATTGCCAATCCAAAAATATCCCCAAGTTGGCCTTTGCCCCGGACCTCCTCCCAAAGGCACCATGTTGTCTTCCATGACTGATCCAGCTGTCATGTCACTGTCATTTTGTTTGCTGACACTGCCCCGCTGTCTGTCAGCCTCTGTCAAACAAAATAACAACAACAAAAAGTAAACTGAAGAAGTTGCTCAGTGGTTAGACAAATATCAGTGACAAAAATGACAGCTGTCATGACATCACTCTAGGCCAGTGTACATTAAAGCTGCAATATGGAACTTTTTTAACATGAAAATAACAATAAATAAAGGATAAGTCATACATTATCAGTCTGTGTGTGTCTGTGACCCTGTAGATCTCCCTGTTTGTCTGAAATCAGCTGTTCAGTAAAGTTTGTGACATTTTGGGTCACAAACGTCTGGTATAACCGACCATTGTGGGATGATTAACTCTTATCAGGATAACTCATCACGCTATTCGGTGATGGCACATGCCGCGGCGGTGCTCTGTATGTATACCAAACCACCCACATTGTCACCATGTTGTTTTTTTTTCACTGCCCTTCTGTCTGTCAGCTTGACTCAAAAAATTGGTTAGACAAATATCCATGACAGACATGTCGGCTGTCCTGGCTGTGATGTTGTCACCGTGACAGTCAGCACACTGCGTCAACCGATGCCCTCTGTTTGAAGTCCATGCAGCTCTCTGTCAACCTGGCAGCTTAGACAAGGGTCTCTTGATCATATTCTTGATCTATACATATGTCGCCATTGCAGAAGTCCCACTCTGTGCTCCATCGCTAAGAGGAAGCATAGACAAATTCTGGTATGGTCGGTATGCACATGTACAACCTTCAAGGTGTATTGAAACGTCCCTGACAATATTTCTGGTCAATTTGAATTCTCACTCAGCGATCTCACGTTCTCTCTCTCTCTCTTTTGTAAAATGCAGTTCATTCACATTGCAGCCAGATGACAAACCTCAGTGCAGTTTATCACGTAGTGCATCAATCTACAATTCAAAGTATGTTTCACACAACTGGCTGCTTGATGGCTGGCAGGTCGGTCTGCTGTCTTGAATTTGGCTTGGGTGGAAGGAGAGATTTGAATAACGCTGGGGCAGCATCCAGCATCCAGCTGTCCGCAGCGGGTGGGGGTAAAAACATCTGATGTTACGACACCGAGCAGTAGAGGTTATTAAAGCACCACACCGACTGTTTGTACTAACAGTTATATGAGAGAACACCTTTCATGGGCAGTAGTAGGCTTTAGAGGTGACAGCGTGTCGACAGGTTGAAGTTTACCTCGTTGTTCAGTCAAATAATTTACTTTGCACCTAGAGAGAGAGAGAGAGAGAGAGAGAGAGAGAGAGAGAGAGACTCTGAAGGTAATGGTAGCAAGCTGTTCAACAACATAATGCTAGAGGAAGGAAGGATGATATAAGGTTGTTTTTTCAACAATACCAAAGGCAAAACAGTGTGAGCAGAGAGATGCAACTGAACATCCATTAATAAGTTGATTTGACATTATGTTAAATAAATGACTTACATTACATTAAAGTCCCTGGATTGCCGATGTTATATGATGAGCTAGTTCTCAGATAGATTCAGCCAGAAAAGACCCAACGTTCAATGAACCTGGTGAAGCTGCTGATGTACTGAGAGGAATGCCTGTTGAAGTTAGACACCAGTTTGATCACGTTGAGGCTGTTGCTAGTTGTTCCTGTGGAGCTGCAGGTGACTTACAATATGGCTCAGATCCACATCATCTCAAGCCTGTCTCAACCATTTGGCAGTGTGCCATGTGCACCAGGACAAAATGGGCAGTAAAGACCTGACAGACATCTGCTGCACGCTGTTTGATGTGAACGAGAGATGCAGGCAGGTGTTCGGATGTTTTTCATGAGTATTAGCAAGGACGGTCTGGTGGTTGGTAGTTTTACCTTCGGACCTCAGGGAGTTTTTACTCCAGTATAGTTAAGACTTGAAGTAAGATATAAAAAGTGTAATAAAACAATTTGATTCCACAATCATTGGTGATAACACTGTGATTAATAACTGTGATCACAATTTTTAGCAAAATAATCTTAGTACTGTACTTAGTACAAGCATTGCCTGTAGTGCTAATGCAGGATAGCTGCAGGACAAATGCATGAAGGCAGGCTTCTACAATGGCTACCACTGTCCATACCCCTCATCAAACACACAGTGTGTGTGTGTGTGGAAGTAACATTTTGTAATATAGTTTAGAAACACAATACAGAAAGTACCTTCTTCTAACTGACTACAGGAGTGTTTATTATTATTACTACTACTAATAATAATAATAATAATTATAATTATAATAATAATAATAATATTGGGAAATATTGTTATATAAATATGTTGGGAAATTCTCTTCTGGCCCAAGACCACAGGTAGGTCAAAGGTCAGGAGGTTGGCTTCAATTATCAAGGCAGGATGCAAAGAGGAACATATGACAGATGATACACCTACATAAGTCACACACGTGTGCACTCAGACACACACACACACACACACACTCAAAGATGTCAGATGTCATATTTTAGTCACATTATTCACCTTGGTCGTTGATAATGAAAGCAGGGCTTGTACACACACACACACACACACACACACACACACACAGAGGGATGTCATATTTCAACACAGGCATTCACCCTTGCAGTCTTTGCCTCCAATTGACTTAAATTATAAAACTCATGCTAGCATGCTAACTCCCTCCCTACGATCCTGCAGTCAATCCCATTTCCATAACCAGCATGGAGCCACGTTGCTAATGAAGTTAGCATGCTGACAGTCAGAATTCGCCATGTGTGTTAATGCCCCATTCTGAGCCGTGCTATTGTGGTGCAACGCGAGTCCATATTGGTTTTTCCCATTAAAGGCTAATAGTTTTAGTCTGCTTAGTGCGGTCCATTCAGTTCCTGCTGCGAACATTGATTTCAGCGTTTACTATGTTTAATGAGGATGTGAGGTATTTGTTTGTGTGTGTGTGTGCGTGCATGCATGTGTTTTGTACACCTGCTGAGATAGATCACAGAGCAGAACAGTCAGACTGACCAGAAAGAGAAATATGTGTTTTGACCCCTGGGTTTATTGTCATATTCAAACAGAATTCATGGTCATGCTGCTGGCACACCCTTGAAGAGTGTGTGTGTGTGTGTTTGTGTGTGACTGTCTATGTCTGTGTTCCCTCTAAATAAAAATAGATACAGTAGATAGACAGACAGTGATACTATTGATCCTCGAAGGGGAAATTTTCTTTTCACTTCACTTTCACTTGTCAGAGGTCAGGAACACAACAGCGCCCCTGGAGCTGGTAGAGATTGCCTTCATGGGGGCTCAAACCCGGGGCTTCAGGTTAAGGTTATGGTAAGGTATTGGTCATGCTTAAATAGGAAAAACATTCACTGAACCTGAAACCTTAACTCACATTGGAAAATGTCTTTGTAGCGGTCAGCCAAGTGTAGACACCCGTCAATCGCGCTATTTCTATGTCCACTCACATGACCTCCGCCTCCTGATTCACTCGATACGTACGATATGAGACGAAATTACGGGGCCTTAAGTGTGTAGGCCTGTCAACGCCATCATGTGATTAATCAAAAATGAGTCTAGCACAGCACATCCATCTCTCTCTCTCCGAGACGTTTACAGGATTTCCGATGTTTTATCCAGTTGGTTTACAGCTATGCTAAGGAGAATTCATTGCCGCTCTGGTGCGTGTCTGAAACCCGTTTAAGTGAGTGAGCCAATATCATCAAACGTTACCTGATAAAGCCAAAACAACTAAATTCCACTGTACTGTGTTTGCACTGGCCAGGGAAATTGTTTTCCACAGTGGATTTGAGGAGGTGAGCAAGACTGCAGGATGTCAAATGCTGTTTCTGAGTAGCATGAAATATCTGCCTTCAACACAAATATGACTTCATATCCGAAGTTTGAGCCACATCCTTAATCTGAAGGGAATCCCAAACATCAATCTATTTCAATCCAGAAGCTGGGCTGATCATTTGCCCCATAATGCTGTACTGGGGTGGGTTTCCCATCAGCAAATGATCTTGAAAAGTCACTGCAGAGGAAAACTCTTTTCCTCAGTCTCTCCATGTTTTCTCCATTTCTCCATCTCCTAAGGATAGGGATCTCGATTTTGTCTCATTTTGTGATCACCTTCGTCTGAAATGTTTCTCCTAAAACCCCCTTAAGAGCAACGAGGAGACAACAGAGAGAAAGGATGCTTGAGACTTTATGAGATAAATGTGAAGACGCTAACAGGTGACATATATAACGGTAATAAGCTCCTACTCTGTGGCTTCAATAGGAAAATGCAACAGTGTTGAGTTTTCTTTGAGATCTTTCCCTGAACTGTCAAATATGAACTTGATCTTGTCACATAGGCTCTTGAATGTAGGCTCGGTTACACATATGTTTAAATGCACAAACGTATCATTATAATTTATCACCTTTAGCCCACTAATGAAATTATAGGCTACTGCTGTGTGGTGCAGCAAGAGCCAATCATTCAATAGACTCACGGACTCAATCACCATGCAATTATCCAATTAGACAGACAGATAGACACCCCTAGACTATAAAAAGAGGGTAACGAGTGAAGTCCCTCTTGGTACCAATATGGCTGTGGAGAAAAAGAAAAAATTCAGAAGAAACAAGGCGTGCTATTCTCCAAGGAAACGGGGAGCAGCGCAAATAACCAAAAACAAGGCGAATGGGGGAAAAAAATGACAAGAAAATTATTGCAATTAGTAAGAATCAAAGGGATTGGGAGGACGTGAGGAGGAAGTGGTCACATTTTGCAAGTCTCGCCAAAAGAAAATATGGGAAAGAAAGTCAGGAGAGAAAGAAGACAGGTGGCAGGACATCCACAGAATCAACTCTGACTCAAGAGGAGTGTCGGGCTTTAGCTGTACGTGGGCCAACAGCGGTGGACGGTATCCAAGAAGGGCTAGATGTGATGTGTGTCTATCCCATGCAACACCTCCCACAGACCAAACTGAGTCATCTGAGGAACCCATCGTCTGCCGTCGCAGTGAGCAACTGTTGGAGTTAGAGGAAAGGAAGCTGGACATGTGGGGAGAGTTGTACAACCAACGTGTGTGTGTGTGTGTGTGTGTGTGTGTGTGTGTGGTGCTGAGAGCAGCCAGAATGACTAGGTAGAGAAATATATGTTTTAACCTCTGGGTTTATTGTCATATTACTGAGCAAATTAAATTTTATGGTCTTGCTGCTGGCACATCCTTGTAGTGTGTGTGTGTGTGTGTGTGTGCGCGTGCGTGCGTGTGTGTGTGTAGTAGGCTCATTTATGAAGATTTAGTTCATCCTATATTTCATTGTACAGTCATCTCAAATGATACAACAAAGTTACCGTAGGTGATACCAGAAATTACTTTTACCTTTTTAATGTAACACAAAATTGGGACAAATAAACCTAAACTGCTGATTTTGACATCAACATAATAACTCTAACAAATCACAATTTTATCTTTCAAGTAATTGTAAGCACAAATTTTGTACATAAGAAACTTTTAGAAAAGAGGCTGCTGACTCAGTACAGAGAGGGAGGACAAGACAAACAGGAGGAAGATGGTCGCCTCCTACCCTGTTCCTCAACCGTTAAAATATTATATGTTTTTATGTTTGAACCACAAACCCGGCTTTGCCTCACCTCAGCCCAGGGTTTACCACAACAGTTACTTAGTAGAAAGCTGAACCTCGACTCAGGTCTCTATCATGTCACTGAATCAGCTTCACATTTTTACCTGTAAAGGGAAGTGACAACAATGAGCTACAGAGGGCTTTCAGGTGGCAGCCATAGTGGAGGTTCACAGCTCTTGGCTGTCTCAACAGAATTAGGGTTGCCATCCGTCCCATATAATACAAAACTGTTCCTTAACGAAGAGCAAGATGTTGCCTTCCTTAACGAGTCAGTACAGAATACGGTTTGGTTCCTACCTGAGTCATAAAAGTGAGTATAACTACAGACTACAGAGCAAATCTTATAACAACAACTAGAGCATGCAGGCAGCTCTCTCTACTCCCTAGCATGCTTTCTCTCTCTGTGTGTGTGTGTTGGTGTGTGAGTGTATTTGTGTGGAGGAGAGGGGGGCGGGGCAGACTTTCCCACAAGTTAACTTAAATTCATCGGCCCAGACTCGTGGCCCCATACACATATTCATTTCTACAGAAAGGTCAGTGTGAAGGGTGAAAGGGCAGCACCCCCGTGCAACCCCTAGAGTACAGAGATATAATACTTGCCCCATAGTGTAATAATAACAATGATAATGTGATGAGTTATTGTTCCACCTGATGGAGGTCAGAGCACAGGGTCAGCTACAGAACTGCACCCCGAGATCTGTAGTAGGGATTCAGCCTCTCGCTCCAAAAACATTTCAGCAGATGCTTACTTGCTGAACCCAGGCAGTCCAGTTGAAGGACAGTTTCTCCACCACACACACACACATTACCCCCCACTTCAAAACATCCTCAGATTAAAAGTCTCATGCTCTACCAACTGAGACTGAGACGGTAATACCTGCTGGCCTGGAGTTCACAGCCAGAACACACACTCCTGACAGCATCGCGGTGTCAGTTATCTGTGTTGGCGGACTAAAAACCTCTCTATGCCAACCTGGCACCCCCACACTTGGCTCCATAACATCAAGTTTTATTGCAGACCCTGAGAATACTGACAGAGACCCTGGTAAGAGTCTTTGATAAATGAGCCTGCTGGCCTGTGAGCCGGTAACTGCCAGCAGAATGTCTCTGAACATTTCCTCTATCAGGGCTTTCTAATCACACAGCATTCACCTTCATACTGCTGCCTCCATCAGCATTTAACTCAGCCTGCAACCAGCAGAGCAGCGTGTGTGTGTGTGTGTGTGTGTGTGTGTGTGTGTGTGTGTGTGTGTGTGTGTGTGTGTGTGCTGGTATTATTTCCTGACTATAGTGCTTTTCTCATGTCTGGCCTTGCCAGCGATCGATTGGCATCTCCTTTGTCTGCAACATTAACAGACTCTGAGGTAGGTGTGTGTGTGTGTGTGTGTGTGTGTGTGTGTGTGTGTGTGTGTGTGTGTATCCAATATGAACTGACTTACAGTGCATTCACCTGCCTCTGTATCCATTACCTGTGCGCAGTAAGGAGACTGCCAAGGTGAAGAGTTGTCTTTCAAAGCAACACACTGATTTCTGATAGCCATCAGGGCTGATGGGTAATAGAGTTGGCTTAGTATCATGAGATCAGTGTCAGACTTGAGAAATAATATTACGGTATTATATTAATATTACATTAATATTGTTATTAATATTATTATTATTGATCCGATTACAGTATTGCCAGTCAAAGTAATCTAATTTGCTCAATATGTCTTGCCATTTTTCTACATCATGGCCCAGTGTGATGTGGATGATTAGATAGATAGATTTAACATTTGTGAAATGTTCACAATACGATACAGAATTATAACATGGTAAAAATACATTTTATAACAGCTATGGAAGCTGTTTTGTCCTGATTTGTCCTGATGTCATAAAACAATGCAGTTAAATATGGACAACTAGGGACGTCGTCTCACGTTCGTTTTGACACCATACTTCCACAGCTTTTCAGTGTTGGTGTCGTAGCAACATGGATTCAACATCAAAATGTTTGCTTGGCTACTATCCATTGTAGGTCTATGTACTGTCCCCTTGCACAAAGTGTGAGCTCCTGTTGTCCCTGCTCCATGTGTGACCATGAGTTGATGTCTTCCTGTTCCAACCTGTGTTACCAATGTATATATTTAATTTGATCATTAAAGTTTCATCTAAGTTTCATCTAGATACATTTCCATCTCTGTCTACCTTTCCTCTCCTCCTCCACATCTTCATTACACCTTTATCCCCTTCTGCCCTCTCTCTATGCTCTCATCGTTCTTCCTTGCTTCCTCTATCCTGCACTATAGTACAGCATCATTCCTGTATTCTCTCTCTCTCTCTCTCTCTCTCTCTCTCTCTCTCTCTCTCTCTCTCTCTCTCTCTCTCTCTCTCTCTCTCCCCCCTACCCCACTCTTTCTCTCTCTTGCCGATCCACCCTCTGTCTCTCTATCTCTCTCCCTCCTCCAGCTGTATGATGGCAGGTAGCTGTGATGTCATTTATCCTACTTACTGTGTTGCCATGGCGCCCCTGAAGCCAATGGCACTCTGGGTAAACAGGGTTCCGCATGACTGGAAGATTCATCAATAAAAACACTGTTAATGACCCATACATGTACACACACGCACACACACACATGCACAAACACAAGCACACATTCATTTCATACATACACACATAATATACACTAATACACTCATGTACAAACACACACACACACAGGTCATTAACAAAAATAGAGAACAGAAGTGGCCCCAACGTTGAGCCCTGGGGCACACCTCTGTGCTGCAAGATCATTAATAGAACTCTGAACTTCAGGTAGTCAGGTATTATGGCATAGCAGACTGAAGAAAAATGCTGATTGAAGGCTTGGGCAATGGATAAAGTGTCATGCAATATTGTATTAGCAACTCTTATTTGATAATAGAACATTTGTCTGAGTGATTGATTAATTATGCTTTTCCGTTCTATTCTGTTGCAGAACTGTTTAGGGTTTTTAAAATCATGAGAGAGACATTCTTTATAATAATTAGATGTAGAATATTTGAAACCCCCAAAATGTTCAAATCAATGAAGTGAATCAAGTTAACATAAAGCAGTCTTAGTGTCTGCATGAGAGACTGTTTGAAGGTTTTGATATGACTGCAGTGATATTTGAGCTGAATGTTTTGATTTTTGAGTTGGCCCAACTTGACTTACTGAGAATGATACAAGATGTCCTTTGATGAGAGAGAGGGGGGAAGGAAGAAGACGGGGGGGAGTGAAGAAGAGAGAGAGAAAGGTAAAAACAGATGGCAGAAACATAGACAGATGGATAAGAGAGAGACAGGAGGGGATGGAGATAGACATGGAAAAGAGTGTGAGAGAGACCAGAAGGAGAAAGACGGGACAGCAAAGAGAGAATAGAGGAAAGATGGATAACAGACAGATTGAAGAGAATGAAAGGAGGCAGACATAGAAATTCTCCGAAAAGAGAGAGAAAAGGGGAGATAGAGGGGCGTCAAGGGAGTGAAAGATCGAAAGAGTGTATGAGATGTGTGGACAATACAAGCTGTCTCTACTAGTCTACTAGTCTCTACTCCTAATCACTCTATAGAAGAGTCAGCTCACCTGAACAAAGTGTTAGCTAGCTAACTAGCCAGCAGGCTAATTTAGCAAAGCAACTAATGTTGTTAACATGCAATTACTAGCCAACACTAATACTAGCTATGTTACTAGCTGTTCAAATTAGATATGTTAAGAAGCAGGGCAGAATATTTACACACACACACACACATACACAGTACCTCCACATATACAGTATGAGGATACATATGAATCTTTGACTTTTGCCGTTATTCATACACACAAACAGATCCGAATGAATCTACTTGCTGTAGAGGTTTACGCACGCACACACAAACAGAAACACACACACACATACAAGAACGCACACGTACACAAACACTTTCTCTGTCTTTACATATGAACACCATGGGAAGACAGTTTGATATAAAAAGAGATAGCAGGCTGACAGACTGTGTGTGTGTGTCTGTATGTGCATGTGTGATTGAATTGGTGCACTATGAGAACATTAAGCTGACGCTAAGGCCTTCATAAAGACATACACACACACCTGCACACACACACATACACTTCTTGGCTGATGCATGTATTTCAAATTAGATAACTGAACTAATGCTTGGAAACGTTCATCACACACACACACACACACTCATACATAGTTAACAGCATAGCTAAAAAATGGGTTGGAAGTAATCACACACACAAACAAAAGACACATGCCCACAATCAGTCATGTTGTTGGGGGTGTGAACAGAGACAGACGATGCCAAGAGAGCTGCTTTCATAGCCAGCCAACTGTCCCAGGATGTTTGTGTGTGTGTGAGAGAGAGAGAGAGAGAGAGACAATTACAGAGACTATTACATCAGCACTTCTAACCCTCTTTCAGCTCAGCAGTTAATTGTGTGTGTGTGTGTGTGTGTGTGTGTGTGAGCGTGCATGCGTGTGTGTGTGTGAGGTAGAGAGTGAGAGCCTGTAGGGAAATCCCAGTGCTGGGTACATGGTGTCAGTGAACACCTTCTGCCAACTCAAAGTGAGTTGTCTTCCAAAGAATTAGACACACCGACATACTGCTGTGAGGGGGAGAAAGAAAGGGGGAGAGAATGCATGTGAGTGATAGTGAGAAGGGTTGAGAGAGAAAGAAGGAAATGCCTCAGACAGGGAACGAGAGTCAGCAAAGGAAAGCTAGAGCGACAATGAGTGAACTTGCAGGTGTGTGTGTGTGTGTGTGTGTGTGTGTGTGTGTGCGTATGAGCAGTCGATGGTTTTTGCCAGAGCACTAGAACAGAGGCAGTGCTGTATTTCAGTGTTGCAACATTGAAAATATCTATATCCATACGAAAACCCTTATGCCTTGAATCCTCAACTTTAAGTATATTCCCATCGATGCGGAATGTCTTTTATGACATTTAAAATATATTTTCAGTATGTTTGTCTCAAGATATCGGCGATCACTTGCAGCAAAGCAATAAGGAACAAGTGGACACTGATATAAAACAGCAGGGAGAATGTCCAAAACTGAGGCGTATTCATGGTGATGACATGTAGACAAGTAATGATTACTATTGATTAATGATCAGATTAGATTCAACTTTATTTTCTTCGAACAGAGGAGAAGTACTGAGACAACGAAATGCAGTTTGGCATCTAACCAGAAGTGCAAATAGCAGTAAAGTGCAGAGTATGTGCATATGTATAATGGTAATATAAATATATTAAATACAGTAAGGCATAGATGTGAATATGAATATGATATGTGCAGAATGAACGGTAATGACATTGTAAACAAGATACAAAATATCTATAATATATAAAATATATGGTGCAAAGGTGTAGTCGTGCTCAGTTTATTATCATGTGATATCGGCTCTCTTCTATGGATAATACAGTAATGTGAGGCTTATTGCCTTGCTCGTTAGCGTTAACCGCTAAACGTAGTTTAAAGCATATTGCATAAATACATAGAAACACTGTTAATGCAAACATGTGCTTTATTATGAAATGCCAGAATATATGTTGTTTTAAAATCATAAAAGGATTAAGCTATATTTATCGCCATACATCAGCACTTATTTGCATGTGAAGAGGTTATGGGATTATAGGAGATTAAACTCACAGCTGAGGTGTGAAGATCATCTTGCATTTTCACAATAATACAACATTACCTTAATTGTATTAATTAGATACTGCTAATAAAAAAAAGGGCTCATCTGTGCAAATGTATTATCACCACACCATGACAGAGTTTCATAGCCATAGGACCCATAGGAAGTGAAGTGTCTTTCTGGTTCTCCTGGCTGAGTTTGGCTCTCCAAGGCCACGGTGCTGAGTGGGAACAGATGTGAGGCTGAATACTCCTTAGATCCCAGTATTAAAGATTGTGAGGTCTTCTCTTCTGGTTTCATGTGGCTTTTAAATGGATTTTTGGAGTACCTAGGGTCTGTGTGTGTTTTTCCACATGAAAAACAGAATGGCTTGGTGGTTGGCTAGACTGTCCTGTAAGCCAAAAGTCACAGGTTCCATCCCAGCGAGAGCCAGGTGTCCTTGAGCAGTACATATACCTGCACACTCTCTTAAGTCATATAAAGTCACATAAAATAGAATATGTGTATAATGTGAAATATGAGGTTCAGGTTTCCATAGTACACCTGACCATGTCCCTTGTCAGGTAGTGGTGGCGTACCTATATCTTTGGTTCTCTGTATCTAGGGTACGTTTACACTTTAGGCACTTAGTTCATGAAGCTCCAGAGAGATTTACAATGAGTGCATCAGTAAAATAACCTTGAATTCAACACAGTCTCACAAACTTTATCTGAGATGCAGATTACGTATTGTGGATACGAGTGATGTGAAGATAACGTTCCTCACAAAAGACAAAAGCATGAATTCGACGCGCCGTTTTCACTTGTTCATCAGGTGAAAAGCTTAGCTAGCGGTTCAATGTAGACAACTCAAAAACATCTGGTTAAGGTCAGGACTACACCGACTTCTTGGGGAAATTGGCTTGTTGGTCAACTTCACATGTTATGATAAGAGTAGCATCAAAATCATCTCTTGTATCTCTGGTAGATATCTCTGTCCTGTGCACATGCTAGCGCGTTAGCATAGTGCTAAATTCCTAGATGACCACTATGGTCCGGGTCAGAGCCACGGCATCCTGACAATAGATGTAAGACAATATTCACGTGACCCTGCAATCATCACGTATGAAAGAGAAGTGTTATGGAAAAAAACAAGAGTTGAAAAAAAAGACTGAAAGGTAGAACGTGTCTATTTGTGGTTTTAATAAGAACAACACAAATCTCTTTTTTTTAAATAAGCACCCTGAGTAGAAAACCTAATAAGGATGCATTTCAGTATAATAAATGTGTTTCTTTTTTTTAATTAATTTTTTGGTATTTTTGAGAAAAACAATAATGAGGTATGAGTTGAAAACAATAATGAGGTTTCTGCGGGACAGATAAGCGCCGGGTGTTGGCTTCATACATCAAACAATTCTGTTTATTGCTTAGTGTCTCATTTGCTGTTAATGGAGTTTTTAATGGCACTGACTGTTTACTCTTTCTCACTCTGCCTTTTTATTATTACCGAGAGAGAGAGAGAGAAAGGGGAGGAAGAAAGGGGTCGAATGAAGGAGTGTTAAATAATAGAGGCAGAGAGTGGGACAAGAGGAAGAGATGTGAGGGGGGAGAGAGGGAGGGAGGAAATGATTATTTGACAGAGAGTGAGTAAGAGTGGAAGAGGAACAGAGAAAACAGAGAAGAAATAAAAGATTTAACGTCTCTCTCTCTAACCACGGGTATTGTAAACTGCTGCTCTTTGCACTTGTGGTCATTTGGAGAAGGGATCGACTTGTGCTTTATGGATGAATGGTTTGTGTGGTGAAGCTACTAGCAGCGGTGTGAAGTGAGAGCGGGTTTATTTGACCAGAGCTTACCGGGTCTGCATTATTGAGGAACGCTCTCATTGGAAATGATAGTCAGCTAATTGGATTTCCTCAGACCCCAATATCCCTCTCCACTTTAAAGTAATCTCTCCATCCATCTGTATCTCTCTCTCTCTCTCTCTCTCGGACAGCGTCTTGTCTCGTTAGCGTCATTATTCATGTTCATTCTCTCTCTCTCTCTCTCTCTCTCTCTCTCTCTCTCTCTCTCTCTCTCTCTCTCTCTCTCTCTCTCTCTCTCTCTCTCTCTCTCTCTCTCTCTCTCTCTCTCTCTCTCTCTCTCTCTCTCTCTCTCTCTCTCTCTCTCTCTCTCTCTCTCTCTCTCTCTCTCTCTCTTATCTCGGAGCTGTTTTTCGAATGATGAGTGTTCATTTGTCGGAGAGCCTCTCGATTCCTCACTCCACTATCTGTCTCTTTGATATGGAGAACTCTCCCTCTGGCTCGGCCAATCTAATCGTCTTTATTTACACACTCAAATCATGCAGTGTTCTCTCCCGCTCGGTTACCCTCTCACTCTGTCGATCTGTCTCTTTAGCCTGACTCTCATCCCTGCGTGTGTGTGTGTGTGTGTGTGTGTGGTGCCTCTTTAATGAGGAATCTAGGTTGCTGCACATTCGGCTGCCTTACCCAGACTCTCTACTGCAGAGGGAGATCTTGTGTTAACGTATAAAAAGGTTCAAAATGCTGTCATCTTCATATCCCTCTCTCCTTCGCTATACCTCTCTCCTTCTCTGTCTACCTCACTGCCTTTTTCTTTCCAGTGCCTCATCCTCCACTACGATGTGTTCCCTGCACTAGCATGATGATCATCCCGGTTGCATGTGGGTAAATCCTCTGATGTCAGTGGGAGGAGAAAGTTTCTCAATAAATAGACTCCCTGCTGTTTGAAATCACCTCCTTCGTACTGTGTGTGTGTGAGAGTGTGTGTGTGTGTGAGTGTGTGAGTGTACACACCTCCATCTATGTATCTATGCATGGAGACTCAAGCACGAGAGGGCTCCCTGCTGAGTGTGTGCACTAGTGTGAATCTGTGTTTTGGTGTGTATGAGGAGCTGTAAACTAGCACTGTGTCTAGGAAGGAGGTTGGAACCTTTCTCCTCTTAACATTATCAAAGAGATGCGCTCGCCGCCGTTTCCTCCCACAACTCTCTCTTTGCTTTTCAGTGCAGCTAAAAGGCTTTGAGTGTACGCCTGCCAACACAGTGACAGTCTCTCCTCTGGGTGTTTTCTGTGAGCCCTTTTGCCATTCTAACAGATTCTTGCCACTTCATATATTATTTCATTATTATACACATTATATACATTATTTGTCTCATTTGTTTAAGATATAGTAGGTTGCTAACTTATTGCACTCTTACCTTAACACTAGTTATGCTCTTAGTTGCTTGTTTAGGAAGGAAATGCACTTACGATTTCTGGTGACTAGTAGTTTTCTTGCCTACCTATGTTGAATGCACTTATTGTAAGTCGCTTTGGATAAAAGCGTCTGCTAAATGACTGTAATGTAATGTAATGTAATATATTCCATCTGTAATATAATCTCACTCTTTGACAGGGATCGCCGGACATTGGAAAATGTTACCTCTCAATACTGGAGTACCGATTTTTAGCTTCAGTGTCGTTTTGAGGGCATGAAAATGTTAGATTCTTAAAATAAGAACTGAAACTTTCTTCCTGTTTCAATGCATTTATACTGAGGAAATCAATCAAGTGCAAGAATTTTTAACTCATGCTGTCACTGCCCAACAATAGTTTTGTTAAAAATATAAAGTATATTATCTTTAAATGTCCAGGAAAGAATTGCTATCAGCAACTTTTTTCGGCAACACTCTCATGGCTTCATTTGTACACTTTCACACTCAACCAGTCTCCTAGAGTACATCTCCTCTGGAGCAGCTCGGGTATTGTTCTCTGACTATTCCCCACATGGCGGTGACAGTCTCTCTCCTGTGGGTTTTGTAAGCCTTTGCATTGTAATTGATAGCCATGCATGAGACAATGAGCCATCTTAAATACAATCTTATTCTTCGACGTCATTCACATGTACAACAAGGAGCGGCGTTCTTAAGGGGGTTTTTCAAAAGGGCGAAATTCCTCTTTATTGAAAAGCGTTTGTTCTGAGAAACGTCTCCACAAAGCCACAGTCTCCTGTGTGCGCTGTGAGCTATGCATTCTAATAGACGGCCATAAATGAGAGAATTAATAATTGATATCCTGCATGGAGAAGCTCTAACGAGTGTTGGTTTGAGCCAGTAGCCCTCGGGGGGAAAATAAACAATCTATTCATTAAATAAAATGGAGCATGATGAAGGTTATTATGCTTGGTCACACATCTGAAATAGGTTCATTTTTTCAATTTAATAGCAGATCATATATGGCATAACAGTTTAGATTGCACTGAAGTGATCTATCTACATGTGGAGTGGTGAATATATCCTCCTGCCTGTCTTTGTGTGCCGGTTTGAAGTGCAGTAGTCCGTCTGTCTTCCTATCCATCCATATATCCATCCACCTTTTCAAACACCTATTTTTAGTGTAACTGTATGAACAGGAACTTGCCATCAGTTAGCTGCAGACAGAGCTAGGATTCCTCCCCCTGTCATTCAGACCCAAGGTTCAATAACAAGGCTGCTTTCAACTCAACGCTGCAGTTCAACCTGTGTGCGCCCATTTGTGTGTGTGTGTGTGTGCATGTGTGTCTTCAAATGACTCCCTGAGGGTGAAGGGATATGACTGGCTGTGTTATTGATCAGAGACAGGTAATCACCAGGTCTGATCCTCTAATTACACATATAGATTAGTCGCGGACACGTTGGCAGCTCCGTCTGTATGCCCTCCACTCAAAGTGACAAGGTCACCTGCAATGACAGTCACACTAGAATCTATCCGCCTCGCGAAGCTGACACAGTCGATATGATGACCATTGTCGGGTGCAGAGCGACTGACAGAAGCTACTTTTCCACAGCGGAGCCAGGCGGGGCTCAGCGAGGCAAAGGCTGAATCAATTTAATAACACTGGATCGTTCCCGGTGTTACTGTAGCGCTTAAGGCCCGTTACAGTGTTTACTTGTGTTCTTCAGTCGTCAGAAAAGTGATGGTCACGCATGTTGTAATGCCAAGAGTTTCAGGTAGAGGCGCTAATTGTAAATACTGCTAAATGAGCACCTACAAATGAAGAAGTAGTCGTTTCCATTGTAAAAAACAACCATCATAGTGCCCAACTTGTAACTAGCCGCCAATACCAGTTGCTAAATACCTCAGTGTGCAGTGGTTCCTGTCACAACACCATGAAGGACGTTGTTAGACTTTGATGTCGACGTCCGAAAATATTGGCTGTGCCTCTCTTGCATTCTCGACTTATTTAAACAATGCACGCACCACCTTCTCTTCAACATTTTCTCTTGGTGGTGATTGATAATGTATAAAGGTATCTATTTTTAAACACCCCACTCAGTCACTCACTTCAGACTCGTTGCTTTGCTTCCTGCTTACGGATAAGCTGTTCATAACCTCTGGCCACGGATCGAATCCAGCCACAACCTTTTCTATTGTGTCCTCCCTTCATTTTCTGTTTTCCCGATGTCTCAATAAAAGATGCTGAGGGGATCGGACCTGCCCTCAAAAACAAAAACAACAAAACATTGGATCAAAAGCATGATTGCACATGACGTAGCTGACAAGACATTTTCGTTGGCAACAAGATGCAAAAATGATCACAGAAATCTTGGTGTGGAAATGAGAAACTGGAGAGATGAGTAAGTTGTGTTTGGCCCTCTAGTGGAAATCCCCTGCAACATGGCATCAACACAACAAAGGTTGTCTGTTATTCCTCTGATTATGCTGAGATGCTTTGTTCTCTCTCTCTCTCTCTCTCTCTCTCTCTCTCTCTCTCTCTCTCTCTCTCTCTCTCTCTCTCTCTCTCTCTCTCTCTCTCTCTCTCTCTCTCTCTCTCTCTCTCTCTCTCTCTCTCTCTCTCTCTCTCTCTCTCTCTCTCTCTCTCCCCCCCCTCTCCATCCCCTTTCTTAGTCTCTGTCTCTCTCTGTGGCTCGGTTTGATACCATTGCATTGTGACAGTGCCATTTCCCTCAGCTCTCCGTCTCTCTGTTTGCCTCTCGCTTTCTGCTTCTCTCTCCGTCTGACAACATTGCGGTGTGACAGTTTCTTGTTTTCATGATGTCTGTGTTTCCCCTCAGCTCTCAGACGCGGCTTGTAAGAGCTTAACCAGCGGCTCCCTGTGAGCCCGACCGTAATTACAACAGCAACATGAGCTCAACTGTTTTGTCTGACAACAAAACTGACTTGGAGACAAAGACACACTGGCTTTATCTAATGGAAGTTTTGTCTGTGTGTGTGTGTGTGTGTGTGTGTGTGTGTGTGTGTGTGTGTGTGTGTATGGACTGGTGGGTGGGGCGATGAGGGGGCTTGTGTCTGCTTGGTGTTCATGTTAGAGTTGTTATGGATGTGTTTAGTGTGACTGGTATTGCATGCATGCATCCAGCCATTTGATGTTTTTGGTGTGTGTGTGTGCATGTGTGCGTGCACGTGTGTTCATACATGCATGTGAGTGAATGTGCATGTCTTGAGTGTGTTTGTGTCTGGTGTATGTGTGCATGCACGCAATTGGTTGTTTGTATGTGGAGCTTGTGTTTGCATGATGTGTGTGTGTGTTTTGGTGAGTGTGATTGGTGTTTGTGGCAGTGCGTGCATGTCCATCCATTTTGTGTGTGTGTGTGTGTGTGTGTGTGTGTGTGTGTTTGCGTGACCTTAGGTGACTAACGGTGCCGCAGCTGCAGGAATCATTTAGGTCATCACAGCGTGCTGAGGCTCAATTCATTAGCTAACACTGCAGGTTTTTGTTTTTCGCCTCCATTATGAATTTTTCGGTGTATGATTAGTTTTGAACCTGCAGAGTGTGTGACAGTCCTGAATATAACATGTGCCAATCAAGTGCATGGTTAGGGAGCTTTCCACGCTGTTGTTGTTACCACCTACACTTATACACTATATTATTAGTACATTATTAGTATTATAATAGTTATATTGACCACATGATGGTTTGAATGAGTGGTGCACACATCCCCCTTGTGTATTTTAGAGAGAGTCGGGGGGCTGATTGATTCCCAGCCGCACGATTTGCCTTCTGTCTGTCAGCGAGCGTGAGATCCTCCAGTAGATTAGGAGGGTGAAATTAAACTAGATGCATTTGTCACAAACCACTTCTGGTTCGATGGTGCTGAACAGAAGTCAACAAACAAGACGCTGGCGTAGGAACCAGCGGTGTCCAGCTGTTGGAAGACAAACGAAGGATAGAAGTAAAGGTGCATTTACTAAGATTTGTACAGTTCCATAACTCAGAATGAGTAGAATACAAAACTCCTTTATCATTTCATTTATTATGATTCTTAAGACTTATAACAACTGTGACAGGATCATACTACTGGTGGAGGATGTAATCATCGATATTATTGAAATAATGAGAAATGAACATAAACCTATATTTTTTTAAATAATATACAACATTTCGCAATCAAACCTTCCAAATATTCCCTTCGCTCATGTTTTTTCTATTTTTTTCAGTTGTCGGAAGTTAGTTGATGTTATAATTTAGCAAGTTGGTTCTTCTTTATAATATTAAAGAATGATCTAAGGGTTACTGCTGCATCAAAACTAAAATGTATTGTGAAAGAAAAGCCTACATAAATGTTCAGTCAGAATAAGGTTCGATTACCTTCCAGCACCCATTGACCTCAAATCAATACTGTGATAAAAAAGCTTCTAAAGCATTATGAGTGGTCCGGGAGGTCAACTGTACCCTCTTATATGTGTGGAAGTAACGGGCCTTAAAAGACTCATCGGCTGCTCAGCTGAGAGTGAAGCAGGTTCGCATGCTGGTGGCAGTGTGATGAATGAATCAGACTCATCTATTAGTGATTCTGTGGGTTTAGTGCTCGTAATCTACAGAGGAGACGGGAGACAGAGAGAGAACAATAGAGAGAGCAAGAGGGACGGACATGGAATTAAAAGAGAGACAGGTAGACAGAAAAACAGAGAAAGACAATAAAAAAGGGAGTTGGAATGAACAAGATGAAGAGAGAGAGGAAGAAAGAAAGTGTTACAGACAGAGAGAGAACCATCAAACTTCCCGAGAAGCCCCATGAGTAAAAAGATTTCATTAGTAATTGATCCAAGAGCGCTGAGCCGTTCATGATAAAATGTTCCATAGATGACTACATTAGTTTGCAGTGAAGACATTTTGGGACTTGGGAGGTTCCAGACAGATACATTATTTAAAAGCCCTACGCTCCGAGACATCGGTATCGAGTTGATTTAGTCTTTCATCACTGAAGACAAACAATTGTCTTACTAAGCATAGCACAAAAAAGTACAAATAGTACTATAAAGTATTATTGCTGCTGTTAGATTTTTCAAAGAGAGAAAAAAATATTTCCCATGGACACTTTTTTTTTTTTAATTAACTGAGTGGATGAGTTTCACTGGCCTTGGGCTGTGAAACGTACACAGCATGTAGAGGACCATGGAAACTTTTGAACTCAGAAAGAAAGTAAGAAAAAAAAATCCATAACACAGAAATTGGAGTTGGGAGGTTTTCCCATCATAGCAGCACCGTGCTGCCAGGATGTTGTTAACAAGGACTCATCAATCAGACACCTGTGCCTTTTGGAGAGAATTTGGGATTGGATTTTTCGCAAAATATTCTAACTCCTTTCCAACCATCTGGTAAGTGATGTTTCCAAAAACCAGAGATGAAATACAGCATTCCTGATGGAAAACGGGCTGGTTTAGCCTTAAAGTTAGATCGGTGTGTGTGTGAGACTGGGAGATCACTGGTTCGAATCCCCAGACCAGCTGGGAAAATCTGGGTAGAGGAAGTGAACATGACGGGTTGGGGACACGATTTATGCCAGATTTGGTGTTTACAAGACTTCTAGTGTGTGACAACTAGTACTGATGTTCCCTTGAGCAAGGCACTTATAAACAGACTAATTGGGAAATCGTCCCGTTGGTCAACTTACCCTTTATGTGACGAGAGGATTGAGTGTTTACGTTAGGGCCCGCCTTCTGTCAATCACAACCCAGTCAAGCCAAAGTACAACCCAAAGATGCTTCTGCCAGTTATGATCTATAAAACGTAATGGAAATTAAAGCTAGTAACTTGTAATATTTAGACTTCACATTTATTTGAAAAAACAACTAAAATTAGCACATATCTGATAATGTGTTAAAAGCATAAAAGTAACTTCATGTAATTTAATCGTTGGCATTCCCAAGTGGCAGCGAGAGGAAACTGTTTGGACCTCCATTTCTTCTTGGTGGTTTGATGATGGTCATAGCAGCTTCAGTCGTCTTTGCTCGCAGTAAATCCATTTTTTTGTAGCGATAGCCGAGGAGCTAGCTCGCTCGCTGCTGTTTCGGAGCTGTGTGTGTATAGCTCGTAAGTTCGGATTCGTCACTTCCTGTCCCTGGAGAAAACGTTCCCGCCAATGTACCTACCGACTCTAAACCTTCATTAGGGTGAATAGAGCGAATCTACAGAGGCCCAATGAAGAGGGAGGGGTCTTCTCTGTCACAGCCCCATTTAATGAACTAAACTGATCAGGCGCTTGTATTTTTACATAAAACAGTATTAAAAGGGTTAAGGTTTAAAACACTATTTGAAGATCCAACATGCAGCAACTTAAAAAGGCTTGTCAGTGGCTCTCGGTGTGAAGTGAACAACCTGGTAATGAACTGTCAATTAGCCGGGCTAACAAAGTTAACAAGATGAGACACTGTGTGTGCCAGTTAACCAGGCTAATGAGGAGAGACTGTGTGTGTGTGTGTGTGTGTGTGTGCGTGTGTGTGTGTGTCAGAGTGGCACAGAAAGAGTTTGTGTGTGTGTGTGTTGAATTGTCTGAGAAGGTAACAAGCAAAGACACTGTGTGTCAGTTAACTTCACTTAAGAGTAGAGACACAGAGACTGTGTGTGTGTGTGTGTGTGTGTGTGTGTCAGTATGGGAGAGAAATTAAAAGAGAGAGAGAGAGAGAGAGAGTTAACCTGGCTAATGAATGAAGCTAACAAGACAAGACACTGTCGGACTCGTTCCCTCGTCTCCCTCTCTCTTGCTTCTTTACCATTCTATCATTTTAACACCTCTCTTGTGTGTGTGTGTGTGTGTGTGTGTGTGTAAGTGAGAGTGAGTGAGTGAGAGAATACTTTTGACTTTGATGTTCTTTAATAAAACATCTTACGATAAAACATAGCACATAACTAAATTTAACTTAAAAAAACACACACCATCCCCCTCCATCCGCGTACACACACACACACACACACACACAAAAAACACACACACAACAACAACAATATTCACAGTGCTAGCAGCTCTGTAAGGTACAATCAACACTCAGATCCAGTCAGAGCCCTCTTCTCCCACCGTAGATAAACCAGAGAGTAAAGTACATGTACTCCACCCTAAGGCGTTCCAGCGCTGCTCCAGGATCTGCAGGACCCAAACCCCTCACCTTGTTCCTGCGGGTCAGCCATATGGCCAACCTGGTCAAACAGAAAATTCAGCAACACTTAATGCCTTTTTATGGACAGAATGAAGCTCCCACCACAGAAAACCTTGCCCAGCCAATCACGCAAGACACTCGTTCAGTACCCATGTGACACGGTGACATGGACAGTTTCTGAAGCTCCACAGAAAGGACAGCCCCCTCCCACCCCGGGACCCAGCCGAGCCAGGAAGTGGTTTGCCTCCACGGCCCCATGCTCTCTACCCTCCACTGCAGATGCCCCAACCCCTTAGGAGTGGCAGTTTATATAGAACGTCTCCACCTGCACCCGGTAGTTGCCTCCTCACCCGGTACCTCCTGCCACTGGTGGTGCTCTCTAGTGTCTTTCAAGACCCTGACGTTCCTGACCTTAACATACTGTGTACAGGGCCTGTCTGCCCAAACTGCCCTAGGCTCGGGGAGAGAGAGAGGGAGAGAGAGAGGGAGAACCAGATGGCTAGTTTTGATGGAGACAGAAAACGTGTGTGTGTGTGTGTGTGTGTGTGTGTGTGTGTGTGTGAGAGAGTCAACCACACTAACGAGTAGAGACATAGATAGGTTGTCATGTTACAGAACCCTCTAATCAGCAATGTCACCTTAGATTTCTACACATTTAGCCTGTCTGTCTCTCTCTACTGTCTCTCTCTCTCTCTCTCTTTAAATCTACCTTTGGCTTCTCCCGGCCCGTCTCTCTCTCTCTCTCCCGTCCTCTGTGCCAGTTAACCTGTCTGAGGTGCTATTGAGGTTAATGAGGGGAGACAGCATCAGGCTCCAGATCCCTTTAATAAACCTCGGCAGCTCCACCCGCCTGGTGCATGCCAATGAGTTAACCAAACACATCTCCGAAGCGCTGTCCGTCTGAAAAGGGAAACTGTGTGAAGTGAAATGAGGCTCGGGCACTAAAGAAACACAGACTCTCTGGAAAATAAGATCAATTTACTGAGGAAATTGGTAGCAGACAGACAGGATAGTTTAATAGAAGTATTTTGGAAAACACATCTCTCACATTTCATCTAGATTACATTAGATTAGATTAAACTCTAATAATCCCCATAGGGAAAATGTGTCGTTGCAGCAGCAGAGAACGGGATATTGGTACAGAACAAATATAGAAAGACAATGCACCAAGGAATTAAAACAAAAACAACATTCACAATAATACAACAAATAAATAAATAAACACACTAGAGAGATTCAGAGAGCTAGCTCATGTGCATATCGCTAGCTCTTCACATTATCAGGCTGTATGGTGGAAGAACACATGGAGAGAAATTTGTCCAAATGTGCATTAGGCTTTTTAAATTCTGCGATTGTAAAAAAAACCCTAATTTTTGCATTGACAGTGGCTGTTTTGGTCCTCATTTGTTGACTTTCGACGATCTAATGAAGCAATAACCCACAACAGATATGAAATTCACATCACAGTTAAGGAGCGTTATCTGCAGCAAAGCTTTTAGAAAACGGTTACTACAGTATTTCCATATATTACCATACATTTTCATAATACAATATCTTCAATTCAATATATTTTAGTTAAACGGGCACGCCACCATTTCAACCTTATCTCCATCGATCGGTTCTCAGCGGTCGACGCTATTTGATGATAATGTTTTTGTCGACTCGTTCTGCGTCTCGGAGAAAAGCAGTTTGAAGCTGCAAAGATATAACAATATTTTCAAAATTTGTCACACATTAGAAAATTATTACTTTTGCATTACTTTGCGTGCAAATGTACATTGTTTGCAGATCACACGGTGTATTAAGACTGACGTAGCATACATACAAATGTGTCCACAACAGTGTACCGGCTCATATGCAGGTTAAGGGCATGATCAGATGCACCGAGCAGCCCAGGGCACAGGAAGAGAGAAAAACAGTTCATGGAGACAGATTTTTGTATCTGTCTGAGGCGGGGGGCTGCTGTGACAGAACACATTGTGTTGCTGCATGGCAGACGGCACAAATGAGGCTTGAAGCGCTCCTTGGTTCACCTCGGGGTGGGGGGCTGAGCCGGGGGCTAAAGGTGCTCCATTTCTGCATCAGCTCATCACGGGGAGGATGGGGGGCGTTTTGTTCAAGTTCAGTTCTGACCTCATCCTCCCCTCTGCTACTGCTTACAGGGTGTCCAGCCTCAGCCCCAATGACAACGCTAGCCTTTTTTGCCAGTTTGTGAGCCTGTCGGCATTCCCCGCCATGATGCTGCCCCCCCCCCGCCTCGCATACAAGAGCAAACAACAGTGCACTTCTACCAACTGGCGTGTCGTCTGAGTGGTCTGTTGCACATATTGAATGACTTGAGCTTCCTCGAGAGGAACGGCCCACTCTGCCCTCTCTTGTCCAGGGCCTCCATGTGGTGAAGACCAGTCCAGTTTGTTGTTGATACGAACCCCCAGGGTCCTCGCCCCGGATGGTGACATGGGTCGGAGGTTCTAGATAACCAGCTCTGTTGTCTTACTGACGTCTACCTGCAGTTGGTTCTCCTTGCTCCACCCAGGCACAGCTCTCCACCATGACTCCTCCTTGCCCTCACTGATGCAGAACACACGACCCAGAGCTGAATCTGTGTATTGTGTGTACAAAATATACAAATGCAATATACACAATGTAAAATGTCAAACAGATTACATATCAACCCATACTGACTTTGAAGATAGTTATCCATAACCATACGTATCTATAACAATGATGAAACTCTCCCTCCCTCCTTCCCACTTCCTGCTAGTCTGTGTGAGGCAACAATTCACACCGATGTTAGCCGACAGCTACAAGAGAGAATCATGTTGTGTGTGTGTGTGTTTACTTTTCCATTTAGATTATGACTTGCTTTAGATAATAGCAGCGCCCTTCATAGTGTAGAGAAACAGACACAGATAAAAACACAGAAACAAGGAAAGAGAGAGAGCGAGAAAGAGAGAGAGAGAGAGAGAGAGATGTGGTGTTTTTAATAGATTACTGCAGTCAGTTCTGCCTCTATCACTTAGTTTGACTGCCTGGGTGGTAATACACTGCAGAGCTAACACACACACACGCACACACACACACACACACACACACACACCTAGACAGAGAAATGCAGGCAGGGGAGAGGATGCTCTTCCTTTTCTGTTGCTGTCTCTCTCCCCACGTCACTCTCTATACACTATAGACCCCCTACACACACACACACACACACACACACCTGCACTCACTGCAAGTTCCCCAATGAAATATATTCGTTGTACTTGAAGAAAAACTTTAGAGTAGCTCATCTTTGTTTCTAGTTTCTATTCATATGAGTATAGATCTGTGCAGTAATACAGCTGAATATGTGCCTGCAGAGGGAGGCAGACCGAGGGGGAGAGAGAGAGAGAATTGGAATAACACAAATAGAGGTGGGAAGTGAGAGAGAGGGAGGGAGAAAATGACATTGTAAATGCATTCATTTTCTAGTCAGATCTTTTGTTCTGTGTCTCTAAAAAGGAACCATCTCCATTTAGATTGCTTTCTGTTGGGAAGAGAGAGAGAGAGAGAGAGAGAGAGAGAGAGAGAGAGAGAGAGAGAGAGAGAGAGAGAGAGAGAGAGCAAGCACACAGACGCACCATCATACACACGTGTGCACATACACAATGAGATACACCTTCATACGGACACACACAGTTGGCTTAGTGTGTGTGTGTGTGTGTGTGTGTGTGTGTGTGTGTGTAAGACAGAGCAGAGAAACAGAGTTGTGTTTAGAAGGTATAACTGACTTCTTCCCCTAGATCATTTTTCACCTCAGAGTTTTGCTATTCCTTAAGTTCAGTGTCCTATCATGTATTTTCATGTGACATGTTCCGTGTCCTTTTCATCACTCAAGATATTTCAATTTATAGTCAAACTTTTTGTATATATTTTATTGTTTGTAGTTTTGTGTTTGTAAAAGCTTTGTGTATTTATGGAGTTGATGACAAAAGTTTGTGAGGCTAGAATGTTTTCTTCCTCACTGGGTGGGTCTTCAGAAATGTCTTTTCATGGTTTTACACTCTTGGACGTTCCTTGTTCACAGCAAAAAAAAAATGGAAATCATATATGTTGTTGTTTTGACAAAAGGTGTAAGGTGTCCAGAGACACAGATGTTTTTCTCAAATTAACACCTGATAGTTGTCACCTGCTGGGAAGACGACAAAACCCCTTGAGCACCCTTCATCCTCTCTTTCTCACAGCAACACTGCAGCAGCTTCGTTTTGGGATAAGATAACTTAATCTTGATTTTGCATCATAGTTTTTGTTTGTGACTCCTTGATGTTGCCTCCCTTGAGCCATATTAGGGGCTTGTCCGGGATTTGAACCCGAGACCTCTCACACCCGAAGTGAGAATCTCACACACACAAACACACACATTTCGTTTTACTGTATCATAACTGCAAACCTGGAACTAATTCTACAACTTGTCTCTAGATAACGGAAACCAGTTGCAAGCTTCGCACACACACACACACACACACACACACACACACACACACACACCCGGCCCTCCACAGTTGGGAGGGTCATGTGTGTGTACTGTTTACATCTTGCAGACACAGTGCTCATTACAACATTGTCATTTAGAGCAGTAAAGGTCAGTGGAATGATTTGAAACAGCAGTTTTCCTACTTCAGGTATAAATGATTCCCCAAAGTGAAAGATTTTCTCTTTGAGCTTCACTTCAATGGATATTCAGTAGCAGTGCTTTGTTTTGACACGAATCCCTTAGAAACCTCATTTGCCCTTCTTTTATATATATAAAAAGATTGACCTAAAAAGTCTATTTTTCCACCATCAGTCGTCCCTCTGTCTGCTTTCAGAAAATCTCTTTTTCATCTAAATAATTTAATTGAGTTGTCAATTGTCAACACAAGGGCAAAGTGTCCTGTGTGTCATCACTCAGTGAAGAAAGTAACTCAGCCACAGTAACTAGAACCAAAGGAACCAAAAGAACCAAAGGACGTTATGAATGTGTACATTATGAATCAGTTTTGTTTTGAGCAAAGCCCCAGGTCCACAGGAGGAGACCAGAAAACTCTTCAATTGTGCACACTTGTGTTTATTTGTGATAAAATATTGTAGTAATTTATTTTATTCTTTTTTTTTTTAATTCTAAGTAAAAGACGGTTAATAGGAGGTTTCTCTCAGATTTTTTCAGAGAACAATTCCATTAAATACAATGTCTTGAAAGTTCTCCATTCTTTTAGGCATCACGCCCTCATTCCATTTGGACTTGGAAATAACTGTTTTTAATCCCTTTATGTTATTCTATGGATACTGATATGCATGTGCATGGATATTCCCCCCCCCAAAATAAACAGTTACAAAAGTATGTGTACCATCTGGATCGGAAAGTCTTAGTCTTTTTTATATTTAGAAAGATTTCATTTCATTATTTTTGAAAGCATCTTGGCTTTAGGGAGTTGTTTTACATGTTCCAGACGTCTGCACGGTGCTGTACATAGTCAAACATGAAAAAAGGAGAAAGATCGTTTTCTAGCTCGGCTGGCATCGTATCGACCTGGCTGCTCTCTGTCGCTGCTTTCATGTCTGTCAGTTCAATTCATTTAAATTCAATGTGTGTTATTGGCATAAAAGTAAAAAGCTTCAAGATAAAAGATCAACATTTGCATGTTCCACCCCACCCTCACTTTTGTATTTGTGTGGGTGGGGGCTTGGCGTATGTGTCCTTTCCTCTCTCTCTTTCTACTGCAATTGTCTCAGGCGAAGCAAACACTTTTGAAGAGAGACATAGAGAAAGTGACAGGGAGGTAGAGAGAGATAGACAAAGTGGCAGAGAGAGAGTGAGTATAAGAAAGGTAGAGATGCAAGGGAGGAAGAGAAGGAAAAAACGAGAGCAGATCAGAAAGTCCTCAACCTTAGGACCCCCAGTTCTCATAATGATCAGTCAGCCTTTAAAAAGGCCGCAATCAAGCCATTACTGAAAAAAACAAACCTCAATCCTGAAGTCCTTCAGAATTACAGACCGATATCAAATCTGCCGTTCCTCTCCAAAATACTTGAACGAGTTGTAGCCAGCCAAGTTTCAGACTTCTTGTCAAAAAGACGACCTATTTGATCCTTTTCAATCTGGCTTTAGATCTTTCCATTCCACAAAAACTGCACTCACAAGAGTGGTCAATAACCTCCTGTTAGCTATTGATTAACTCAACCTCAGCACTATTGCTTCTTGACTTGAGTGCAGCCTTTGATACTCTTAAACCGTCTTGAAAATGATATTGGTATCCAGTTAGCTCAGCCTGCCCATGGATGCTTAGCATTTTGCCTACATGTCCTGATCTCCCGGTCTACTGACTCCGGTCATGTCTGTCTGTGTGAGTAAGAGTACATCACTGAGTCTGCTGACATGTATGGGTGTGTCTCCTATCTGTTTCCAGGCTGCAGCTCGGCAGTGTTGGAGTCTGACTGAGCTGCTGTATTCTGTATACTCTACTTGGCATCTACCACCCTGGTAGGGGGATCCTGCTCTGAGTAGATCTTTAAATCTTCAGCTGTGTTAGATAATAGCAGGCGATTAGCATCATCCATCCAGCATTTTTATTATACTGTCGGTAGATTCAGAAAAATAATTCAGAAAGAAAACAGGGACAGAGAAACAGAGATGTCCACATGGAAAAGCCCAAAACATTACTTTATATTTGTATCATATTTTGTGTAGATTTTACCAATCTACACAAAACTGCCAGACTAAGGCCACATATCTTTCAAAATAACATATCAGTCAGCTTCTGAGCTGCTACAAGCTCTCATTTCCTGACTTTTGAGATAGTGGTAGCTGCATGCTGAAGAGTTAAACGTTCTGTCAGGGACACATGGATGATTTTGGTGTCCATGTTCTCATCACGTGACAGGGAAATTGGCCAATGGGCTAATCTCCCAAAAACTCATTTTGATGTAAAAATGGCAAGCAGTATGTACTATTCCTAGGGATCATCATTTCTTTACCTTGTACTAGAAGTAAAAGAGGGAGAGGGGTATGTTCAGGGCTACAGGGATACTCAGTCGCGTATCAAAGGTTCATGTAAACAACCAGGAATACGACTTTAACCAGAGTATGGCCAACAGCCGGGTTACTCCATCCATGCAGATATACCCAACAGGACATCGTGACATGGAGAGATTAGGCAGGGAGATCGAGGGGTAGAGGAAACCACGGGAGAGAGAGAGAAGCGAAAAGAGGAAAAGATGAGAGTGAAAGGAGGAGGGGAGGAGGATGAGAGGAGAAATTATGAAAGCAGAGGAGAGACAATGAGAGCAAAGGAGAAAAGATGAAAGAGGAGAGGAGAGGTTGAGAGGAGCGGAGTAATGATGCAAGTACACTAGATAAGTGACTGCCATCTGAGGTTGGCAGGCCCCAAACACACACACACACACACACACACACACACACACACACACACACACACAGTCCCCATTGTGTAGAGACCCTGTGCCACATGAAAAATGTTCTCTCTTTCCCCAGCTTGTTTACAACAGTGGCACTTTTCAATTAGCTGGGCACGTGCACGCACACATACACACACACATACACACACACATACACATGCACACACAGGAGAGCTGTGCTCTAAGTGCAAGCCCATTTTTCAGAAGAGAGAGCTATCAGTTGAGAATACAAACAACACAGGCAGTGGAACAAATGAGCTATTTTGTGCACGCACACACACACACACACACACACACACACACACACATAAAGGAAGCTAAGCAAATGAGCTATGCTCCACTCGCTTACACACAAACACACAGAGCTCTTCAGAGTGTGTGTCTGTGGGGAATCTTTTGAAGACAGATTACATTGATCTCCCATGTCACACAATCAAACACACACACACACACACACACACAGATACATACACAGATACATACACAGATGCACAAGCACACACACACGTACATAGTTATAAGCACAGGGATACACACACATACCACGTATGTGGAGATACAGACATACACAGAGATATACGCGCACACACACATACGCAACGAGATACACATGCACACACAAACACACACACGCGCACAAACATCCAGGTCCTTTGGATATTCTTCTGTAGGCAGATTCCCTTGATGTCTGGATGACACAGAGTTACTCAGTTCAAGTCCCATTCCAAAAGCTCCCTCTAATTCATTCTCAATCACTGTTTTTCACGCACACACGCGCGCGCGCACACACACACACACACACACACACATCCCTCTAGTAATTCATTCAGTCACACAGAAATACACACATACAGCCGGCAGCTGATTGTCTGTGACATATTTAAACAGCAGCTTGTCAATGTCCTATTTGTCTTTGTATGTAATACTGTGTGTGTGTGAGTGTGTGTGTTGAGAAAAGCCATTGAAGCGAGGCCTTCCTCTGTAATGTGCTCTCTATGTAGTCTTCAACTGATTACAGTCTTTTACAATCACTTTGGCACTAATTTCAGAACCTTGATGTAATTTTTCAAAACTCTAGACACAAAACTCACTAACACATTTTCCAATTGCTTAGATACAATTGTTTAGATCATGAAAGTTTCAGGATAACGAGATCCAACGACATCAATTACAGTGAAACATGAACCAATTGGACTACATTATCTATGGATGTAATATTTCATCATCATTCTTGATCAGACACTGTTTCTATGGTCCCATGTATCACTTCCCAGACCATGTTTTCAGATTTGACATTACTGTATGTATGCAGGCCCTTGTAATTGCTTTTCCAATACTGCCAACTCGTGATCCAGGTCACAATAGAGGTCAAGCGGTGGGTGGAGGAAGACGAGGAAGACGTGGTGGTCAAAGGAATGGCAGGGGACAAGCACCCCTTCTGAGAGGTGGTCGTGGGCCTCGTCATAGAGGAGGGCTTAGGCCTCACCAGAGAGGCGGTCATGGGCATCGTTTGAGAGGTGTGGGGGAACGTGGTAGAGGACAAGGCCACGGACCAAGACAGCGGCAGCAAAGAGTGTCCAATAAAATCCGAGCAATAGCTGTAGACCATGTCGTAAATCACGGCATGACAGTGACTGAGGCAGCTACAATGATTCAACCAAACCTCAGAAGGTCAACCGTGGCCTCAAGCATCCGAACTTTCCTCACTGAGAACCGGTAAGTCTTCAGCATGCACTAATCCTTAGGCTACTCTCAATTGTCAAATGACTGTATACTGCATGCCAATGTGCACCACAGAGTAGGTGATGTGACTAAATGTGTTCTTACTGTAAGAGACTAGGCCAAATACGGGAGGCAGAGGCAAAATTCTGACTGACCAACAAGAGCAGGCTGTGGTTAATTTGGTTCGGGGGAGAAATGATATTCGCCTTACAGAAATTCGGCAGCACATCTTCGACAATGACGACATGTTCAACAATGTGGAAGCCATAAGTATGCCGACTATCGCACGCATGCTGAAAAGGCAGCAGGTGTCTCTAAAACAGCTATACCGTGTGCCTTTTGAAAGAAATGCAGACAGAGTGAAGCAACTGAGGACAGGGCTATGTTCAGGTATGTTCAGTTTCAAGATTCCTGTTGTGAAAAATTCCCCAAAACGTCTACACCATTGTATTCAGTAAATCTCTTTCCAAAATTTTTAGAGGGTGACGGAGCTGGATGCTGACAGAAAACCATCACAAATTCATCTTTTTGGATGAGGCAGGCTTCCACCTGGCCAAGACAAGCAGGAGAGGTCGGAATTTCATTGGTCAGCGGGCAACCATTGGTACCTGGACATCGTGGGACCAACATCACCATGTGTGCGGCTATATCGGAAGGTGGTGTGGTGGGACGCAGACCTCGTATTGGATCATATAATGCAGCTCTCCTTGCAACCTTCCTTGATGAGCTAGATCAGGTCTGTAGAGATGATGGCGTGACCTATGTCATTGTGTGGGATAATGTCAGGTTCCACCATGCTCAAATGGTGCAAGCATGGTTTCAGGCCCATCCACAATTTACCACCCTGTACTTACCCCCATACTCTCCTTTCCTTAACCAGAATGAGGAAGTTTTCTCCACATGGAGGTGGAAGGTATATGATAGGCGCCCTCACGAACAAGTCACCCTCCTCCAGGCCATGGATGACGCATGCAATGACATCACGGCAGACCAGACCAGTGTCAGGCCTGGATTCGCCATGCCCGAAGATTCTTCCCAAGATGTTTGGGATGAAAACATCCCTTGTGATGTGGATGAGAACTTGTGGCCAAATCCACAAGACAGGGTTGATGGAAATATAGAAGTACAGTAATCAATCCTTGGTTTTGCTTTTTACAGCAGGCCAGGTGAGGAACACTGCAGTTGACATTTTAGGTTTTCTTTCTTTTTTGTAGCTAATTGTTTTTGCTTTGATTCAAAAAAACCTATGTTGTGATTTTACTGTATTTCATCAATAAATTTCAGATTTTGTTCAATGATTCCACTGTGTCTGTAGTATTCTCTCTACTAGTCCTTTTACAGTGATGTATTTACTTGTAGTACCATAATGAAACGAAATGAGTTTTGTGTCTAGAGTTTTGAAAAATGAGTTTTGAAAAAGGTTCTGAAATTAGTGCTGAAGTGATTGTAAAAAAACTAATATATAGTGGGTGTTTTAAAAATAGGTATAGAGTTTATAGTGATAATGAAAAACGAAGCTGTATAGTTTTTTCTTTTACAAAATAATTCAATTGATAATATTAAATATGTATTAACATTAGAAATTATACTTCTAAACTATTGCATCTAAAAATGTATATCTACTTTTCAAACAGGGTGAATATCAGAAACATGAGACACACACACACACACACACACAAGAGGAATCATGCACACGACATGCATAAATACAAGGGCTTTTGCTATTTTCTCCCTTCTATAATCTTCCCACCTCTATTCTCCTCTCCTCCTGACTCTTTTCCTTTCCTCCCCCGCTGTGCCTCTCATCCAACTTCTTCCACTCTCACCCCACTCCCCGATAACCTCCCCTCCTCTCCCCGTGACATCCATTTAAACATGTATGTTAGTGTAGCTGTAGCAAGCTTGCATCATCTTGTTTAAAACCAGGTCAGTGGACATTTAAACTTTAAAACCATGTATTTTAAGATGTATTTCTACATTAATAATATGATTTAAAGGACTATATTTCTGGGAGATTGGCCCATTTAGGTACCTTTTAAGTGATGAGAAGATAGACACCAAAATCACCCATTAGTGTACACTATGTTGAGTTATTGTAGATGACTAGCAGTGTCGAAAGCAGTGACCTTTTGAGTAATAAACTTTTTTGTGGTTTTATTATATGCCCTGTAGATTCATAAAACATAGAAATGGAAACATTGAAGCTGCATTATGTAACTGTCAAAATAAAAGCTGTTACGAGCCGTACACACACAGCTCTGAAACAGCAGTGAGTGAGCTAGCTACTCGGCTATCGCTACAGAAAGCTGAGGGTATTGGAAGTCTTCAAAAGTCCAAATACCTATCGCTGCCACTTGGGGCCGCCAACAACTACATTACATAAAGTTACGTAGTGCAGGTTAAACTCGATATAGATGATTTAGGTTAGGATATAGGTTTATTTTTGGAACTATTTCAGGTTAGCAACCACATATTCATCCACTGCACAGTGATTTTTAGCTGTACACTATGTAAACGTCTTATGGAAACAAGGAAAGTTAGATCATATTTTGTTCAAATTCTACCAATCTCCTAAACAAAACTGTCATACTAAGCCACTTATCAGTTTTTTAGATAATGCTAGTCACCTACTATCACTCAACATAGTTTATGCTAAAGTGTTAGCATGGAGCAAAGGAGCAAACAATTTATCAGGGAGAGATGGGAGATCTATGTTCTCATCACTGAACAGGTAAATTGACTAATGGGCCAATCTCCCTAAAAATAAAAGTATAATCCTTTAACTTCATTAGGACATCTAGTCAAAGCAGCACCTGGCTGATGAAACCGCAGGTAATAGAAAGTGAAATGATATTGTGCCTGGAAGTTTTTTTGTTTGAGAAGTTACCCTAACCATGTCAGTATACCTTTAATCTTGTAGTGTAGTAGTAGGGAAGCAACTTCACCCGAATACCCATGAGACACACTTATACACACTCATACAAGAATGTATGAATGCACAAGCACATAAATGCATATGATAATAGACAGTCTCAGAGGGAGCGATACGGCAGTAGGGTAGGGTTAATCATGAGGGGAAATACTTCCCAAGCCCCCCACACATGAATTATACAACAGATTATCTTAGGTACATTCATAAAATACGTCATCTGATTGGTTTATAGAATCCCTACTTCACGTCCAACTTCAACCTCTTAGACCCTGGGACCATTTGGGACCATTTTCTCTAACATAAAGCTAAACAGAGTTCTCACATTGTGAGGGAGTAGTTTGTGTTTATTTTATTTTGCCAAATACATTGTACCACTTGACTGTCCCTTGAGGATGTCAAGCATCCCTCTCCCACACTGTGACCTACATACTTACAGGGAATAACTCATAGAAAACAGTGTGGAGATGGTTAGAGAGTGCCAACTGACATGGTTT
Source organism: Hoplostethus atlanticus (assembly GCA_034670405.1). NCBI lineage: Eukaryota > Metazoa > Chordata > Actinopteri > Trachichthyiformes > Trachichthyidae > Hoplostethus > Hoplostethus atlanticus. The sequence continues at coordinate 603,241 of JAXDDX010000061.1, forward strand.
CACTTAAAGGTATTCCTACACTATGGGGACATGCTTTCAGTGATACAAGAATCATGCAACATCTGCAAGAGCAAAAGTGTCAAAAACAGCACATTTCTAAGATGAAGATGAAATTTAACTGGAGGATTATGGAATGGCAACTGTCTTTCTGACTTTTCAAAACCTTTAATTTTTCAGGAAAGGTTGAGTAAGCAATTACTTAATCCCCATTTTTCTCTTTTAGTGTTCACATATTGCTCAACTCACAATAACCTTTACATTGGCCCGTGTCCTTTGTTTTCCCGACTACCTAAAAGAAAACGTTATTCTAAGTGTTGTCTGTCAGACTATGTTACCACCTAAGCCTCTCTAATAGCCTGGGAAACCCCCCGCTTACCACAATCTGTGGTGAGATATCTGGCATTTGGTATTGTGTACCTCAGTGTGCGAGGAACAAAGTAGTTCAGTGTGTACATATTTATCCATTCTTAGCCTTTTATTATCTGTTCACAGCAGTGACAGAGAAATAAATTAGTCAGGCATGGCTGATGTTGTTACAGTCAAACAACGAATAGCTATATCACAGCCACTGTAGGGTCCAGAGATCCCTGCAAACCCAACCGTTATTCTAGCTCTAGATAACCTGACTAAATATATACACGTTTGTCTAGGAGAGAAGGGCTACCTCTGTTGACAGACCCCAGATCAGCTATGCACTTTCGGCTTGCCTGGGAATACAACAGAAAGAAAGGTGTGTCCCTGACACCACCAGCCCCCTGCGTCTCGGCGGAACCTGGTTCAGTTTTTTGTATTTTATTAAAATTGGAGATCATCAATTCCCGCTGTCCGTTGACGGCTTGATATGTTGTTTGGTGCAGAATGGGAGGACGTCACAGCTTTATGATCGCACTCATGTGCAGACTGGGGGGAGGGTGTGGCTGAGGCGTAGGCTGGACAGAAGAGAATTGAGTAAGTGGGCTGGTTCTTCCTGTATCCAGCATGGGCTGCGGCCAATTAAGGCTGATTGCAACCGGGCTGAAGAGCATCCTGTGGTTTGATGACTCTCTAATTATAGAAATGGGAACTCAAACAAAAATATGAATCAAGCACAACTTTTCTGGCCTGGGGATAAATGACACTGTTACCCTTAAACAGGAAATGGCATGTCCGTAACAGATAATATAACATTTGAGGTAGTTCTCTAAACCCACTTGAACTAATGGCCTGTGCCTCTCATCCAACTTCTTCCACTCTCACCCCCCCTCCCCGATAACTCTGTTTAGCTTTATGTTAGAGAAAATGATCCCAAATGGTCCCAGGGTCTAAGAGGTTGAAGTTGGACGTGAAGTAGGGATTCTATAAACCAATCAGATGACGTATTTTATGAATGTACCTAAGATAATCTGTTGTATAATTCATGTGTGGGGGGCTTGGGAAGTATTTCCCCTCATGATTAACCCTACCCTACTGCCGTATCGCTCCCTCTGAGACTGTCTATTATCATATGCATTTATGTGCTTGTGCATTCATACATTCTTGTATGAGTGTGTATAAGTGTGTCTCATGGGTATTCGGGTGAAGTTGCTTCCCTACTACTACACTACAAGATTAAAGGTATACTGACATGGTTAGGGTAACTTCTCAAACAAAAAAACTTCCAGGCACAATATCATTTTACTTTCTATTACCTGCGGTTTCATCAGCCAGGTGCTGCTTTGACTAGATGTCCTAATGAAGTTAAAGGATTATACTTTTATTTTTAGGAGATTGGCCCATTAGTCAATTTACCTGTTCAGTGATGAGAACATTCGCGAACGAATCGTTCAAAAGAACCGAATCAGTTAAGTGAGTGAGCTAATTCGACACGCACACGCGACTGAATTGATTCAGCAGCGGTCAAACAACATCTTAAACATTACAAAAACTGTTGTCAATGTATATAGAATGTAATAGATCACTACATTATTACATTGGCCTTTTTCATAATCCAATATGGCTCCTTGATCCGGCGGGTAAGCGGAAGTAGTCTCTCTCGTTCATCGGACGAGAACCGCTGATCCGACTGAGCGGCTCGCAAACGAGTCGAGAGAGACTGAGCGGCTCGCGAACGAGAGGGCAGATGAACGTGAGAGACTGAGCGGCTCGCGAACGAGTCGAGAGAGCAGATGAACGAGAGAGACTGAGCGGCTCGCGAACGAGTCGAGAGAGCAGATGAATATCGGACTTCTCGGATTCAATCGGACATCTCGCGAACCGAGAGAGCAGATGTCCGAGATGTCCGAGCGGTTCACGTCTGATGAACGAGAGAGACTACTTCCACGTACCTGCCGGATCAAGGAGCCATATTGGATCGTGAAAAAGGCCAATGTAATAATGTAGCGATCTATTCTGCACACATTGACAACAGTTTTTGTTGTTTAAGATGTTGTTTAATAAATTAACTGGTAATTGGGTAAACAATAAGCCATTTAACATTGGTCAACAAAACTGTCTCTATTAGAAAAAGAAAGTCAACAGTTTTTGTAATGTTTCAAATGTTGTTTAATAAATGAAAGTGCACGAAAAAACACAATTAAAGTACAAATAATCACACAATTAAAATATAAATAATCACACAATTAAAATACAAATAAACACACAGAGCACAAAGTTTCTTTTAAACAGAAGAAAGTACTAGAACACAGTTTAAATAAACTTGACCATTTCACAACACTGTTAAGTAAAATAAAGTGCATGAACAACACACTAAAAGGAACAATTGCACAAAAGCTAAAATGCAAAAAACTTAAAGAAAGGTGCAAATACTAACAAAAAAACAAAAGTATATACAAATGCTTAGTATTTCAGGGCAGGTTTGCATTTAAGAAAACTAGCTCCTTTACTTTAGCAGGGCTAATCCTGTTCCTCCTTTCTGATATAATCTGCCCAGCTTTTGAGAAGATGCGTTCTGATGGTACTGAAGTAGCCACAATACATAATCTGGACTTCATGACAGCTGTAAGCCTCTCATATACCATCTGCCTAGCTTTCCACCAGGCCAAGGGGTCTGCAGATCTTGAAATTAGAGGCTCTGCCAGGAAGCCCCTCACCTCATTGATGGCATCTGATGTGGGGTTTCTGACAACTAGTGTTTCAGCTGCCCTCTCCTCAAAATCCTGCCACCACTGTGCTCCTCCTGTGGCAGAGGTGGAGGGGGTGACATCTTCGGTCATGGTTACATCCACGTCTCTGCGGGTAATTATTGTCTTGGCTGCTGCAGTGATGCCTTTGGTTGCTTCATCTGCTGCTTTGTCATCACTGAAGGCTCGCTGTTTAAACCTTGGGTCCAGTAAGGTTGCCTCTGCCAGTGGGTTGAAAAAGTCAACACAATGGAAGCGTTTACCCATCTCTGCAGCAAGCGTATTTATTAAGGCTTTGACTGGCTCATGGACTGAGGGCCTTGCCTGCATTTTTTTTTTAATTTTCTGCAGTCCTCTTGCCATCAAAATCACCTTTGATGCAGTCACATAGGGGTAGAGCAATAGAATACCACACAGATCAGTTGTAGCAAGCAAAATATTATTAATTATGACAGAGAAAACACTAATCATGAATGTGTTGTAACCCTTAGAAATGATGGCAGTAGAATTTGTAGTAAAACAAGTAAAGTATTTTTAATGTTAACATACCGATCAGCACTGATTTCAACTGTGACCTCTTCAAAAGGCTTCAGTACTTCACAGGCCTCCCTTAGCATCCCCCACTCGTCAAGCGTCATTGTCAGCAGAGTGGGGTTGATGTGGGCAAGTGTGGCAATGATGGCATCCTTCTGATTGACAAATCTTTCCAACATATAATATGTGGAGTTCCACCTAGTCACCACATCTTGCTTGAGCCTCAGCTCAGCAAGGCCCATCTGCTGCTGTGTTGCTTTTAATCTTTCATTTGCAACAGTGCTTCTATGAAAGTACTCCACAATGTGCTTGACTTTGTCAACCACTGGTTGGATCGCCTTCAAACCTTCTTTCACCACCAAGTTCAGAGTGTGAGCAAAACATGGTAGGTGCTTCCATCCAACCTTTTTAATTGCTGCTTTTATATTGGAAGCATTGTCAGAGACACAGGCAACAACTTTCTCTGAGATGCTCCAATCCTCCGATATTTTCTTCAGTTGTTCTGCCAGGTTGTCAGCTGTATGCCTTTCAGACAAACTGAAGCAATCAAGTAAGCTGTTGATAACTTGTAGTCATTATCAATAAAATGGCAGGTTACAGCCATGTAGCTTTCTGTTGTTACTGATGTCCAACAGTCTGTTGTTAGACACACAGCTGATGCACTGCCCACTTTAGTTGTTAACTCCTCCTTGAGTTTCTTGTACATTTGTGGCAATACTGTCCTGGAAATGGTCTTCCTGCTCGGCAAAATGTATGTTGGATCAAGGGCCTTAGTGTAGTCTCTAAATCCCTGGTCCTCCACAATAGAAAAGGGCTGGAAATCCCGAGCCATCATTTTTGCCAGCTGCTCATCCACTTGATTTTGCCTGACAGGTCCAATTGGTCGTCTCACAAAACTTCCAATGGTTGTCTGTTTAGGCCGGGTGCCTTGTCTCTCTGCAGCAGAAGCTGCACTGCTGTTGAACTGGCTGTCAAGGGTGCAGAGTCAGATCCAGTGGCCCCACTAGATGTTGGTGCTGTGGTCTCTTGATCTGGGTCTTCTCGCCTCACCTGTGTCAGCAGTGCTGTAGGGTGTTTTGCGTTCAAATGCCATCTCAAGTTTGTGGTAGAACCACCAGAAAAGCAGAGGACATTTTTGCAAATTTTGCATTTTGCTTTCTGGGGATCAGTTTGCTCAAAATGGTTCCAAATATCGTTTCTTCTTCTTGAACTCATCTTTCGTCTCTCTCTTAACTAATGAGGTTTTCTGTCCTCTCTGACTGTTAAGGTGTTTCTGTGATCTTTGGGGGTGAGATGCATTACAGTTTTGTCAGTTGAGTTTTGTTCCAATAATGTGAAGGTTAATTGTATTCCAACTTAAAAAGTGTCTGTGTGAGACAGGGAGAGAGAGAGACAGAGATGGGGGATGGGGCCCTCTGGTCTGGTGGTACCACCTCCCTTATCTACAATCTCCATGGAGACTCAGTCAGCATCTCTCTCTCTCTCTCTCTCTCTCTCTCTCTCTCTCTCTCTCTCTCTCTCTCTCTCTCTCTCTCTCTCTCTCTCTCTCTCTCTCTCTCTCTCTCTCTCTCTCTCTCTCTCTCTCTCTCTCTCTCATTTATTCATTTATATATATATAATAAATCCTATAATAAAAATATATCATAGCCCTTGATAACAAATAAATAGGAATAAGAAATTTAAGAAGTTTGATCTTGGAAACTGTTCCGAAATCAAACTCCAACACAGAAGAGTAGTATTTTAATTCTTTAATGAGCTTATTGAACTTCAGTGATACATGTGGCTCTCTCAGTTACCGCAGCCACAACCTGGGCTCTCCTAGTCTACCGGTCTTTTTAAGCATACAACGAACCAAGAGCCCCCCATATTACAACAATCAACCAGAGCGCCCCATCGTGGACAAAATAAAACTATCACATTACAACATAGGAAACATCACATGCATTATAAGCCACAAACAGTACGGAAACATATAATAATATCAAATTATTATGTAAATATAATACCCGTTATTACGCTGTAGGTTATTTGCTGTTTTATATGGTTATGGTAACGTGGTTCTTTGCTTGTCGTGTTGTGGCAAGGGAGAGAGCGGGGAGCCCGCAGTAACCACAAGATTCTCGTTTTTTTTATTGGCGAATCATAATGAATCGATTCAGAATCGATTCACTAGTATCGGACAGTCCGAAAGAATCGAGTTAGTTAAAAGAGTCGGTCTTCCCATCACTAGCTGGTTCTTCCTGTATCCAGCATGGGCTGCGGCCAATTAAGGCTGATTGCAACCGGGCTGAAGAGCATCCTGTGGTTTGATGACTCTCTAATTATAGAAATGGGAACTCAAACAAAAATATGAATCAAGCACAACTTTTCTGGCCTGGGGATAAATGACACTGTTACCCTTAAACAGGAAATGGCATGTCCGTAACAGATAATATAACATTTGAGGTAGTTCTCTAAACCCACTTGAACTAATGGCCTGGCCACACCCATCCAAAACCACTGCTCAATATTTTCAATATACAACTTCTTGTTGGTAGAATGACCTAACAATATTTACCCTTTACATTATAGGGGCTTGGCAACAATAACCAATGGGTTTTTATCTTTTATCTTTGGGGGCCCATTTCAATCTTCCCATGGCCTACTTGCACTAGACGACTGAGTCATCTTATCTGCTCTACAATGTTCTTTTACAACAAAGAGAAAAACAGTTGTCATGAATGCAGTGTACGTACTATGCAACTATTTTACTTCGTAATAGCTTAGCCTTCAGCAATCTCCCATTTCAAAGCTTATCACAAGGCATTCATGAAGGCAATACTACTATCCTTTGAACACATGCTGCTGGTGATAAAAGTATTAAAATGTGTTATTTTTTAAATCTTTATTTGCCCAGGGAATATGGGAGCTGTCTAATACAACCTCACTAATCCATACAAATATAGAGCAGTAGCAAAGAAAATGTATTCTTTTCCACATCATACAACACAGTAAATTAAACAGATAAGAAATAGTTATTAGGAATTAGGTGTGAAAAACTTATTTTACACATATTCTCTGTTCCTGCTCCCTCTCTCCTTGTCTCTCTCGCTTCCTTCTCTTACTCCATGTTTACTTCAGTTTGCTTTATTTACACAAGCGAAAACATAAAATAAAAACACGTTGATAATATGCAACATAAAGGCAGAAAATTAGAGAAAGGTTGCAAATATGTGCAACTTTGCCTCAGTCCATCTCTCCTCCTCTCTCTTCGTCTACCTGACTCCTTCTCTCTTTCTAGTCACGTTATGAACAATTTAAAGTCCTGTCTTTATCTCTGTTGCCTGGGCTGGAACGCTTCTACAGGCAAACACTATAAACTGGGGAGAGAGAGAGAGAGAGAGAGAGTCATAAGAACAGTGCAAAGTGAAGCAGATAAGCAATGGGCAATGGGAAATAGGCCTGACGACTTACTCTACTCTATCTTACCCTGTTCCTTAGGCCATGCTGCTCACTTCCAAACCACAAGTTCTCTATGGAGGCTAGGTAAGTCACTTTGAGTATTAGCACGTACGAATGACTATGAAACTGAAGTACATTTCCAGGGTTTCAGTTTGGATCCCCCCCTGTGATACGAGTACTAGCATATTTCAATTAGTCTCGGTCCGAGCATGAAACTAAATTTACTCAGTCTGGCTGAGTAAAAAAGTTTCAGCATCTCCCATATGATGCAATATAAAATCAAATGTAATAGTCAACTAGCTGGCATGAGATCTTCTCAACCAAAAAAAGGATGGTGACCTAGAAGCACATACGCGTGGCGGTGCAGGAAAATCCTTCACATGGTGAAAATTAGGCACTTTACAGTTTGCAATTCTAATAACTGGAAGTTGTCATTTTTTAAGTCACTGAAACGCATTAATCAGGACCCAAGTTATGAAGTACTTAAGTCAACTAAAGCCTGAAGGTAAAAAAAAAAGTGTTTAAAAATTCCATTCCATTTCCTTCCAGACAGGAGATTGATTCTCCAATTTTCCAAAAAGATGAGACTAAAATAGAACAGCCAAGTATACTAGGATATTTACTTGCCCTTTCTTGTCTGCCAAAGTCCACAGTAAGTTGATAGGACTCTGTGTAATGATGAGCAGCATCCTGTCATCTGCCCTTTACTTTACTTAACTTTCTTTTCTCATCTTTTATCAACTGGGATGATCACGAAATAGTAAGTGCATTATACCAGAAAACATCTTGCATCTAAACGTTAACCAACATTAAAGTGTTTCCACATTGTTTTGACGAACTAACATTACCTGATTTTGACAATTTAATAATGGCCTAGTTGCCGGCATGTATGTTGCCTGGTGAAACAACCCAGCTTTACTGCTGTGTCTGGTGCTGAAGGGAAGAAGATCTGATGAGACAGATTATCTGAACGGTGTCTGTCAGTCAGTAGGCAGGGGAGCCACAATCTCTCTCACCTTGCTGGTTGGCATGACAAGTCACAGCCCTTAAAAATCAGTCCTGTAAATTTTTCTGAGTCAAAACTTATCGACCCAACAGCAAACTATCACGCCCCAAACCAAATTTCACCCATCAACTCATTTTGACTTCTGAGAATAGGATTTGTTTGTATTTGTATTGTTCTCGTATCAAATTCGTAGTTATAGTTACAAAATTGAATGCACCATAAGTTCATATGATATTGTATAAATTGTGTGAAACTGGTTTGACATAGAAACAGTGTGGTGGAGAGTAAGGGCGGTGCATGGCCGTACTTGCTTTCAACTCCAGCAACCCAGGTTTAAGTCTTGACTTCAAAGTACTTCAAAGTTTTCTGAGTGTGTTTTTTTAACAGCCTTAACAGCCGTCAGTAACCTGACGGTGATGGGTTGTGATTTAATATGAATCAAGTATTAATCAATTGGTAGGTGTAGTACGAATCAAGACATCATACAAACGTTGTATGAGAACACGTTGGGTACCACATCCACCTTGTTCTTCTGACACACTTACAAGAATGATCATGTTTGTGTTTCTGGATGTATCTGTGAGATGAAGCCTGTGTGTGTGTGTGTGTGTGTGTGAGCAAGAGAGTAAATGGGAGACTGTGTGTGTGCCTGTGCACCTGTCCATTTGTGAATTTGTGAAGCGGGATGGAAAGAGACTGATACTCTGTGTGTGAGAGAGTGAGAGGTAGTGACTGTTTAGATGTGTGTGTGTGTGTGTGTGTGTGTGTGTGTGTGTTATCCGTGCGTGTATAGGCATTTCATTTAAACTCTTGTGGCTCTTGCTGCAGTGATAAGAATCACTCATTATGTGGTGAGTTAGTTCTCTGCCGAGCCTCGTCACGACCCCCTAGCCACATCAGAGCAAGCTCCTCATCTGTATTCATGCATGGTTACCAGCCGGTGCACCTTTCCTCTGAATTACAGCACATAGAGAGAGGTGCACACACACACACACACACACCATCATACATCACACATAGATATGTGCAGGAAGCGGCACCTGGCTGAAATGAGGGAGAAGGAAGGAGTCTTACCTGGATCCTACATCATCAGTTTCTCATTTTCACTTTGATACACATTCACTTGTAACCATTTGAATTTAGTGATTAAAGGGTCCAGTGGGTCCAGTAGCCCCATCACTTTCCTGAATTCATCATCACATGGGAAAGGGATATTTCACTTCTGCAGTAGACGGTGTCTGACCAGCCACAACAACAAAGAGTTGCTCTACTCATGAGGGTACATACTAAGGGTTTCATCTCAAAATACTATTTTTCCCATTTTGGGGGCCTTTGTCGCATGTCATCCCCCACCCGTCCCCCGTCTTTCCTGTCTCTCTGGACATTTTGGACTTGATATTTTATAGATGACAATAAAGATGATCTTTAATAAAAAAAATTACTTGTAACTTTAATAGAAACCAATAATAGCGTTCATCCTTTTGCCAGAGTAGGTGCTGACTTTTTCAAATGGTGAGTGTCTTTTTTTGGAATTAAATTCTTCATGTAAACACCGAGTCTGTTCACACAAGTCTTCATATCTACACAATGTGCCTCCTCAGAGGAAACCCCGCTAGTCCCGTGAGTCACCACATTAAAATGGTCAAAACAAGCGACTCTTGGGGCTGGATGCAAGGCAAAAAAACACTAAGGTCTTCAGGGGATCAATAGAGTATAGTGATAAGAAATAAAATACCCATTGAAGATGTGTAACTGACTCATTAAACAAGTGGTGGCATCAAAAAGTAAAACCCACGATAGAATAGTACTGACATTATTGGCAATCTTTGTGGCTCTTTACGCTCCTTTTCCGCTCGCTCTCCCTTGTTCTCACACTATATTGCAGTTTTTTGTTTTATGTACATACACACAGCAGTGATGGGCCACCACAGCCGAGTCCAATACCACCACTGAGAAATACAATATTAAGAGAGCAGCATAATTCAGCCCTATTTTCTCCCTGAACTCAAACAAGGACTGTATAGGGCCAATGAATCGGTGAGTTTGTCTGAGTAACATAGGAACAGTTTTAGTGCCGCTATCTATGCTAGACCCAGAACTGGGGTCAAATCAGGGGCATGGAACGAAAATAATCCTAATTAATAAGTAAAGGCACCCCTACTGTGAAATACTACAGAAGGAACACTCCACTGTGACCCCACACATCTGTTGAGGCAATTTTAATGCAACGTTCTGGCGTGGATTTGTGCATCATTACCTTTTGTTCCGCTGTGTGCATGTATGTGTGATTAACATATCTTACATGAATTGTTAAAAGCTCTCACAGGACCTGCAACTGATTAGCACAAGAAGGGTCGAACGATGGAGGAGGAGAATGAGGAAGAGCCAGAGAGCGCCTGAGAGAAAAACACTGAGAGGGAAGTGACTGAAAAAGCTCGAGAACAGGGGCCAGGAATAATAGTCGAGGAGCAACGCAAGGAAAATTAAGGTCAGTCGTCGTTGAAAGAGAGAGGTCATGTTTGAGAGAATGGAGATAGATAGAGAAAACAAGGTAGGAGGAGGTGTTAACAGCACGCCTGATCAGAGTAGACTCACGTTTCACTTTTAGAAATTGCAATTAGGAACCAGGCAGCCTACAAGACAGATCTGCCTTGTTAACCAGAGTTGAACCAATATGTAGATAAAGGTTTGTGACAGATCCAGCATAGTGCGCTGCTACTGTTGAGGTGATTGAGGTGATTCGACAAGTGAAGTCGAATTTATAAAAGCACAAACCTGACTTTTTTCTCTCCAAGATATATATATATACTATAGGGGACGGCGTAAAGTTCCAGGACCTAATAGGCTTTTCACACTTGAATATGTTAGTTCAGGGTTAACTTTAACCCTGGGTTATAATAGCCCTGGGTTAACTTATCTCACGTTTCACACTAGTTTTCTTTAACCCTGGGCTAACAATTGACCCCGGGTATTCAGTGTTCAGGATTTCACACTGTAAGCTTGTAGACCCCGGGTTAACGTTTAATGCTAATGTTTAACTCGCTGTTACATTCTAATCCCTGTTACATTCTAACCCTGTTACATTCTAACCCTGTTACATTCTAACCCCTGTTACATTCTAACCCCTGTTCCATTCTGACCCGTTACATTCTAACTCCTGTTACATTCTAACCCTGTTACATTCTAACCCCTGTTCCATTCTAACCCTGTTACATTCTAACCCCCTGTTCCATTCTAACCCCTGTTCCATTCTAACCCGTTACATTCTAACCCCTGTTCCATTCTAACCCCTGTTCCATTCTAACCCCTGTTCCATTCTAACCCCTGTTCCATTCTAACCCGTTACATTCTAACCCCTGTTCCATTCTAACCCGTTACATTCTAACTCCTGTTACATTCTAACCCTGTTACATTCTAACCCCCTGTTCCATTCTAACCCTGTTCCATTCTAACCCTGTTCCATTCTAACCCTGTTACATTCTAACCCCTGTTCCATTCTAACCCTGTTACATTCTAACCCCTGTTCCATTCTAACCCCTGTTCCATTCTAACCCTGTTCCATTCTAACCCCCTGTTCCATTCTAACCCCTGTTCCATTCTAACCCTGTTCCATTCTAACCCTGTTCCATTCTAACCCCTGTTCCATTCTAACCCCTGTTCCATTCTAACCCTGTTCCATTCTAACCCCTGTTACATTCTAACCTGTTACATTCTAACCCCTGTTCCATTCTAACCCTGTTACATTCTAACCCCCTGTTCCATTCTAACCCGTTCCATTCTAACCCTGTTCCATTCTAACCCTGTTCCATTCTAACCCTGTTACATTCTAACCCCCTGTTCCATTCTAACCCCTGTTCCATTCTAACCCGTTACATTCTAACCCCTGTTCCATTCTAACCCCTGTTCCATTCTAACCCGTTACATTCTAACCCCTGTTCCATTCTAACCCGTTACATTCTAACTCCTGTTACATTCTAACCCTGTTACATTCTAACCCCTGTTCCATTCTAACCCTGTTACATTCTAACCCCCTGTTCCATTCTAACCCTGTTCCATTCTAACCCTGTTACATTCTAACCCCTGTTCCATTCTAACCCTGTTACATTCTAACCCCTGTTCCATTCTAACCCCTGTTCCATTCTAACCCTGTTACATTCTAACCCCCTGTTCCATTCTAACCCCTGTTCCATTCTAACCCTGTTCCATTCTAACCCTGTTCCATTCTAACCCCTGTTCCATTCTAACCCCTGTTCCATTCTAACCCTGTTCCATTCTAACCCCTGTTACATTCTAACCTGTTACATTCTAACCCCTGTTCCATTCTAACCCTGTTACATTCTAACCCCCTGTTCCATTCTAACCCGTTCCATTCTAACCCTGTTCCATTCTAACCCTGTTCCATTCTAACCCTGTTACATTCTAACCCCTGTTACATTCTAACCCGTTACATTCTAACCCGTTACATTCTAACCCCTGTTACATTCTAACCCGTTACATTCTAACCCCTGTTACATTCTAACCCCTGTTACATTCTAACCCGTTACATTCTAACCCCTGTTACATTCTAACCCGTTACATTCTAACCCTGTTACATTCTAACCCCTGTTACATTCTAACCCCTGTTACATTCTAACCCCTGTTACATTCTAACCCCACAACGTTTCACACTATTGTTCTTAGCACCGCGTTTCGGGGATAGCACCACAAAAGCGGTGCTAACCCTGCTTCGTAGCAGGGTTTGTTAACCCAGGGTTAAAAGCGGTGTTAACCCTCTTTCAAAAATGCAAGTGTGAAACGCTGCTTAGCTCGGGGTTAAATGCGTCCTTAACCCAGGGTTAAGAAAGACGTTAGCCCGGGGTTAAGTGTAGTGTGAAAAGCATATAAGTGACCTAGACGTTCTGTTGGGGGGGTCAATAATTCACCAATATATAGTGGAGACAGATCATTCAAGACCTTACAGGTGATTAAAAGGATCTTAAAATCGATCCAGGATTTCACAGGCAGCCAGTGCAGGGAAGCCAGTGCTTGGGTACTGTGAGCCCAGCGTGGGGTCTTAGTGAGGAGTCTTGCTGATGCGTTTTGATTGTAATAATTGTAAACTGGCAACGGAGGCTGGACTGAGGCATGTGGACAAGGAATTACAGTGATCAAGACAGATGGAGATGAAAGCGTGGATTAATCTTTCCAAATCTTGTAAAGATAGCGTAGGGCGTACTGTGGCAACCCAAGGGGATTTAGAGGAAACCTTCACAAAATAAGAGACTCTGGAGACAGTTGAGAGGGAAGACAGAGAAATGTCTTTAATATGGTTTAAGGGGAAAGGGGCCAAGTCAAGTTTTATTATCCCACTAGGGGAAATTTGGTTGCAGCCAGGTATTAAAACACTTTCAATCCATCATAAATACAACATAAAAGGCAACATACCAGACAGAACACAGAGGCAACAATACAATACAGTACAGTGCAAGATCACTTCATGTGAAGACAAAAGACGATCAAATAGCGCAGAAAGTGCCTAGTGCAATCATTTGTGCAATTTCAGCCTCCTAATTGCAAATGAAGGAATCTTTTTTTCTAACCCTAACCCTCTGAGTTGGGACCCTATATCTTTTACCTGAAGGTAGAAGCTCAAACTCCCTCTGTAAGGGGTGGTCAGTACAGTCCAATATGGCATGGGCCTTCCTTACGACCTGCCGATCGTAAAGGTCAGAGAGCTGTGCTTACGCCCCAATAACTTTACTGACCACTCTGACAAGCCGACCGAGCCTATTCTTATCGGCCAGATTCAGGTTCCCAAACCACGCCACAAAACAAAAAGACAGCCCCGACTCAATAAAAGTTCTGTAGAGCAGAGTCGGCATTTTGGTGCACACATTAAAGGATTTAAATTTTCTCAAGAAGTAAAGACGTTGTTGAACCTTCTTAGAAATGGCGTAGGGTAAATTAAAACTAAAGTTGTCTTTTCCTGTCTGTCTTTGGGCCCTCTAGTTCAATTAAATGGATTTGGAATACGTATTGGTGGCAGACGAGGTGTGTGGTTGAGAGAATCAGGCTGGCGGGCCGGGTCTCCCTCCCTGCAGCCAATTAAAGCTGATTGGACAACTGTAGCCTGGAACTGATTTAACCGTGTGTTTTGTCTTTTCCAGTGAGGGGGAACCCGACCTGCCGACTGGAAATGTTAAGTATTTGAACTACAAATGAATCTATAGAAGGAATTTAAAAACAGAAACATGCATATTTCATTGTTTCAGTGGGTGAATTAGAACAAGCACCTACAACTCTGAGAGTAAAAACACTTTATCTCTAATTCTACCAGGGAAGTCAAGGTAGAAATTGGACAGGGAAAAAAAAGCTCATGAAAAGAGCAGAATAATGAAACCCCAGGAGCTGGAATCAGATGACATGCAGAAGTGATACAGCTACCATGAGCCACAATACTGAAGCAGTGTTTCAGTGTATTTTAGTCATCCGATCGTTTTTGCTGGTTCCTGAGTGCTTAGGATTCAGCCACTTTAGATGAGAGAAGCAGACCTTTCTGACAGCTTGTCTTAACATTATGTTGGACACAGATAGGTGGGACAATGGACGAACGGCAGGGAAGGTTTAAAAAAAAAAATGGCCTTGATTAGCTGCCATCGTGTGTGGGTAAATCCTTAAACAATGTTGAAATGTAACATTGTCGGCGAGAACTGCTTCCCTCATATCCTCAGCTTCTGTCAGTGTTACTCCTTCTGCCTCTGATCACCTATGCTCTCTCCTTCTCCCCCTTTTCCCCTCTCTTTCCTCTTCTCTCCTCTTTCCTCCTTCTTCCTCCACCACCACAGGCGCAGTTTGGGGAGAAATAAGCCGAATTTAAAATACAATGGGGGAACATGAATAGTATGCTTGTATTCTTCTCCCAAACTAAATTATTTTCCTTTGTGTGTGTGATACAGTGGTACAAAATGCAGTGGAAAATCAAACCATCCTATTTTCTCACCAAAGAAAACAGTGGACATTTATGGAAAGTTAACCTTGATTGTAAATAGTTTCATCTTATCTTAAATCTGCTGCTCTGGAGCTGCGATTGGCCATTTCTGACAAACCCCGCCCCTGTTATGTCATGTGAACGTGTTCATAACCACCTTTGTGTGATCCAGTTAGTGGGGATTTCCACTGTTTGTTTTTGTGAACAAACAAAGAGAATACCCTGTGAACTTGCTTCATGAGACAGGCCCCCCATACACACACACACACACACACACACACACACACACACACACACACACACACACACATACATTCAGGTATATACTTTACAAATTTCCCACATGCACCAACACATTCATATAATTACCAAAACAGATGTGAAGGTATTGGGAACAAATAAGGAGAAGCTAAGCAAAAGACTAGGTGGAGATGTAGAGGATGTCAAAGCACAATGTATTATCTGTGACTGTGATTTTACACCTGTCGCTTGCCTGCCTGCATCTCTCTCCTCTATGCTGTCTTGTTTGATAATCTACAACATCCTCACCCTCCTGTGACGCTGTACCTGTATGTACTATGTGTCACGTTGTTTTTAATGGTGCATTCTTTTCTATTTTACTGAATTTCGCTCTGCTGTGCAATCTGGGACTGATTTCTGTCTTTTTTTCATACATACATAACATATGCCATTTGATGGACTCTTTAATTGAAATCGAAATCCCCATGCATTACTATGAGCACATAATCTTTTTAGTATGGATCGTCCCAGTGGGAATCAATCCCTACATACCACGCTCAGTCCATTGAATTACAGTATATAGTATGGAGGAATGCAGTGTTACTTTATTAGTCCCTATGAATCAGTTGTATAAGGGAAAGGTCATTGCGATATTGTATGCATAAGGCACACTTAAATGTAATAAGCCTCTTGCATAGAATGTGAAACGACACGAGTTCATGATTGTCATTCCTTAAATATCACTGAAGACAAATAAGAACCAGAAATAATATCCACATTATACTGTGTTTTCATGTTTCTGTGTATGTATAAATCTAAATCCTGCACTTCAAATGCCTTATATGCACTATGATTTTGTGTTTTTAGTGTATTTTATATGTTCTTTTTAAATCTCATGTAAAGCACTTTGAATTGCCTCCGTGTATGAAATGTGCTATACAAATAAACTTGATTGATTGGTGGGGTTCTTGGACGCTCCCTTAGGTAGCTTTGAGGACCCTTTTTGGCTGCCATCTAATATCCCCATAGTGAGAAATGGAACTCAATATGGGAGGCCTCAAAGCCTCAAAGCCAGAAAGGCACGCTTATTTTCTAAAACAATTTAGATCATGAAATGTATGTACACGTTTTTAATCACATTTTTTGAAGGACTAAGAAAAAACTGCCCCAAAGTTTATTGGAAACCTGGAAAGATGTTTTGCTTAATTCAGTTTATGAATTAGTGTTTCATATTGAGTTAAAACCTCCATCCTGTGCTTTTGGTATTAGGTAGATGTAATTAAGAACTTGAAGGAGATATATGAACGTATACTCTTTCTCAGCTAAAAAGACCTCTCTGTCCTCGTGGCTTTTATAGACTTCTGTCTAAATTGAATAAACTAATTTTCCTTTAGGGTTTGTAGCATTACTCTATTAACATAGTTAAGTTAATTTAAAAAAGAAACATAATACATATCGCAGTTAATAACCTAATCCATTGGGTTTATCCAACTCAGTAATCACTCTCCATTAGCAGTCCTTTCTAATTGACTGTGGTTGGGATGTGTTATTATGCTCATTTATGACCATTACCAAATCAACATGATTAGACTGACCGGTAGATATACTCTATAAACCTCCTGAATATGAAACCATGACATTAGAGAAAGATCTCAAAGAAAACTCAACACTGTTGCATTTTCCTATTGAAGCCATGCGGCCAACAGCCATATAGTAGGAGCCTATTATCATTATATATTATCATTATATATGTCACTGTTGAGAATGGACCGGGGGCCCAGGCGTCTTACAATGGTAGGGTACACAGACTCAGGATGCAGGACGTCAGCTGCACACAGCTGCCGGAAGTGACAAAAAAACGTTGGCGATGTCTGTCATTGTTGTTGCTTCGTTGACTTCCCTGTGCCACAACCCAGTTCACTGCTGGCCACACCCCAAACCATCCTGAACATCATTGAAAAGCCAATTTCAGGTAAACTATTCATTTTTGGAAAAATCCACTGTTGAAAACAACTATTAGCAATGTACCTTGCATTTCTGGGCCCATTTTGTTGTTTGGTGGTTTATTTTCTCTAATTTCAGCTATCCAAACATGGTGTCATTGCCTCAGAATCTAAGAGCAAGGGCTTCTTCCTAGACTCCCCATTTTGAACAGATATTGAAGAATCATACAGGTAAAATTCACCAAAGAGGAAGAGAAAGTAGCCTAAATAATGCAATGCACCCATAAGATAAAAACACGCTGTCTTGCTCTTACTATGCTATCGCTATTGCTCTCTCCATATATGTGCACTGAATGCAACAAGTTCAGGCATGTTCTCTGGGGGTTGCCAAAGGCATTCTAGAAAAAGTAGGAAATCACTACCTGAAGTAGAAGTAGACAAGGCAGGTTGAGGGAAAGTTGATACACCAAAAAGTAAATGACAATGTTCCATCAAAAAAATAACTCCTAGAATACATTGGACATCACATATTGATATATAGCAGCTGTGAGAGTCTCCAAAGGTGGAATTTTCCTTTTAATGTCCAAAAAGTTGGATATTGAAGCTTTAAATGAACTGTTATGTGTGTATATGAGCATTTTACAATCAGAACTGAGGACTGGAACAA
Source organism: Hoplostethus atlanticus (assembly GCA_034670405.1). NCBI lineage: Eukaryota > Metazoa > Chordata > Actinopteri > Trachichthyiformes > Trachichthyidae > Hoplostethus > Hoplostethus atlanticus. The sequence continues at coordinate 621,137 of JAXDDX010000061.1, forward strand.
TCCATTTTACAACAACCAATATTTCGAATGTGTGTAAAATGAATCCAAAATGATCTTTTTGCTATGAAAGCGTCCAATATTGCTGCTGTTCTTCAGTCTGCCAGTGAGTGGGCAAACATTGGCACTTCACAGCACAGGTAAAGCTGTTCTACACACAGACCCACACACACAGCTTGTCAGATGTGTGTGCAGAGGCGTTTTACAAAGGCTTGATTTTGCAGGGTAATTTGACAGCAGCTGCTTGAGTCGTGACTTCTGCTCGCACTGTGAATACCACCCAGACACCCAGACGCCCAGAGATACAGTTACACACACACACACACACACACACACACACACACACACACACACACACACACACACACACACACACACACACACACTGCATACAAAAATACATGTACTCCCAAAGACCCGCGTCAAACAAAACAACATACACACACAGGCAGACAGGTGGATAGCAAAGGCCATAGATTCAGGTCTCGGCAACAATTATGTTTCCATGGCAACAAAGAGGAAGTTTGCTAACTATAGGGCCAGAGATTTGTATGGACTAAACGCTTTCACTGGTCTCAGGTCAGTCCATGAGCTCAACCTCATAATCTATAGACCTTAGTGGGTACATGCGCTCACAGTTGCACTCACATAGGCTGAAGGTGAAACACACACACACACACACACACACACACACACAGGCAGGTAGTAACACCCAGACATACACACACATACATACATTCACATACAGGTAGGGGGTCTCACACACGCTCGAACACAGGTAGTAACTCGCATTCACACCATCACACCACACATAGCCTTCTGTAAACCTCGGTGGGTACATGCACACACACACTCACGAATACACACAGAGGCACATACACACATACAGGTAGGTGGCCTCACACACACACACAGATGTAAAACTCATGTCTAGTCTGCTTGGCTGCTTGACTGAAGACGAGAGAGAGAGAGAGAGAGATATATAAGGTAAGGAGTTAAGGTAGCAAACAGACAATGTGGCAGTGATAGGATATGTACAGATACGAGAAATACGAGGCTCAGCGGCTCCTGGTGGATTTTGCATTTCGCTCCCGTGGGTTTCCTCTCACATCTCAGAGACATGCAGGTCAGGTGGATTGGAAACTCTGACTCGCCTGTAGGTGTGAATGTGAGTCTGTCTGTCTGTCTGTCTGTCTGTGTTTGCCCTGTGATGGATGGCAACCTGTCCAGGGCGTTTCCCTGCCTTCTACCCAGTGCATGCTTGGATAGGCTCCGCCCCCCTATGACCCTCAACAGGAGTAAACGTGTATAGACAGGGAATGCTGTAATTCAACGGCCTCATCCTCCCTTGACTTCACACATGATTACTCACATGCCTTCATAAAAATAGTGTGATGAGGATGATGAAGACTTCAGTGGGGGGGGGATGGATAACTGTGTGTTGTGATTATGGAAAGGTAAAGCTCTGTTATCTGAGATAAAGTAGAGTCGACTCTGAGTTGACTCTAAGTAGATTACACCACGGCAAAATCAAGCAAGTGACTAGTCGTGGAGGAAGCACTTGATCTGCCGCTAAATCCTGACCTGAGTCTCATGAAGCTGAAGTGGATTTGGGTGACAGTCTTAATCTGAGTATTAGGATGGCTCCACTTGGAGAGAACAGACCGGCGATGTGCAACCCGCTAGATCGCAATCACATCATAAACTAATGGAGGCAGAATTGAGACAGAACTCAACCAATAGCAGCACAGTGTCAGGTACATGTACAAAAGGTGATGAGCTGAACTGTTTGTAATTCAACCGACTTGTGAGTGAGATTTGATAATAAAAAACATTTGGGTGTTTTTTTTTTTTTTAATAGCAGTGTGGCAGACTGGGGGGGAGGGTGTGGGTGAGGCGTAGGCTGGATCCAGGAGAGAATTGAGCTAGTGGGTTGGTTCTTCCTGCATCCAGCACCGGCGGCAGCCAATTAAGGCCGATTGCAGCCGGACGCCTTTTAACCTCTGTGTGGGCGGGTGGGCGGGCGAGTGAGTTCGATAGGAGACGAGTGAGCAAGACCAGCAGCAGCGATCAAACTGCTGATCTGATCTGTGACCCTGAGTAGGAATAAGCGGGGATGGAGAGTGAATGACATTTTAGTTCATCTTAATCAAACAGCTTATCGCCTATCTGTTATACTACAAGGAATAAGAGAAGAAGACAAACGAGTGCGGGTATAAAAGATACATCTCCTATGTACTGTTTATCATTTAACAGCTTAGTTTTCATTTGTGTTTTTCGTACTTTCTCACTTTTCGGCAATGTGCCTGTAATAAGTCATGTGTGCAAGTAATGGGTATATTGGGGCAGGTGATAGAGTGACATGTCCTATTCATGCAAACTGTTACAATGGCAGAATTGATGAATGGATTCTGCTGGACACTGACAATAGCTGTGTTAATGGTTTTCATCAGGTTTTTATAGACAAAAGCGACACATTTGCAAAAAAAGAACAACCCCACATTGGCTTCAGACGCTGCAATGTGCAAAGGCTTCATGGCCAAACTAGTCCAATTCTTCGTTACACTAGCGGTTCCCCCTCACCCCCCCATTGCGTTGCTCTCTGTAGGACCTGTAAGGGAAAAAAAACATTGAATTTATGTTTAATATGAACTGTATAAAAACAGTAGGATGTTCTACCTACCTGTTACTATCTGTAAGACATGTAGTTCATACCTGTTATAGCACCTGTCTCAAGTGTACCCCTTTAAGAAGATTGTCCTGTACTGTCTCACAGCATCCATCACTAGGAGGCGGAGACAGTTCATCGGTCGGTGAGAGTAAAAAGCGAGAGCAACATATCTATACTTGCTGCTCAAAGTCAGAAACTGAGAACAATAAAGGAATCCTTGTTGTTGTTGCCGATAAGGGTGCAACATCTGCAGTCGGTCTAAAATATCACGATTGGTTGTGTGGCCTTCGTTTCCCTCTGTGTGCTAACATCTCATGGTCAACTCTTTCAAAATGAATCATTGGAGAATATCTGCACCTTTATGACCAATCAGTTTCCAAACCCTCAGCCTTGTCGCTCTTACACAGCAGCTGAGTTTTTGTCACCCCCGTGTCCAGTTTCCCTTGGTTACAGTTACCTCTTTTTTTTTTTTTTTTTTTCATGCGCCCCCTCTGACATGGCGTGTAAATAGACAAACAATGCAAAGCCTCGGCGAGTATTGCCGCTGAGTAGATTGTGCTGTGCACTAACACATCGTATTAGAATCAGAATCACTTCGCTGCCTCGCACATAACGTGTACAAGGACCGAGCCTCGTTAACATGGCGCCGTGACATGACAACAAGTGACAAGTGCAACCGTGAACAAGGTGTAATACTGACGAGGACACAGAGAGGCTCATGTGCAGGAGGATTTAAAGGCATTCTGGGACTTCCTCAACACCTCCTCTCTTTTTTTTTTCACCCATCCGAGCTGTCTGTCTTCATGGTTGTCTGCTCTCTCTGTCTCTGTTCCTTTCCCTCTGAAACGGTACAAACTGAAAACATGAAAGAGGAAATACAAACTGTGCAGGTGAGACAAAAGAAAAGAAAGAAACCCTGATGTGCTTATAGAAACTGTTTTCTTTCTCTCTCTCCTGTCACTTTATGTCTTATATTACTATTTCACTGTTGCAGAATTGCATGGACTTGCATCTCTGCTCTCTCTCCCCCTCTCTCTCCCTCTCTCCCCCTCCCTCCAAGCCAGTTTTGCATCATATGACCCTCCTTTCTTATACTTTACCTCACACCCTTTCTTCCTCTAGCTCTCTTTTTCTCTCTAACTCCCCGATTTCTCTCTCCTCCTCTTATCTCCCCAGTCTCTATCTCCCTCTAATCTCTCTCTCTCTCTCGTGCTGTCTCTCTCCTGTATAACCTAATGTCTGGGGATGTCAGCGGAGGCCCATAGAGAACCAATTACGTGAAGGTTTTTATGCTTTGCTGTTGAGACACTTTCGCTACATGTGCACTTTCCCCCTCCAAAAGTGTTTCTGCGTCTATCAATATTAAAATCAGAAGAAAAAGCATATGCAGGATACAGCCTTAGTGAGTTTGTGTGTGTGTGTGTGTGTGTGTGTGTGTGTAGCACAGCAACTATCTTTTGGTGAGTTATCAGGAATCTGGGGGCTGATTGGACTGGCCAGGGGAACAGCAGTGGGATACAAACAGAGGGAGTCCTTCATCAGTCCGTTCAAAGGTGTGGTCTTCTGAGAGCTTCTGATACAGAAACTGACGGTATCCTGTTTTCTTTTCTTCTGCTATTTAGAAACGTGAGGAATTTATTTGTAGGGTTGATGGTTTATGGACTTACATAGTTATCTAAAGTCTCTCTAAGAGGCTTTGTCTTTGTCTTTTCCCTTTATCTCTCTTCGTCCCACTCTTTCCTTGCAATCTCCATCTCTCTCCCTCTCTCATTTTCTGTCTCTCTATATTATTATACATTGAGAAACAGAGAAAGAGAGACAGAGAGTGAATAAAGGAGAGGGAATTGGGGTGTGAAGGAGAGAGAGAGAAAGATGGAGAGAGAGAGAGAGAGAGAGAGCAGTCAAAACCATATGTTTGGCTGGGTGTCTGTCTCCTGGGCCTTTCTCCTTTAAAAGGCTTCCTACACACACACACACACACACACACACACACACACACACACACACACACACACACACACACACACACACACACACACGACCCTCCTCTCCCCTCAGACCTGGGCCTCCTGGGTCTGTGCACTTTGAATCTGTATCCAAATGGGCTGAAACCAAGGCACTTTAGATACACTGGGACGCCCAGTGGTGCAGCGGGCTGAGGTGCATACGATGCATGTAGTCAAGATGCCGTGAGTTTGAGTCATCAAATCTCTTTTGTCCTTTCTCATTTTCCTCCTTTCTTCCTCTCTCTGTCTCTCTCTCTTTCCTCTTCTCTCTGTGTTTCTCTTCCATTTGAAAGTGCTTCACTGGCGTTAGACTTGTCTTCCATTGCCAAAGCCTCTTGTCTCACATTGCCTCCCTCGCCCCCTGTGTGTGTGTTAAACCTCAATCCTGTTAATCCCACTAGTAATGGTGTGTATTGGGAGAGGTATCAAACATGACCACTGGGGTTGGTTCTTTGGCTTGGTTATGGCCATGAAAAACAAGGATTTAACACCATATGTCCAACAGCTTTTCACATCCTGCTGTGGAGAATCCTTCATTTCTAGTTACGGCTGAATGAATAATGTCGTATTTGTATATTATTTTAAATGTATTTCCCATATAGATATTGATAGTGCTCAAAACAACTGGGTTTTTCTGGGAGTTTTCCTTCATAGAGGCCTTAGGCTGGTGGTGCCAGGTTATGTAGGCTCGCTATGTCCTCCAGTCCTTTCAGTCCTCTTCAACCCTGTCACTCTGTTTTGATGTGCTTTTGTTCAGATTGTCTTCTGTAACATCTTACTTGTCATAACTGATTGATTTTCAGATAACTTAGACCTGAAACGTCACCTAAGGCTGCTACAGTCGTGTATTTCAGCATTATGGGTTTTGGTTTGTTGTCTACATTCTGCGTGTCACAACCTGACTCAGTTAGGCCTGTAGTCCTTTGAGGCTTGTTCGTGATAAAGGACTACATAAATAAATTCACTTGACCTGACCTGACTTGGGCCTTCCAGTTAAAGGACGCCATCCCACTGTCACTGGTTGTCTCTGGTTTGTTAGTTGTGTCAGTGCTTGTCAGTTGTGTCAGAGGCTGAACCTCCTGTGGGAGGAGGAGGTTTCTAGCTGTGTTTTAGGGTGTCAGTACCACACCGTCTCTCTCTCTTTGTCTCTCTGGTCTCTATATATTTTTTTCTCTGTGTGTGTTGTAGTTTTTACCTGTGTTTAAGAGGTTAGGTCAACGCCTGTAGGCATGCCACAGTATCTAACATCAGAGATTTTCTTTTTGTATCTATGATGAATTTATCTCACAGACCACAGTAACAGGCTCCAATCAAACAACTGACCAATCAGTGGATAGATAGATAAATAAGCTATGTTGAAGATTCCTGTAGATCTTATTTTGAGACCAAGATATGCATTGTTGGGCTTGCAATTTAGAGACATCCAAGTAGAAATTATTCATATTTTCCTGACTTTCGGATAATTTCTGAGAAATTGTAGTCTCTCATCTTTCTCTCTCTCTTTTCTGGGCCAGTTTGGCATGATGCAAGACCCTCCTCTCTCTTGCTGTCTTTCTCCATCCCTTCCTTCCTTTATTCTTTCCTTCTTTCCTTCCACCCCTCTCTAAAAACTGTTCCTTCTATTTTTACACACTACCTGTATCTTGGTATTGATTCAGAGTTTGACTGCTGTTGACCTACATTTAGAAGCTTGGGCCAATGCCTGTGGGGCATATTTGACTGTTTGACAACTAGACCCATACTGTGTACACTACAGAGAGGTTAGCATCCATATTTATCTGCTACAATATGTCGGTTTTGCAGACTAGCAGTCAGATATGCCCCCCAGAATCTCTAAACCTGCTATTTGTGTAACAAGATGCGCTTTTATTTTTGTAATCTGAAGTTCTGAGTTATCTGACTATCCACCTACGTTGCTTCTGTTGAGCAAATCTGACAGACGTAACTGGTTTGTTAGGTGTCATATAGAATATATGATTTTTTTTCTGAGGTACTATTACTTTTACTTTTTTTTATCTTGTTTATCTACAATTTAGGACCGTCCACCTACACCTCGGTAAGGTCAAAATCTGCAGGGAAAACTCATTGGTATGTACTGAAGTACTGGGTCTTTTTCATGTGAAGTTATACTCTCGTGTGAAGATGAAGAGCATCTGCATGGCACATCTGAGAGAAGATAGTCATGTCTTGGGGCATCTGTCTTTGATACTGTACGTAGGTAGTAGAAGTAAAACTTTGACAGATGTTATTGATATGCTGGGCGCAAGACACAGTGTAACCGGTTGAAGCTACCCCTGTCCTAGAAGGACTTTTATGTTAAGGACTTCCTGTGCTTGATCTCTTGAGCAACCAGACTTGCTTCCTGATTTGCCTTGATTGATTTTACCTGATTTCACAGTGAGACAAGTACCACCTGAATCCTATGAACGCTCTAGATATTCTTATTTGTTTGTCAGTAGGTAGGAAAGACTGAAAATCCTTGTGTGCAAATCCAGTGAAAATTGTTTTTTTAAATGTGATGGACATATGCTGTGAGTTTAGGCACACCATCTGTCTGTGTACTGTGTGTAGGCAGGGAGAGTGAAAGTAGAAAAGTTCATCCCCATTTTTAGAAAGTCAGGTCAGTGTTTATTGACCACATCGGGCAGGTGTAATGTCTTTCTTCGATACTGTACATAGGTGGGTAGTTAAAGTCAGAGGAAGTTTTTCTTGTTTTTAGGAGGTTAGATCCGTGTCTTTGGGGTGTGCTGTGTTTGTTTTTAGGAGGTTAGATCCGTGTCTTTGGGGTGTGCTGTGTTTAAGGTAAGCTACACTGTGGTAGGAGAGCGCTCTCCTTTATCATGTTGATGCCTTCGGGCCTATTTGACACATTTCTGATGCTAAATGTACTTGTTATGAAAGTTTCAATACCACAGGCAGGCATATAGATAGAACAAGAGGAAGGAAGTGGATAACGTTTTTGAAAAGACAGCATTTAACTTTTTAAAGGTGAGGTAAATATATATCAACCAGGAAAGAGAAACATGTCATGTGCAGAATGTGATAGAAAATACTGGTTTATGTTTTTAGATGTCAACGTCTTTGGGGTATACAAAACTAGAAAATCAATATAATATAAGGTAATGGATAGTTTAACCTAGAAGAGGCAGGTCAACAGATAAATGTTAGCTAATGTTGGATATCATACCTGTAGATATATCCATTATAGAAGTCTCTTCTAATGTGTTTGCTGCTACTGCTCAACCCTAAAGAGTCATTTTGGAATTTCTGCAGAAATTACCTTTGGCCAGCGATCATGCAGCAACCATATAGTGACATCTGGACCTCTTCTGGTTGTTACATCTGTATTTCTAGAGCCACGTCAAACTGAATCCACGTGGAACTATTGGCAATATCCATTAATAGTATTTGCCAACATCCTGAGTTGAAAGCCCAGGATTATTATTTTCTGCAAATAACTATGGGTCATATTTGAAGAGGAGTTGTTTACAACTTAACAAGCTCACAACAATCTTTTTTTACTCTTCAAAACAAAACTGCCAGTTAAATTAATGGCATAGAGATGATTTAATTGGTTATCAGGATGAGTCGACTGCAAAATATTAAATTATATTTGCCGTGTCATGCAGACATTTTACTTATTTGGAGGCAAAATGACCACAGATGGAGAGCAGTGAGCACAGCAAGTTTCTTTTGTGTAACTCATGAAGATTTCCCCACAATACAGAAACGACTTCTTAATAACTAGTGATTGGCCTTGCCACTATGATACTACCAACTGACTAATATCCAGGAGATGTTTGATAAGAGATGATTGTGATAGTTACAATATGCTATCCCTCACTGCATGCCTGTGTGTATGCAAGCCTACGTGCATATCTGCTTGTGTATATGTGTGTGTGTTTGTTTATATGTGTATGTACTCCCTGACAGCCTTCAAGTTGGCAGGGCAATAATTGGCCCTGTTACGCTAAATAAAGAGATAGCATTTTAAATGAACTCACAGAGCTTTTGAATGGCAGCGAATAGCCTTTCTTGTTTTCATTTCAGTAATGTGATTGTGGCCAGCAGGGTGGTGATGGAGCGTTGGTTGGAGAGGTCCAGCCCATCAGCGAGGCACACCTGCGCCTCTCTGCCGTTGTCTTTCAGTAGACACTGGCAGAAGAAGCTAGGACTGAAGTCATCTGACTCTCCTGAAGCCTGAAAAGCTTGTTTTGTTTTTTTTCTTTATGTTGGACTCATCCCCAAAGTGGTGCATTTTGAGTCTGCCTGTTTTGTGAATACTTATTGAGTGCCAAAATAAAACACCACCTGAACTAGAGTACTCTCTCCAGTGACCTTCCTGGTTGAGGCTGAAGTTTGCAACAGTGGTGCTGAAACTCACGATGGAAGGACACAGCCCAGGGATGGTGGAGTCTCTGCTGTGGGAAGTCCTGCATCACCTTCCCTGCCTGCGGGAGAGCCAGCTCATCAAGCAGCAGCAAAACCACCAGGCACCATACAAAATGATGAGCACAGGGCCCTCCTGAGGAGTCTGCTGTTGCCATCCACCGCCTCAGCCCCAGCTGATCTACCTCTGCCAGTTTCCCGTTTTTTCCCGGCACGCTCTACTGATGGTGCTGCCAGTGGATGACCCCAAAGCCTTCTTGGCGGTCTCTGAGGGATTGGCAGTGGTGTGTCGCTGGCCAAAAGGGAAGTGGGCTTGTACGTCTGCTTCCCCTGCTCACTGGGAAAGCGCAGCTGGTGGCTCACAATCTGCTGTCGCAAATGTCAACTAGTCAACACCCGGCCACGCCAAAAGTACCTTTTCCCCCACTCTGAAGCTCCCTCGAAAGAATTGGCATGGACATCATTAGACTGTACCACATGGGGATATTGCTTTGTGCTAGTCGTGGTCGATATGTGCCAAAAATGTTGCTCAAGGCATATCATTTATGTCGTGAACTATGTATTATTGGGCATTAAACTTGCACTATGTAACTTTATGTAATTGAATCGCTGGCAGCTCCAAGTGGAAGCAAGTGGTAACTGTATTTTTGAAGACTTCAGTACCCTTAGCTTTCTCTCGTCACTTCTTGTGCTCAGAGAAATCCTTCCAGCCAGTGTACCTACCGACTCAAAAACTTAATTGGGGCTCAGTAAAGGTCGATAGGCCAGTCTTCTCTGTTGCAGCCCTACTTCTTGAACTAGTCTGAGAAGGCGCTTGTATTTTTACATATAAAAGTTACATAATGCAGCTTTCAATCAATCCAGACCGGCATGTTACATCCCCTGACTGAGCACTCTCTCATATGTCATTCCTGGTTGTGTCAGCCAGTGGTATGGCATGTTGCTTGAATGTTTTTACACACAGAGCACAGAGAACCAACCAAACCTAATCAAAGATAAGTATAGCCTAACGTGCATTTTCCTCTTACCAATAAGTGATTTTATTCTATTAATGTGTGCTGGTTAAAGTGTTTTTTACCTGTGGAAACTGTGATACTAGGTACCGATAATCTTCAAAAATGACACCAACTACTTAATACCTTCTAAAATCCACATATTGGTAAGTCCTCTTGCAACCAAATATTACATGCCAATCCATCCTTATTCAACAAAAAGGTAACATTCTTCTGTGTGTGTCTGGTAGTGGATGTGAGCACAACTGTTCCCCCAACACAGGAACAAGATCTTTATCATCTCTACCATAATGTTAAAAATGTTTGCAGTAACGTCAAGAGAAGGACGACAAAGCCAGTGATTCAATTTTCCTCATGATGCAGTGTTAGTGTTGTCATCTTCCTCTAAATACCCATGTCTCAGTTGTATTGAAAAAATGACAGTATAAATAATTTAAACGCACATGTATGTTTGTGCAAACATTTGATGTGCATGTGTGTATGCATGAATACATTGCTCTCATGCATTGTTCATTGCGACCAAATAAAGTTAATTACAATAACAAGTTACATTACAATAATAAGTTTTGTCATTTTTGACATTTTGTGGAAAGGTCACAGATTGGATTTCCATGAAGTTCACATGTGTGTCCTATATGAGTGTCCTTGAGTAAGACATTGAACTCCTATCTACCAACTCATTGTAAGTCATTCTGGATAAGAGTGTCAACTAAATGCCTACGATGATTCAACCAGGAATCTGAGAGTGAATTTGTGTGTAATGTTTGTAATTTCACATGTGACCCGATGAAATCGCATGTGGTTTGAGTGTTAAAAGCATTGCATGCATGACTCATTTTATGAGAAACATGCTGTGGGTTTATGCTGTGGGTTTATTTAGAATGAGTGACAGCAGAACTGCATGTGTACACGATTCAGTGTGAGGCATCGTGTGTCTGTGTGCATGCATGTCAAAACGATGTGGGCATGTATGTACGCTGTGTCTTGAATATTCCTGTCTGTCACATCTGTGTTGTGTAAGATTACATTTCTGTCTTTGTGTGTGTGTGTGTGTGTGGGGTGAGATTCTCCTGGGAAGTGTGACTGATTCAACCAGACAATGAGTCATGTTCTGACAAGTTAATTCTGTCATTTCTCTCTTCTGACCCAGATTAAATGATTGTTGACCATATAATTATGCTCACAGGAAATGATTGCGTGTGTGTGTGTGTGTGTTAGCTAAAACATACAGCCATTGTGTTAAATGAAGCTTGATAAATCATATTAGTCATACACACACACACACACACACACACACACACACACACACACACACACACACAGTTTACATTTATATTATAAATGTATTTTGAAATGTTTGATTATAAGGATAACATTTATGAAGGATTTTGTACTTCACTTCATTTGTAACTGCATACTTATGTGGATTGATCCATGCACGTTGCCATTTTAGATAACTTGAGGGTTTATTCCTTAAAATAAAAATGTATAGGAACTTAGCAAAAGTGGAGCAAATGCAGTTGGGAATCTCTGCTGCTGTAAACTATCTGCGTTGTTAAATGTGCCACCTCCAGCTAGAGACCTCAAAAGTCATTGAAAAGTCCTTGAATTTGATGTCCAAGTGAGTGTGTGAACCCTCTGTCTGAATGAAGCAGGGTGTTAAAGAGCAAACATCCTCAGTCAACCTTCTCTGGATAAATTAAGGTAAATAAATGAATATATAAGTACAATTGGTCACATAGACAAACATTTCTATTTCTCTGTCACTCATTCACACACTCTCTCTCTCTATCACACACACACACACACACACACACACACACACACACACACATATATATTCATTGCTCCCCCTGAAAAACCCATTATTTCTGTTGCCCTGAAAAACAGACATTCTAATAACGAAGATATTGCCTTTAATTCACAATATAAAGTGTGATGCTATTTGGCACAAACAGCTGATGAGCTGTTCCTAATGGAAAACAAACAATAAATATGACAGATACGACAAGAGAGATGACAGAGAGTAAGAGGAAACAAAGAGTGAAAATGAGGAAAGACAGAGATAGAAAGCATAGAGAAATAAGCGATCAAGGGAGAGACAGGTGAGAGAAAGAAAAGTCAAAATAATCAAAAAGAAAAGAAAGACAGGAAGACAAAATGCAAAGAAAGGAAGAAAGTGAGGATTTGTATTCGAGCCCTGTCAGATTGTTCTTTCAGCCTATTAATTAAAGCCCATCCTGATTGTTCTAGAAATGAACCAGCGAGACGGCAGACAACCTCACACATCATTAAGTCTCTGATTACATCTACAGCCAAGTCTACCATTTTTAAATAAACCAGAAATGATTACAGCTACTGCGATTAAATAAAGCCGAAATTATTACATCTACTGTCAAGTCAACAGTTATTAAATAGGCCTGAAAAACGATGTCATTGTTCCTGCTTTGTTGTCTGTGACTTCTACTGCAGAGAGAGAGAGAGAGAGAGAGACATGGTGGAAAGAAGGATGAGGGATATGAAGCAATGCGACAGAGAGAGAGGGAGGTAGAAGAGGGAGAGAGAATCAAAGAGCTAACAAGCCAACAAGGTGAGATAGACAATTAGCTTGCCATGAAATCTGTGGGCATCTTTGGTTCTCTATTTTCACCGCGTGAAGTGAATACAGAAATGTGGATCTCTGCAAGCCAACACCGGCCTGCTAATTAAACAGCACAGTCAAAGCCGTGGAGTGCCATTCTCTCATAGCCCTCTTGTCGTGTCGGAGGCTTTTGGAAAGAAATGTGTTCTCCATTCATTCATAAAGCTCTCGAAACAAATGGATTCGAGAAAAACCGTGTTAGACGAGGCGTTTCTTCACTTTTGGCCTTGGGATTCAACAGTGTTGTTTAGAATGAAATCTAATCCTGCCTTGTTACAAGCTCGGGAGTGTCGCAGCATCGAACCATAGGGAACTGTTGTGAAAATGAACAAAATAACAAACAGAAGAAATATTTAATAATCTGGGAACTCAATTTAATCTTCTTTTGACCCAATTTTGCACCCAGAGCCTGATTAACCCTACTAATTTTCCCATACCGCAGTTGTTATAGTTGAGGCCTCAGACGTTATCTATATGGAGAGACAGAAATAGTATGGAGAGAGACAGAGATAGTCTATATGGAGAGACAGAGATAGTCTATATGGAGAGGCAGAGATAGTCTATATGGAGAGAGACAGAGATAGTCTATATGGAGTGAGATAGTCTATATGGAGAGAGAGACAGTCTATAAGGAGAGAGACAGAGATAGTCTATATGGAGAGAGAGAGATAGTCTATATGGAGAGAGACAGTCTATAAGGAGAGAGACAGAGATAGTCTATAAGGAGAGACAGAGATAGTCTATATGGAGAGAGACAGAGATAGTCTATATGGAGAGGCAGGGATAGTCTATATGGAGAGGCAGAAATAGTATGGAGAGAGACAGAGATAGTCTATATGGAGAGACAGAGATAGTCTATATGGAGAGAGACAGAGATAGTCTATATGGAGAGGCAGGGATAGTCTATATGGAGAGGCAGAAATAGTATGGAGAGAGACAGAGATAGTCTATATGGAGAGACAGAAATAGTATGGAGAGAGATGGAGATAGTCTATATGGAGAGACAGAGATAGTCTATAAGGAGAGAGACAGAGATAGTCTATAAGGAGAGAGACAGATAGTCTATAAGGAGAGAGAGAGATAGTCTATATGGAGAGACAGAGATAGTCTATATGGAGAGAGACAGTCTATAAGGAAAGAGACGGAGATAGTCTATAAGGAGAGAGACAGATAGTCTATAAGGAGAGAGAGATAGTCTATATGGAGAGACAGAGATAGTCTATATGGAGAGAGACAGTCTATAAGGAGAGAGACGGAGATAGTCTATAAGGAGAGAGACAGTCTATAAGGAGAGAGACGGAGATAGTCTATAAGGAGAGAGACAGATAGTCTATAAGGAGAGAGAGAGATAGTCTATATGGAGAGACAGAGATAGTCTATATGGAGAGAGACAGTCTATAAGGAAAGAGACGGAGATAGTCTATATGGAGAGACAGAGATAGTCTATATGGAGAGAGATAGTCTATAAGGAGAGAGACAGATAGTCTATATGGAGAGAGATAGTCTATAAGGAGAGAGACAGATAGTCTATATGGAGAGAGAGAGAGATAGTCTATAAGGAGAGAGACAGAGATAGTCTAGATGGAAAGAGAGAGATAGTCTATAAGGAGAGAGACAGAGATAGTCTATATGGAGAGATGGAGATAGTCTATATGGAGAGAGACAGACATAGTCTATATGGAGAGACACAGAGATAGTCTATATGGAGAGATGGAGATAGTCTATATGGAGAGACGGAGATAGTCTATATGGAGAGAGACAGAGATAGTCTATATGGAGAGAGACAGAGATAGTCTATATGGAGAGAGACAGAGATAGTCTATATGGAGAGAGACGGAGATAGTCTATATGCAGAGACAGAGATAGTCTATATGGAGAGAGACGGAGATAGTCTATATGCAGAGACGGAGATAGTCTATATGGAGAGAGACGGAGATAGTCTATATGGAGAGAGACGGAGATAGTCTATATGGAGAGAGACAGAGATAGTCTATATGGAGAGAGAGAGAGATAGTCTATATGGAGAGAGACGGAGATAGTCTATATGGAGAGAGAGAGAGATAGTCTATAAGGAGAGAGACGGAGATAGTCTATATGGAGAGAGACGGAGATAGTCTATATGGAGAGAGAGAGAGATAGTCTATAAGGAGAGAGACAGATAGTCTATATGGAGAGAGACAGAGATAGTCTATATGGAGACACAGAGATAGTCTATAAGGAGAGAGACAGAGATAGTCTATAAGGAGAGAGACAAATAGTCTATATGGAGAGAGACAGAGATACTCTATATGGAGACACAGAGATAGTCTATATGGAGAGAGACGGACATAGTCTATATGGAGAGAGACGGAGAGACGGAGATAGTCTATATGGAGAGAGACAGAGATAGTCTATATGGAGAGAGACAGAGAGACGGAGATAGTCTATATGGAGAGAGACGGAGATAGTCTATATGGAGAGAGACAGATAGTCTATATGGAGAGAGATGGAGATAGTCTAGATGGAAAGAGAGAGATAGTCTATATGGAGAGAGACAGAGAGTAAGATTGTGTTTCATTAAAAGGTTCAGAAACTGATGCCTGGTGCATTCTCTAGAGAAACTGTAGCGTAAAGGTCCCATATTATTCAATTGTTATGATATTGTTTTCAAATTGGACACACTGAGATTACATGTTGACATGAACGTCAACAAATTAGCCTGCTGCCTAATTAGCGAGCTAACAAACCAAAACCCAGCTGTTTGTTCAGGTTAGCTGAGCTGAGTCTTCTCAAGCTAGTAGAGACAGTTTACTGTGGCACAGTGACCTACATTTGGAAACCTTCTAAGACTTATATATAACATTACTGAATGGACCTATACCCACACTTCAACAATGTTTTTAAAATACCTCAATTTTACGGCCCAGTTGTTTTACATTTAGCCAATATTTGCCCACAGACAATTTTCCAATTGCTCCTCCATGATGGCGCAAGACATGGTTGATGGGAGATTTGTGACTCCAGAGCTTTGATGTTTGGACAAAATGTACTATGGGTTCCATGTTGCTGTTGACCAGGATCACTGGTTCTCACCCCCAACACAAACTTTACTCGACATCGTAGAACTTTAGCGTTCACCAGTTCTGGGAACAGATTCCTCTTTTTTTAAATGTGTTTTTCAAATATCAAATAGAAAGAACAAAGGAAAAAACAAGCTATTTCTCTCTCTCTCTCACTCACACACACACACACACACACACACACACACACACTTCCTAATGGGGCTTAATATGGAAGTTGCTTTAGCTGACATCACTTGCTCAGTAAACTTTGTCCTGAGTTGTGGTGGGATTTAGGGTTGTAAGTTGAAGGCCATAGTGACTTGGCTTCTCAATTATACTGCAATTCACACAGGTGTGTGTGTGTGTGTGTGTGTGTGTGTGTGTGTGAGAGAGAGAGAGAGAGGTCTGTCACAGTGTATCCAATAAATGGAAACTTTGATGGCTTAGACCACAGGAGACACACACCCAGGGACTTCAAAGATGATCAGTCCACCACAGCCCAGCCCTCAGTGTGTGTGTGTGTGTGTGTGTGTGTGTGTGTGTGTGTGTGTGTGTGTCTATTCAGACAAGCAGAGGCAGTGATCCAGAGCGGGCAGGTAGAAATAGTAGGATGAGAGGAACAGATGGGGGGTTGGGGCATGGACCAGTGCCACCATCCCATCGACAGTACCTGACACCTCTACAATGGACTCCATCTACATAGGGAGGGGGCGGGGTCACAGCATTAGAGGCAGGTCAAAAAATAGAAGACAATAAAGAGAGAAGAGACTAAAAGAAATTACAAATGGAAGTGGTTTGGCTAGGAATGCAAATTCATAAAAAAATTATTTTCTTATATAAGTGGAATAACTTCAAAACAACAAGGACCGATTTGCGAAATAAAAAAAATACAACATATGTGAATTATGCCAATCCACAATTTCATTAAAGAAAAGTTCAATGCATTAGAAATGACTATAAAACCCACAGCACCCACTTGACTTTCCAATCGCCGAGTGCTGGCGATGAAGATAAAATCCCTGAAAGCACAGAGAGCACAGAGAGCACGTGGCCCTGACAGCAGAAACAATGCTCATAAACCGTTCAAATGACTCAACCCAGTCCAGCAGAGTTCAGGCTGGTTTCCTGACGTCTGGAGTCAAGGACCTCTCTCCACAATCCATCATCACGGAGACAAAACAAAGCCTGGTAACTACCAAGAGAGAGTGGAAGGTGTTAGTAGGTTCAGGCAACGTAATTATTTGTATTAACCAAAACAAAATTGTGAAATTGTTTCTGTTTAAATTGTAAAATCCAAAGAGAGAGAGAGAAAGATACTGAGGGCTCATGGTATAGCAGGAGGAGTGAGCAAGCTTTACTTCTAACACATTTCCTGCGTTAAGAGTGCTGCCCAGGGTGTGTGTGTGTGTGTGTGTGTGTGTGTGTGTGTGTGTGTGCGGTTGTGTGTGTGTGAGGGCCTGTGTGTGGTCGATAACACATGACCTGACACAAAGTCATATCCCACTGTGACTAACAACAAAGACAGGTAGAGAGGAGGAAGCTGAGAGGGCATGTCAAGTGAAAGAGAGGAGGAGGAGGAGGAAGAGGAGGAGGAAGAAAGAGTATAGGGAGGAGAGGAGTAGGTGATAGAAGGGAGAAGAGGCAAACGAAGGAACGAAGCGAGAGAGAGAGAGAGAGGAGATGTGAGAGCAATTTTGAGAACAAATGACCTGTCACAGAGTCCATATACCCAGAGACTGTTGGAGAGAGAGACTCTGGACGTTGGCTATTATCACTTCAAAGCTACACTGAGTTAGAAAGTTCACATCGACCTCTGTGGGGTACACCAGTATTTTCTCCAGTGGTGCTTCGCGGCGGGGTGGAGAGGCCTCTGAATCAGTATTTAGCCCAAGCGACACTAAAACGGGAAAATAAAAACCAATCCTAATTGAATTCTTTGAACCATGTGACACCGTTGAAACCCGTACTAATGAAATTCTACAAAACAGGACGTGACACTAAAACCTTCCTCTGAAAACTACACCAATGAAATTTTATGGAAAAGCATTTAGACTACGGTACGCTAAACCGCTCCGATATATCCAGTACTAACTGTTTAGACTGGGCGGCCACCCCACCTACACCATGGAGGAAGAACAGACAGATATCAGGTCAGGCTGAGATCAATAACACTTTATCACTTCCAATTTGTTCTGACTACTAAACTTTAAAGGGAAAGTCCACCCAAAGCACTTTTAGAAAAAAGGTTACTTGCATTTCTGCATCCATTTTGTTTGTTGTATTGTTTCTTGTTCCCGTGGACATGACGGGACATTTTCAACAATATTTTCACAGAATTTGAGAGACTAAATTTCTCTGTTGTGTGCTCTGATTAAAAACGATGAGGGGGAAAAAAAACTTCTCTAAACACAAAAATAAAAGTTGCTAACTTTTGTCAACGGTGTCGCAATTCCTGTTAATTGATTCTCAGAAGCCTCATGGTGATGATGTTATTACCAAGCTACAGACCTGGTTTACTTTTTGTATTGTAGTAGAGTATTGTTTCTGTGTGTGTGTGTGTGTGTGTGTGTGTGTGTGGGGGGTGGGCTGTCCCAAACGAGGCTGGAAAAACAACAGATTTTGTTGGGATTCAGCCCCAATTAAGTCGCTCCACATACATTTAGACGAATGCGTTGCAATGTTCTTAGTTTGTTTGTTTTTGTTTAGGATAGTTTTTTTAGCGTGCAATTATAAAGGTTTATAATCTATACTTTAACAGGTAGGAAACCTGATGGGACATAATAAAACATGCCTTCCTAAAGTCATGTTCTGCTCATCTTCCCAGGTGATTTGGTTTTAGGTTTTATTTTTCTATTTCCCAAACAATCATCTTCATACAGCTGAAAATGAGTTTTGTAACTAAAACTGAAACAATGTTTTTGTAAAGCACATATTAAGGTCAGTGGCTTGTGGAATACCTACTGTAGGTGGGGGAATTGAACAAATCATCCCCCACCATCTTCATTAGGAGGTTGTGAGAATTTGGCGATGAACTTTGTGGTTTAATTTGGTAAAACCAGTGAAATACAAAACAAGGAAGTATCAATTTAACAAACACATAAGTAGTTTCAGCACGGTCATTTGGGTCATTGCCGTTGTTTGGCTCCTCAGTTTCAGAGCAACTACCACGTTGTAAAGCGACTCTTGGTACAATTAAAGCCCTTTAAAATTCTTAAGGTACATTGACTGACACGCTAGAGAAAGGCTTATTAAACCCTTTTGGCCAGTGATCGTGGTCTCACACCCTGGGACCCAGGCTCATTAAAAGTTCTGAGATCCATACTGAGGGCTCTTAAAGTTTTATCAGGCCCGGAGCCAAGCTGAGTAAATGTAATCTCACCCTGTGACCCAGAGCCATTAAAACACGCAGCTACTCTTGTCGGTTGATAATCTATACAAGTTGAGTTATTATGGAGACGATATATAAACACAGTGAGGTGGGAGAAGAGAGAAAAAGATGGCAGCAGGTTACATACTTGTACGAGTTGCTTCTCTCTCTCTCTCTCTCTATGTCTCTCTGCCATTTGTCCATTCAAATCTCCTTATTGAAACATAAGGGCGACTCCTCATATCTTATCTCTTTCTCCTCCTCCCTTCCCTCTTTCCTCCTTTCACCTCCTTTTCCCATCTCTCCTGTTGCTCCCTCTGTCTGTCCCCGTCTGTCTCCCTTCCTCCATCTCTCCCTTGCTCCCCTATCTCCCTTTATTTCTCACTCTCTCTCCTCCTCTCTATCGTCCTTCCTCCTCCTCCTCTCTACTCTTGCTGTCACTTTTCTGGTCCGTCGCTCTCCTGAAATATCTGTAAATATACTATACCGGCAGCGCTAGGCTAGTATTTTATAACTCTCTCTCTCTCTCTCTCTCTCTCTCTCGTTCTTTATCTCCCACTGTCTCTAACTCTTTTCCTTCCTCTGTCTCAATCTGTCTCTCCCTCTTCCATCAACAGTGGCCTCCAAGTAGATTGCCGAGTGGATTATTGATGCGCTTTTAGACCGTATGAGATGATGTCCGTGATGGTGTGTGTGTGTGCGTGTTTATGTGTGTGTGTGTGTGTTACTTTGTTTGCGTGTGTGTGTGCATCATAATGCTGTCCTTGGTCTGGCACTAACAGTCCATGTGGTCGGGGATATTAGGCCGGGCTGACAACAGCTATACATTTTAGACACACACACACACACACACAGAGACTCACACACACACAGGAAGTGAGGGAATTAGGGTGGCAAGTAAGGGTTAATGTGGTAATCCATGAATAAAATGTCATTATTTATTACTTTGAGGATTTACTCATGAGATTACAGAGTAATTTAATCCAGTTAGACTGTAATGTGAAAACTGATATTACTGTAATCTACGACCAATCCTTGTTTCAAGATGTGTAAACTTACATTAACATCTGATGGCAGTGTTTTTTAGTAATAAAAGCTACTGATTACAATACTTTTTTTGTAATCTGATTACTGTAATCACTATACATGTAATCCATTTCTCTTTTTTTTTATCTTAAACCACTCCCTCATGTTACTGGATTGGCCTCACCAATGAAACTGGTGCCTCCAATGGATCTCTTACTCATTTACGTGTGTGTGTGTGTGTGTGTGTGTGTGTGTGTGTGTGTGTGTCATTGCAGGTCATTCTCTATTCATGTCTAATTCCAGTTGTACATAATTGAGAGGCGAAGCGGCGTTGAGGGCAGCCATGCTCGCACACACAAACCTGATGAATATAACAACACTTTGCAGCGCTTTGCAGCGCTTTGCGGCGCTTTACAATGTTTTACAGCGTACACACAGACACGCATGGCTGCCCAGGGATACGCCAGCCGCCTCTGTCCTAGTTCTGGTTTTAATTCACCTCCTCTCAGTTCCTTTTTATCTCTTTCTCCCTCCATCTTTCGATCACTCTGACTTCCTCATTTCCTCCTCCCCCCTCCTCTCTCTATCACCTATCTCTCCCTCTTTCTTTCTCTGTTCCTCTCTCTTCCTGCCCAGCCGTCTCTCTCCATCTCTCTCTATCATTCTCCCTTTCTCTCTCTCTGCCTCTCTCATTAAAGTGTAGTGGCTGGTTTCTATGAAAGCCTTAGTGGAAACAAACCTCTCTCACTCACTCACACACACACACACACACACACACACACACACACACCATCATTTACAAAGGGTCTCCAAGGTTTTTTTTACTCGAGGTCCTCCTATCTCTCCCCTGATAAAAGGTTGCTAGTTGTTCCCACATTCACTTTAATTTCTATTTTTAATAATGGCAGTGAAAGTCAAACCAAAAAAACAACAGCTTAAGAACAGTTTGTGTTGCTAATCCATTTACCAGCAGGTTTGGCTCTCTTCAGGAAATGAACACTGTACACACTCCTACACCAACCTATTAATCCTAACATCAGTTTTCAAAATAAAGGGCTCAATGAAAGGTCAGCTACCGTGTATCTAAAGTGATATACAAGTGCAGAATGATGGAAAGCCATTAAGATAACAAGGCATCAAAGATAGAGGTAACCCTATAGGCAGTAAAGATACACTCAGCTATATAGATAAACCAGTCCAGTCCATTTTCTGGTTGTGTACTATTTCGATTCCGAGCCAAATACTAAAACATTTCATCAGACATTATCCGATACAGAAACAGACTTTCTGCATAGCTGGCCAAATGGTAAAACACTTAGTGGACCGCTAAGATAGCCAGCATGGGAGTGTTGATGGTAATAACACAGGACGCCAGGCAGATAGACAGACGGGCTACCGGTAAAGACCGGGGCGAGCCACAGAGGGAACAGTGGGTAGCGTCATTACTAAACTAAACTGACCTCTGCTGGTCTTAGAGGAGGAGAGAGGAGAGGAGACAGGAGAGGAGACGAGACAAGACAATACTCGGATCAAAGTAAAGAACCCTTAAAGGACCCAGACAGAAACAGACAAACTCCATCACAACTAACCGCAGCATCTCAAGAGGTTGTGTGTGTGTGTGTGTGTGTGTATTATATCTATCTCTCAGCAGCACAATGCTACTATCTTCAACATCATTTATTTCCTCTATTTCACTCCTTCTCTTTCGTCTCTCTCTCTCTCTAATGTCTGCGTCAGCCATTTTAAAGCCAGTAGGTCTTCAGATAATGAAAGCAGAGGAGAGGATGGGAGATGTGATCAGCACAGAGAAGGAGGAGGACGAGAAGAGAGAAGCTATGAGAGAGAAGGAAAGAAAGAGAGAGACGGAGCTTATGCCACCAGCAAGGCTTTTAATTCCCAAGTTTGATGTTTGATTAGGAAACAAACAAGCGAGCAAAACTATAACGGGAGTCGGCGAAGAAGGAAGAAACGGATAAAAAGAAGAAAAGAAACAAAGGATGATTGCATGAGATGTGTTTTCGTATCCCTCTCGTTAAATCTGTAAACAGGACGGTGAAAACGCCGCCACGGCCGCTCTGGTCTCTCTTGGATTATTAGCATTTGTGGCTAACAGAGCAGAGAATGGAGTAGCCCACAGCAATCTGGCCGCGGTGGATTGAAATGCCAGGCCAGCCAATTATGTTGTCAGCACACACGGCAACGAGAGAGAGAGAGAGAGAGAGAGAGAGAGAGAGAGAGAGAGAGAGAGAGAGAGAGAGAGAGAGAGAGAGAGAGAGAGAGAGAGAGAGAGAGAGAGAGAGAGAGAGAGAGAGAGAGAGAGAGAGAGACCTAAATAGCTGGTGAATGCTAGGGTTGTTGTGAATAGAGTATGTTTGTGTGTGTGTGTGTGTTTCCTCCCCCGAGTCTCTGTGCCCCTCAGACTAAAACGATCACAGAAGAGCAGCCTGGAGCCTCGTGCACACACACACACACACACACACACACACACACACACACACACAGAGGTCTGGAGCCCAATAAATAAGGCTCATCTCATCTCAGCGGCTCATTGCCCTGTCAGGCCAAATAAGGAGCCTTCATTCCCCTTCAATGCTACACGCACACTTACACACACACACACACACACACACACACAGCTATACACAGAAACCCACAGATGCATACAAACACACTTGTGCACCGACATGCATCCACACACACATGTGTGGACACACACACAGGCAGTACATTAGTGGAGAGAGATGCAGCATGGTATACTTGTGACACAACGATTAGTCAGTGCCGTACCCACAATGCAACGGAGTGGAGAAGGCAATCTCAAGTGCCTGGTGTGTGTGTGTGTGTGTGTGTGAGAGAGAGAGAGAGAGAGAGAGAGAGAGAGAGAGACATAGTGAGAGAGTTTGCATGCATTCATATGCTTATGAATTGTGTGAATGCATGTATGTCTGCTTGTGTGTCAGTCTGTAGTACATGTCTGTAGTACATGTCTGTGTCCTTCTGCGTGCCTGACATGCTGAGTGTGTGTGATTGTGTCCACATTTGTCTAAGTGTGTGCACTTGAGTGTGGGTGTGTTTCTGAGTGTGTGTTTGTGTGCTGGACTGTGTTTAATAGCTGTACATTAGCGCCCTGGGAGCAGAATAAAAGGCTAAATGTTTCTCTGACTGGGCCCCCCAACGAGATCAAGTGAACACGCTCTCAACGTGAGACCTGCAGGTAGAGTTACACAATTACTGTTACTGCCGCATGATACCGCACTTCAAACAGTCCATCCTTTCTGCTGAGTGTTGTTACATGGGAGAAGACCACGCCCACAAAATGTGTGAAGCTGTGTAAGGTCATACAAGGTGAACAAGACCCTTTTTCATACCTGGTGTACCAGGATAAAGTGAGGCCTTAGTGATGGAGAATTGAATGGAGAAAAGCTGATCAGAGTGTTATCATTTCTTTCCAGTGACACCAAACAAAGGTCTGAGTTGTTACAGTCCAGTAAAAGTAAGGGATCAATCCATCGATCCAGCCAGTCGATCACATGATAGATTCATCTCCTTACCACGGTGGGCCTTGTCCTTGTCCATCTGTTTTTATTTTCGGCATCAGACTTTGTGATGATTTTGACAATGTGATTGGTGTGAAGCCAGATTGGACCTGGCCTCCCTCGGCCTTTTCTTTGGGAATCTTGACTACTTACAAATAAGCTTGAGCGAACTAAACCCTTATCTGATTGGACTAATACACTTATATTTTTTCATCAAGGGAGGCCAACTTCCCCTGGCTTTCCTTTAGTAGACTTTCACTGATTCCACTCAATTGTATCTGCTACACATCGTAATGCAGAGGGCCGCTGTTCTACTCCCTGATGAAGGAGAATATATAGAAGGAATGCACATGAACCTGTCCTGTCGTAAAACCAAACCAACACAAAGAGATGAGGGAGGCCAGGCTTCCCTTGGTGTCCGGGAGAACACGCCACTGTGTACCATAGAATGTGTAGTAACTCAAAATAACCTCTATGGACACCAATAAGACCAATATGTCATCAGTCGTTAACACAATGCACAGCAATGCACAGCTTACCTTTCAGTGTGACTTACCTTTCCTGATCCCACATCGTCTGGCCCAGAGATGGACTGGGTCAACCGGAGGTCGCTCTAAAAGGTCTAGTGAAAGATAATACCCAGTGCAGGTTAAATTAACCAGGTTAAAGAATCCCTTTTGCCCTCTACACTCAAGACTATGATAACAGAGATGTTTGTTTTTCCATCCTGGGCAAGTACATCAGTAGCCTGTTTCCCTCTTCTCACTGTGGGCCCAAATAGCGTCCAGACGTCAACTGTCTGTTTTCTGCTTTCAATGCAAGATAAATTCTAGTAATTTTCTGGTAATTTACGTTCAAATTGTAAACACACTTGCCGTGACCCCCCATCTTTTATATTTCATTCAAAACTGCTCTCCTCTGAACCAGAACAGGCCAAACCAATAAGCAATTTAGGTGACAGGCAGGTCAGGACAGAGCATTTATTATGACATTACATTACTTTTTTCAGAGCTGGTGCACATCTGGGTTTTGCCTGCATCCTGTTCTGGCTGCATCCGGTACAAATTCCTGGCAAAGTCCCGGCTGTTCCCCTCGGAGCCACCCGTACATCCTGTGTATCTCTGGGGCACAAAACAATACCAGGCACACCGAGGTAAATGGACGCCTTAAGCTGACAACAAAGTAACAGCCCAGAGTGTAATGGCTGTCTATAAATGTCACCGGTGATGCGTCTATATTCATAGCTGCAGTTATCAGCTTTTAGATGCCATTCTCTCTCACCGAAGCACTCTCTCTCTCTGTAAGTGGTCCCGATGCCTCCATATTGATACCCACCTGTTATCGGGCATTTTAGTCGCCTCTCTCTGATGAAATATGGATGTGTGCCTCGCTCTGTCTCACCTCCCCCCCTCTCTAAAAGTGTCCCTGATGCCTATTTATTGATGTTCCAAATAGTTATCGGTTAGTAGCTGTTTTAGCTGGCTGTCCCAGTGTGTCCCCCTCTCTCTCTCTCTCTCCCTGCCACTTACCCTTTACAGGAGCGATGTGTGTCTCCCTGTGATGAAATATGAATGTGTGTCCTTTCTCTTTCTCTGTCTCTTTCCTTCCACCACTTACCGGTTGTTTCAACCATGTGTCTCTCTGATGAAATATGAATATATGTCCCTTCTCTCTCTCTCTCTCTCTCTCTCTCTCTCTCTCTCTCTCTCTCTCTCTCTCTCTCTCTCTCTCTCTCTCTCTCTCTCTCTCTCTCTCTCTCTCTCTCTCTCTCTCTCTCTCTCTCTCTCTCTCTCTCTCTCTCTCTCTCTCTCTCTCTCTCTCTACCACTTACCACTTGTTTTAGTTGCGCATCTCTCTGGGATGAAATATAGATGTGTGTCCCTTCGTGTTGTGACCATAAAATGTTACAGAGGAAATTGTGTCTGTCCTTTGAAGTACCGCTGATTGTATAAGGTGTTGTGACTGATGAAGTGCTTCTGCAGCAACTAGTGACATTATCAGCAGGATTGCGTCGTCAGTAGGGAGACCACCCTTCAACCGAAGGACCCAGGTTCAAGCCTCTGTCCTGCTGAAGTGTCCCTGAGCAAGACACTGAATCCCTACCCGCTCCAGGCGTGCTCTGCTAGAGGTTGTCCTGCAGTTTGACTGGCCTGTGGAGGGGACGGGGTGAAGCATCTCCCTATGTCAGTAAAATATCTGTTCATCATTGCTCTCACCCTCCTGCTCTTTCAACGAGGAGCCCAAGAGAGAGAGGGGGATGGTGGGGGTTTCAGGGTGTTAAATGCAGGTGTGGCAAGATCTTTTCTGGGGTGCACTGGCAGAGCTCCATGAAATCCATAGGAAGAAGCGTATCATGCATCACAGGGCAGAATGGAGGAGGAGGAGGAGGAGGCCTACCTTCATTGCAAAACCCTTTGATTTCTACATACTTGAACAGAAACACAGTGGCTAGCTTGCTTGTTTCAAAGACGAAATCAACCATCAGCGAGGGAGCAGGACCTGGGGCGCTGCACATCCTTGATAGAACCACCAGCACCACCCGCCTTTGAGTTCAGCGGCAAAAACGCCTAGTTGGAAGGAAGTAAATACTGAAGGCAGACCAAGTGGTGGAGTGCCCTACAAGGTGTACAAGATGTACCCCAAACTCCTGTACCAGTTGTGGAGGATCCTGAGGGAGAGCTGGACAGCAGTGGGAGATGCCCACCGGTGGAGGTTTGCAGAGCGACGTCGGGATTCCTGAGGAAAACTCAAGAAACATCAGAGAGCTCAACACCACCTCACTGCTCATCACCAAAGGAAAGATACAGTATGTCTCAGTATTGTTGCCCAACATTTGACGGAACAATTCTTACTTTGAAAAAAATTTAACTCAACCCTTTGACAAGTTCAGCTGCAAAAGTTTCCCTTCTTTCTCCCTGACAGAACAATTTCTGGGCTGTGGTGTGTTCAAATTATACTATAAAAAGAGGAACAAGCAGTCTTTCTTGTACATACACAAAGCTGTATTTCATTGTGTATCTAAAGAACATGGCCAGACAGAGAGGGGGAGAAGGAAAGACGGCTGCTTCTAAATCAGTGCACAAAGAGGATCAGAAATGGCCCCTTTCAGCCCATCTGCTGATCTGAAGTGTCAGCATTTTTCTGAAATGGCATGGCGACTCAGGGAAAAAAGAGCACCAACCTTCTCGTCTCGGGTTTGTCGTTTGTCTTTTCCCCTCCGTCTAAAAGAATAATCAAGGTGGCAGTAACTGGTATGTATTATTAAACGACTATGTGTGTTCCTGCCATAATGGAACAAAGTGGCAGAGTGTCGTCTCTTCTTTTATGGTGCTATATCTAGGTCTCTGTCACTTACACACACACACATACATCAAGACCGAGAACATCAAGTCTCTCTCTCACACACACACACACACACACACACACGTAGATATACACATATACAGGCACAAGATAAAAAGCCCAGGGCTCCAACAAGTGATGTACTCATCTAAGAAGGGAAGTGTGGGGAATGTCAACTCCACAGTTTCCACTACACACACACACACACACACACACACACACACTCACATACATAAAGAGTTTCTGGCAGTTTTCTGCAGAAATCAGCACATTGAACTAATCCATTAGCCCTTGCTGCTGGGAGAGAGAAACAGAGGTGAACTTTGCTACCAGACCTAAAACTTTCCTCTCTTCGTCTAATCATCTCTACAAACATCACTCCTTCCGTCCACAGTAAAAGAGAGAGAGAGAGAGTGGGGGAATGAGAACCACAGAGGCTAAGAGAAATGGAGGCTGAAACAGAGGAGGAGGGGGGGGGGGGGGGAGTGAGGACGAGGGGTGGCAAAGAGGAGGAGGAGGAGGAGATGGTGATGGAAGCAAAAAAAGAGAGAGAAGAAGGGAGAGGTGAAGGGAGAAAGTGGACAGAAAGAAAAGAAATAGTGGCAAGAGGAGATGAGGAGAGAGGTAGAGACAGAGAGAAGGTCCCATGGTGTTTTTGAATACACATACATGGCTCAGGATAAAATATGTTCTTCATGGTGTTTTACAAATAAATGTAGTTCAATTAGAAATTACATTTATTGCATTTGAATTTGAAGACAAATTCCTCACAGGCAGAACAGTCACAATACTAGACCCTGATTGGCTGCCGGCACCAGCTCCTTAATTTAAATCAGACTGCTGATTGGAGGCTGCAAACAAGTCTGATTGGACCAATTATAGCAACTACTTAGTGAAGTGGGCCAATCAAGACCAGTCTAGCTGTGATGCATTGACTGGAGTTATTCTGATTTGGAAAGGAGGATTTTTCCATCCGTCATCATCCTCAACTCCTGCCCTGTTCTGTTAGTGTGTACATAGACAGTGACTGTGTTGGTGTTATGTCACCAAGGTTAGCAGAAGATGTAGGTATAGAGCAGCAGTAGCAAGCTGGTGTGTGTGTGTGTGTGTGTGTGTGTGTGTATGTGTGTGTTTGAGACGGATAGAGATGCTCCACGCAGCCACTTTGTTTTGAAAGAGGAGCAGAGGGGAACAGCGTCTGTACCATATTCATCAAGACACTTAATATAGCCGTTGGTATTTTATTTTAAGTAAACAAACGCTGAGCTGAAACAAACTACAACACAGCCATAAATTACAGCCAGACACTTGTACAGTAGGTTACAATTATCTGCTGTTTGGAGTTTGTTTGTCACTTTGAAAAATAGATTGGTGTTTTTTTAATTGGACATCACAGCCTATGAGGAGAATCAGAGAACAACCAACCCGATACCTGGAGGATGAAAGCACATACAAGCCATCAAGAATTTAACTTCAGCTTCTTCTTTCACTTCCACACTGGCAGTGAAGCAGCTTTCACTGGTTTTAAAGTCACAGCGAAACGTATTTTGAGAGCATCTTGTTTGCCTAATTTGACATATTTCCTGTTGAAACTGTTGGGGTTGCAGAGGATCATTCAAAAGTGGCCGATGGGTGTAAACCGATGGGATCTCAGTCATTATCTCCAGGAAGTAAAAGTAATGGAAGTTTGATTATTAGGCTCTTCGGGGAATGCTTGGCTTGCCAGACTCTCATTCTAAGCCGAGGAACAGCTTGAACCTCACCTTTGTAGCAATCTCAATTTCTTATTTTCTCATTGTCAGTATTTTCTAATAGTTTATTAAGAAAATATCCAGGACGGGGCGGCCGCAGTCACACAACACTAATGGCTGAGATTTTAAATAAACGACTACCTGGGAGAGTATGAAAACAGTCAGACTTTCTTTCCCTGCGATATTAAGACAAGGAAGTTGTTATATAGTTTTTTCCAATTTACATGTATGATACATGTAGTAGCACAGGAAAAACACTTCCTGAGTTCCTGAGTGTTAATTGTGCTGTCACATCTCCCAGCCTGTAATGGTTTCCTTGCCTCGGTGTCCTTGCACTGCTGAATGGAGACAGGAGTGAATGATAGACCGAATAAACCTTTTATCGACTGGAACAAGATGTAGAAGACCGTCGCTTGATCATCCATCTTAAGTGAGCAATTTTTCTGTTTTATATCCTCTTTTAATCAGCGGTATTTCTCTCCCGGTGAGCGTTAAATGTTGATGAGTAGCTATTACGCGGGGAAAAAACAATTTCCATGATAACACATTATCAAAGGTTTCGCAGCAGCCGTCATAATTGCACAGCAACAAATGATGAAGGCCAGTTACGGATGAAAAGTTTTTCCATTTCCATTCTGGTTTGTAATTTGCGCGCCAGCCGAGTCGCCACTCGAGGAAGTGCAGTTGAACGGCGTTGCTCTTTCTATGCTTTCCAGTTCTGTGCTCCGAGTACCGATGAAAGTTATTTAATCAAAGTAAGTTGAATGCATCGCTTCCGCAACATTTTATCACCCGTTGTCTTTAATCAGTGCCATTTCGCTCCCAGTCGGCGGGCGATGATGGTGTTTGGATTAGCTTATCCTCGCTCGCCGAAAACACCACAATAAAATTAGACAAATTATAATTAAAATGATATCAGTTAATGGGAGCCTGTCAGCGCTGTCAGTCTGGCTAAATTAACCCAAATTAAATGTTTGGCACTTAAATGAATTACAGATGTATTACTTAGGGCGAATTAAAGGGGGAACATACTACAGGCTGCTCTCGTTCATCCCTTGTCTTTCAGGCGTATCGATCGGGGAGAAATCAATGGGACAGTTTGTACTGCCGCGGATGTTCTCGGTCAATCTGCGATTTAATCTCACTGCTGCCTGTGACTCGTTTGTCATACATGTAAAAACTGTTTATTTTCTCTTTCGCCATCTTACTCTCTCCTCCTTTTGTCCTTCATCTTTCTCCACCTGCCTCTCAGGCTTCATTTCCTTCTCTCCCTCCTCCTCCTCTCTTATCCTAACTGTCTTTCTTTCTCCATCCCTTGTCATCATCCCTCTCTCCCTCCTGCCGGTGTGTCTGATTAGATGAGGTGGATTTGTCAAGTGCCAACGCCGACTTCCAATTATCGCCTTCTCCTCTCTCTTTTCCACTCCCTTGATCCCTACCTCATCTTTGCCACCCTCCTTCTCTCTTCCCCTCCCTCCCTGTAATTCAGTCTCTCTCTCTCTCTTCCCTCTCTCTCCCTCCCTCCTCCTCTCTGATAGAGTTAGACTTATATCTCTATTAGTCCGGGAATTAGGCAGAAAGATAGATTGGCTGAAAATCAGCTTTTCATAGACAAGTTAATTCTCTCCCTCTCTACATTATCACCATCCCTATTTTCACTCACACATTTTATCTGCCTCCGAATGACTCTCCTCTCACCTTTTTCCTCCCTTCCCTCCGTCTCTCTCTCTCTTCTACCTTCATTCTACACCATTATTATTCTCTCTCTTGTTCACTCTCTTTACACCTCCTTCAAAACATAATGCTTTCTCTCCCTCTCTCCCTCTCTCCCCGCTACCACACCATCACCATTTTCTCCTCTTTCTTCCTGCCTCTGTGACAGACTAATTTCAGAGTTGTTTTAGTGTAGTTAATGAACGCCCACAGCTCCCGACTCTCAGAGCTCACAGCTCATCATCCCAATGATCTTGGACAGATCACTCAAGAACCTCATAGCGTTTGAAACATGCCTGTGTGTGTGTGTGTGTGTGTGTGTGTGTGTGTGTGTGTGTGTGTGGTATACCTACAGTGCGCAGAGTGCGACAAATAGGTACATTATGATACATGAAGAACCTGGATAACTTTGAATTTTCCATCAGTGTTTTTAGTGTGTACTTGTGAGAAGTCAGTTGGTAGTTTCAGTTCAGCATTTTGAATTATGGTGCTTTCCCTGTGAGTCACAACACATTTTAGTTATTGCCTTCAACCTTACCCTAACCTTACCCTTAAAATCACCCACTGTAGGAGTGAGGGTTGGAAAAATGTTCTCACCTTCAAGCGGTGTTTGGCTCGTTACTCAGAACATGTAATGTATTCCTCTGTACTCGTTGCTAATTTCAAAAGTAGTAATATTACTTTACTTATTACTCCCTGGGAGAAGTACTTCATTTCACTACTCATCCAATCCAATCCAATCCAACTTTATTTATAAAGCACATTTAAAACAACACAGTTGACCAAAGTGCTGTACAATCAATCAATCGTAAAAACTTAAAAACACAATAAAACACAAGGACCACTTTAAGAGACAGAATGACAGTAATATAAAAGCAACAAGACCAAACAAAAAGAAAAATGCAACTCTCATACTGAGTTAAAAGCCAAGGAGTACAAATGTGTTTTGAGGCGAGATTTAAAAACAGACAATGTAGGGGCCAGCCTAACATGTAGAGGCAGCTCGTTCCAGAGTTTGGGGGCTACAACTGCAAAAGCGCGATCTCCCCTGAGCTTAAGCTTTGCCTTAGGTACAACCAGGAGCAACTGATCAGCGGACCTGAGTGACCTTAATGGAACATATCGCTGTAAAACATCAGAGAGATAAGGTGGAGCTAGCCCATTTAATGATTTGTAAGCAAACAATAAAATCTTAAAATGAATCCTAAAACGTACAGGGAGCCAGTGGAGGGAGGCCAGTACGGGGGAAATGTGCTCTCGCTTGCACGTTCCTGTTAAAAGATGAGCTGCAGCATTCTGGACCAACTGCAGGCGTGAGAGAGAGGCCTGGCTAACACCAACATACAGGGCATTGCAGTAGTCAAGTCGGGTCGTGATAAAAGCATGTATAACCCTTTCAAAATCGACAAATGATAAAAAAGACTTGACCTTCGATAAGAGCCTCAGCTGGAAAAAGCTAGATTTTACCACAGAATTTATCTGTTTGTCCAATTTAAAATCACAGTCCATTATCACACCCAGATTTTTTACAGTGGGTTTTACATATGATTCCAGGGAACCCAGGTCCATATGAAAAGCGTCACAGGCACTACTGGGTCCAAACATCAGGATTTCAGTTTTACTGTCATTAAAATTTAAAAAGTTTAACTCATTATAAGAGACAGAATGACAGTAATATAAAAGCACTCATTATATTACTTTTCCATTATTTCCACCCAATTAAAAAAAAATGGAGGTTGTTTCCTCTCACCTTCAAAATACCTCGACTGTGTGCGTCTGTACAAAGTAGAAGAGTACACGTACTTGTAAATAACTGGAGGTCATACAGTGTAAATAAACTACACGCATGTATGTCTGACAGCCAGCTGAAGAAAACATTGCTTTTGTCATGCATGCTCTGGTAAACACACACACACACACACACACACACACACACACACACACACACAGACATTGTAAAACGGTGGTTTTATTTGACCATCTGGTGAGTTTGACATGTTTACTGGGTCTCATAACATTCTACTGGCGAGGGGAAGGTGTTTGTTTGGGTGTGTGTGTGTGTGTGTGTGTGTGTGTGTGTGTGTGTGTGTGCATACGTGCATTTTTGCATGTGTCTGTTGTAGAGCATGAGTGCAAGCTTATGTCACACACATGTTTAAATGTTTTTCAGTTGGTGTTATGTAAAGGAGTAAATGCCTTCATGTGTGTGTATGTGCATGTGTGCTTTTGTCTGTCTGTGTGTGTCTGGTCCTCACAAGGTAAAGCACAGCACCCTTTGCTAACTGGCGCCAGCTAGGGATAGTGGTCAATCACCGGTATTACCACTGCCACCGTCGGTCCTGTGGGGACACAGCTGTGGTAAATCAGCAATCAAGCCAGATGTCTGAACAGCTCTTTATAGTAGCACAGTGTACCATAATACAGACGTGTGTGTACCAGAAACACCTAAAAACTTCATTTATTTTTCCAGATGTTGTTTGTCAGCTCTATTCCAGTGTTATGAAGTTTGATCAAAATATGTTGCTTACCATTTAGTGTATGTGTGTGTGTGTGTGTGTCTACGTAAATGTATGCTTTGATTATTTGTGTGTGTGCGGAATGTTATTTGTGTGTTAGTCTACTTGGAATATTATGTGAATTATTGTTATTATTATGTGCTGTGTGTGTGTGTGTGTGTGTGTGTGTGTGTGTGTGTAATCAGCAAGGACAGAGATTCTTTGTCTCCAATCAGCCAGAAACCCCCCCATGGACACTGTCAATCATTGATGTGTGTGTGTGTGTGTGTGTGTGTGTCCAATCAGCCAGAGACCCCCCCATGAAGACTGTGTGTGTACTGATTGATGTTTTATTGAAAATCATACACACGTCCTTTAACTTGTAACATCATCAGAGGTGAAACTTGAAAGTGTCTGACCTCTATTTCAAAACAGAAAAATAAAAAAGAAATTTAAAAACGTTCTGTTGTGAAAATTGAATATTGAAAAATTGCACATTTTACTCTATTGTGACTCAGTGGGCATGTATATAATAACATACTGGTTACTGAGCCATAGACGATTCAGTGGATTTTCAACTCATATTCATGAAAAGCAGCATCTAACCTTTGTGTTGAGAAGCTGCCTTAACTGCATCAGTAAACTGTACCTTGTGGGGTGAAGTGCCTTGCTCAAAGACACCTTAACAGTAGCTGCTGAGGGAGGGGAGAGCATTACACATTCACACACACACACACACACACATTTGAAACAGGTAAACAGGCATCAAGGGATTCAGTCACGGTTCAGTTCAATGTCAGATTGGGTGAAATGAGTGACCTACGTGACTTTGAGCACACTGTGATCATTGGTGCCAGATGAAGAAATGTCTGCCCTCCTGGTCTCTCCATGCAGGACAGCATCTTGCATGGTGCAACATATAAAAAACACCTAGTCAGAGGAAATCCCTGTAAGCAAAAAATGTACGCTAATTGATGAGAGAAGAGAAAGGCAAGAAACTAAATCAGTGGACCGGACAGGAAAATAACAGCAGTACAACTGAGGTGTTCCAAATGAGCTTTGATTTCTGTTTAACTCTTGTAATCAGCTGGAATTTGCTTTGGTTGGAGGGGTAGCGTGTGTGTGTGTGTGTGTGTGTGTGTGTATGTGGAGTATGGCTTCATTCTGTGTTTTATGTGCACACACAAATACACACACACACACACACACACACAAAGTTATGCATGTGCACACAGCTGACAAAACAAAGATGAATGTAGACAGATAAATGCAGACAAACACACAGTCACGCACACTAATTGGTAAACAGCATAGCTGTGTATTGATCAAACTTTAACTGCCTTCATTTGTTAAGTTGATTTCTAGCCCTGACCACAGGGCCTGCGTGTGTGTGTGTGTGTGTGTGTGTGTGTGTGCGCTTGTTCCCCTACTAGAGGTAAATCCATAGAGAACTCTCTCTCTGACAGAAGTACAAATGACTGCTACATTTTAGTAATTGTTCATTGTTTGTGTGTGTGTGTGTGTGTGTGTGTGTGTGTGTGTGTGCTTTTGTGTGTGTATGTGTGCATGTACATGTGTTTAGATGTGTATCTGTTTGCGTGCATGACTTTCCTTGCACGTGTGTCTATCTTTGTTTCTGTGTGTGTGTGTGTGTGTGTGTGTGTGTGTGTGTGATTCTGTCAAGCACAACAAATCTACAGTGCCCCGCCCCCCAACACACTCACCCCTCACCCAACCCTGGACAGCGTACAAATGGCTGCTACATTTTAGTAATTGCTTCTTTATTGACAAATGGCTGTGAAGTGTAGTGAGGGCATTACCTGTCAGTATTGCTTTTATTCCTTATTGAACTGTCCTTTTGTTGTTCCCGTTGCTCTATCACTCACAGCGCTAGGAGAAGCAGAGTTAATACATCTGAGACAATGCATGTGTGTATCCATGTGTTTCTGTTTTTTTGTACATCTGTTGGCTATTGCGTATGTGTCTGTGTGTGTGTGTATACGTGTGTGTTTGTGTGTGTGTGTTTCAGAGCGATATTCACAGGGGAGTAAGTCGTGCATGTGCTTCTGAATTCAAAAGAAAATGAAAAAAAAATACTCACGCTAAAAGTGTGATTGATTTCATTTGCCGGAAGCCCAGCAGCCAAAATCAATGGGAATTTGTGGCATATATTAAAGGGGAGCTAACATTTTCAATTTTGGGTTCTTGTTTCACTGCAACACAGCAGGGGGGAAAGTTTCTACGTTGGCACTCCTATGAGCCACCGTGTTAGCACTGTTAGCAGCCCTGATAGGAAGCAAATGGTATAGATAGAGCATGGTGCTAATGCTACCATGCTAGCATCGCATTCCCTGTGTAGCTCAATGGGTAGGGTTGACTGAGTTAGGGATTTGATTTCCACTGCAGCCACCTATACTCAAAATGTCATAATTCACTCAAAATGTCACCCATGGTATTGCAGTGTGCTTTGGGTTAAAGCCCCCATCACGTGTGCATATATTTAATAAAAACCTTTTGCCTGGTACATGAAAAAACACATTTACAGGGTCCCTTTGAAATGGAACGAAGATACTTTGAGCACTTAGAAGCTTTTCAGAGAGCAGCGCCTGTTCTGTTCGCATGTTGGGCTCCCATTCATCACGACCAGCTCCTCGTCTTCTATCTCCCATGTCTTGATAAAGGATTTCACACCAAAGTGTCGTCTTGCTAAAAGATACCATCAACGGCATCAGCGTTTTTTTTTTCTCCCAGACTCCTTTTCATCCTCCACCCCCTGCTGAGTCTGTACTGAAAAAACATTCTTCAGACATCTGAGAGCATGCTGCATATTTCAATGTGACCCATCTCCCCCTGAATCACGCCCCCCCCTCCCCCATAGTTTCCTTCTAGATTTGCTCTCATATGCTGCTAACTTGAAGTACAAAAAGAGCAAAAAAAACTCTGATCTGAGCCTTTAATTCATTATTTTACGTGATTACTCGAGAATCAGAGTATTGTTTTGTTACGATTGTCAGTGCACTGTGACTTTGACCCTTGCGTTCCCATTGCATGCATTATTGTTGCTTGCCTGTTATGTTGGTGATCTGGGAATTTCAGCTTATTCAATGGTTGCACTTGTTATAACTTGCTCTCGGTGGCAGTTCAATGCCTAAAATGTAAAAATACAGAGTTTAGAAAAATGACAGACTGAAGGAGTTGCTGATGATATGGTGTACGTTAGGTATATTGTTAGTCAGACATACTTATACTATCGAGAGGATAATAGCTGTGGAGGCAAAAAGGCTAGAAAACCATGATAGCATCAGGTCAATGGTGTGAAACCCCTTGAACGATTGCATAAATCTGTGTGGAGGAAGTGAATGAGACCTGCTAAGATTACTGTTATGGTGGGCAGCTCCCTGGTGTGTGTGTGTGTGTGTGTGTGTGTGTGTGTGTGTGTGTGTCCTTTGACAGAGCATCAATAAAAGCACCAGAATTTCAAAAGGTTTTAGGCACAAATGAACCAACAAACGAATCAATAAACACACAGACTGAGCAGCTAATAAACTAATGAAATGAAGAGTCATTTGCCTCTCAGTGCTGTTTAACACTGTATAATGTAATGTGGAGACTGTTGTGTGGTGGCGTAATGCTTTGGCAGGGCGGGGATGTTGGTGAGGCATTCTGTGTGTTTGGCATTGGTTCCTTTCACCAAACGTGGTCTGAATCAGTTGGTGTATCCAGGTGTGCATGTGATCAGAAAAGCTGTTGTGTGTTGCTGAATCATAAGAAGCCCTAAACCTTCATCGATCAGCATTGTGTTGTTTGTGTTCTCAACCCTTCGACTGTCATCCATGTAGTCCTGTCAAAATCTAGGATGTCTATTTTTGCCACACACACATTGTAAATGACAGCTGACATTGTCTCCCAGGTAGGAAGAGAGTGTTGATCCTGGGAACAAGCTAAATTGTTCTGCATCGTACATTGTCAGAATGTACATGGCACATTGTAACTACGTTAGAAACAGTGCTTCATGTTATTATTGTCGTTGTTATTAAGCCATCTATTGTGTTTTTCTTACTGGATGATGCGTCTGTGTTACTGAGCATTATTGGAACTAACAGTGTTTTAGTTTAGTTTGTATTGTTGGTTCCATAAAAGCCTGAAAGGTTGTGGTTGTATAACAGAAGAGAAGGAGTAAATTAAATGGCGGCCGTCAGAAGCAGGGGGGCCTTGGCAGGTAGACGGAAGGACAGTGAAGTTGAGAATAAAGTTCCTTCAAAGAGCAGAGCTAGCCCTGAGCCAGGGTCCATTGGAAAGGGCGTTGTGACAGGACCGAGTGATTAACTCATCATTCTATATGGTGCTCAGATGCATCTCGTGGTCTATACTTTTAAATCTCCACAAGCTTATATATATGTGTTCCAGCCTTGAGGGGGGCGACACCCGGCCTCAGCCTTCCTCAATGGGAGCAGTTTGACACCATAACATCAGTGGAGACTCGTTGCCCTCCAGCACTGTGACAGTTTCTCATTTTTCCCAGGATTATCACATATTTCAGCACTGTTTGAGCTGTCCTGACTCTGTCCAAAAAAAGAAAATCACATATTTCTGCCCCATATTTTACTTTGACTGAAATTGAAATGGATTTGTTGATTGCAAGCTACGACTGCTGCTCTGCGCAGTGAATGTGCTCATGCTGTTCTCTGGGATTAGCAACACCAATCACACATTTATCTTAAAATAACATCAAATCATTTGGCATTTCAAGCCTGACAGTATGCAATACCATATAGGTTTTTGCTCATTGCGATGCTAAAATGTGCAGCTACATATAGCCCTAGTTGTCAAAAGCCTTGAGCTCCATCCTTGACATCAGCACGTACACAGTGTCATTTCAGAAGCTTGAAGCTGTAGGAAAAAGGTGGAAAAGCCTTTTCACTTTCTCCTCTTCGTTTGGCTGGCAGCAAATAAAGACTCAATATCTGTAGTAGCCTGAGGCACTGGTCAGAGTGCACACCACTGGCCATGCATCTCATGGGCGCTTACCTGAGAATCCTTAGAAGCTGAGACTCATTTGGCCCTGGGTTGTGAAACATGTCAAGCTATCCAAGGACTTGGGAGTGTTGGTTAAGTGAGAATGCAGTTATTAACACATAATACATTATAAAGGACTTTAAATATATAAACTTACATGTGTAGACCATCTTAGCCGACTGAACAGTGAAGGTGGGGTGTGAGTAGAGAGAGAGAGAGAGAGAAGTAAGAAGGACGAGAGAATGTGTGAGAATGAAGAGTGAAAGAAAGGGTGAGAGAGAGGGGAGAAGGAGGTAAGGTGTTTGTGGATGCTATCTGTCTCCCGTGTTATTTATCACCGAGACAGGTACAGATATGGAGTCTTAGCCTCCTAGCATCATTACACATTCACTCGCCTTCACACACACACACACACACTAATACTCATTCACACAAACTTTCCGCCTTTTTCTCTCGCTCTCTCTCCCGTCTCTCTCGCTCTCTCTCTCACACAAACACTAACAAACATACATTTCAATTACACCCGGGCGCAGCATGATGAATGTGGTTACCTTTTAATTTCAATTATAGCGAGTGTTTGGCTAGCTAGCAAGCTGTTGTGTGCTCAGGCAACCGCCGGCAAGCGATGCCTCAATTACGACACACACAAAGACGAACGGAAAAGACACAATCACACGCAGGGCTACACAGGGCCAATGCACATGAGCATGCACACACACATGCACACGCACACAGGAACGTACACACACACAATTAGATTAGCTCATTTAGTTCTTGTCTGGACACATTTTTCACCTCCGTCTAGCTGACGGCTGTTCCAAAACCTATTTAGAGGTTCCACTGGGCGCCGCGGCATCTCAGCCACTACTGATGATGTGCGGAAAAAATAATAATTATCGCCCCCAAATAGTTTATTAATTTCATAAGTAAAAGACGCCATACGTGAGGAATGAGTAGCGGGGGAATATTATCCCGTGGGATTCGGCTGATAAAAAATTTCTCGTAGGTCCCATTTATGCCAACACAAGTCGAAAGATGCAGTACAGTTTGCGTTGCTAACCTACTTTAAGAAAACCGGCGTGTCAACTCTTCTTTTTTAAACCTTTATCTACCATGGGAGTATTTGCTGAGCATGCATGCTCTTTTACAGCAACGCCCTGCTTCACACTTCGGTTACACACATTCACACCTGAGAGCTGCCCAGTGCAACCACAGCCTTCTACCGTTGCCAAGTTTTAGGGGTAAAGTGTTTGTGTGTGTGTGTGGGTGAGCACATGTTTGCTTATAGTATATGTTGGTACAAGAGACAGATTTACAGAATAAAGAATCAAGAACGGTTCTAGGGGAATACTAAAATATTAATAAATCTTGTTGTGCATTATTACCTCCATTCACGTCTGCCGGTACGTAAAAAATCATCACCAAAATAAATGCACTGTTAAAGTAAAAATTGTAGCTCTTTTATTTTGAAATGTTACATTCCCTAGAAACGATTTTTTTTAAAAACCATGCCAATATTTTTAAAAATGAAGATTGAGTTTAAGACAGAAGAAGAGTGAGATAGCCAGACGTGGAGACAAAAAGAGAGAGGAAGAGAGAGAGAGGCAGATGAAGGTAAAGAGTGAGAGAGGTAGGGAGAGAAATGCAGGAGAGAGAGAGAGAGAGAGAGAGAGAGAGAGAGAGAGAGAGAGAGAGAGAGAGAGAGAGAGAGAGAGAGAGAGAGAAATAGAGACACCCAACGGTAGAAAAGTGACTGTCATTTCAGAGGCAGCTATTAAACCAGTTTATATCGCTGCTGTGCCACCTGACAACACATGTAAAAACAGGGAAATGGATGGAAAATAGGTCACACACACACACACAAACACACACCTACACACACACACACAGACACACACACACTCACACACACACTCACACAGATTTGTTCACACTTTCACAGCATGTGCCGTCACCCACAGAGTCAATTGAAGAAGGCTGGAATGAAGAAGTGTACACACACACACACTTCCTCTCTCTCTCCACACAGAAACACACACATGCTGCCTGCGCTCCGTCGTCTCAGCTTGCTGCCTATAAAGTTTGACATGGAAGTTAAAAGCGTCTTGAGGTTTTCAACTTGACATGTTTGGTTCGAAGTGGAAACAGAGGTACGGAGCGAAGCAGAGAGAACGGTGGCGTGGGGGGGAAAAAAAAACAGAATGATTAGGCCAATGTTTCCTCGCTTGTCATCTCTCTTTCGGTTCCCGTGTTCTAGTTGTCTTTTATCTTAATCCCCGCCCACCCCTGCACCGAAATACAGACACACACATGCACATCAAAAGGTCTTCTGCCTGTTCCCTGGGTTTTATGTAAGAAAAGGAAGTTTACATAAGTTCGTCTGAGAGCTTGAACCTGTCTCCACACATAAATCAGTTTTCTACTTTAAACACTTGACATTTAGGACACCCACCACCACAATAATCCCATGTTTTAAGAAATAATCTCAGTCACTGGCTAAATCTTAGTGATGCATGCTCTTTTTCTTTTCTCTGAGCCAACTAGGTTACTGCAGGCAACAGCTGATGTTCTTTTCGATGCTTTTACTGGTAAGTAAGCTATAAGCCATGTGTACATCACGGTTCTCCTGCAAGTCTGAATCATTTGCTCTGAAAAGACGAGGACAAATAGAACAAAATCAGCCGACCCAGCTGACAAAGCGACAACAGAAATCACGTAGCTGAGCCTCCATTTCTGGTACAAAGTTGCTCTGTGTGGATTTGAAAATCTATTGTATCTGCATTTGGTTTTAAATGTGACCGCCTCCTCTGATTTGGAGCCGATATTGATCCGGCGTCGGGAACGGTCTTGCACAAGTTTCTTTTCTGTGCAGTTTCTTTGTTGTAGGTGGAGGAGCAGTAGATGTAGAACGACATTACAACCATACGTAACGATATAGTAGAGAGGATCGATTCTTCTTGACAATACATTGGCTCATGCATGTACAAACATAAATGTGCACATATAAATAAATAAATAAATAAGTATATATATATATATACACGTAGCATATAAATGGGACACATTCGCAAATGGATACATAAGCACATACATCCACCCACATAGGCAGACACACATACACATATTCTTCCTCTTTTATCTTTTAAACACACACACACACACACACACACACAATTAGAAGACAGTCATCCTGAAATGTTAAGCCACTGAATAGTTCCTATTCCATTCCCATTCCTCATTATGGTCTGTGATAGCTTAATGGAGAGATCAAATTGAGTCCCATTAGTTGAGTAGAGTAAAACATGTTGATAATAGAAAGATGATGAGGTGTGGTGGATGTGATGAGGTCTGCCACCCATTTAAACCAACTGATGAAAATGTACTACCATATGGTATTACCGGTTACTCTGAAAATAAAGGAAACCCCTGGGTGAGTGAAGTGTGTGTGTGTGTGTGTGTGTGTGTGTCTGTGTGCATGCTTGGGTGTGTACATGTGGGGGGGGGGTCATGGGAGGTGACCCAGTTTACACAGGTTTATTCAGACCCCACTGAACACATTCTCTCTCTCTCTCTGTAGACTTTCAGTTATGCTGCAACAGCTTTTATTAAAATGAAGGCTTGCTTCCCCGGCCACTGGAGAGACATGGGGTGAGAGACTGCATTGCACTACATTGTAATAAAGTGGGTAAGACCCAGGCCATGACCCAGCACCAAATCAATCTACTCTCGCCTCCCCCCCCTCCCCCCCGAGAGGGACCAAATGCTGCTTTAATACATTAAAAAATTCTGAGTGCTTGGATAGTCCTGAATGAGGAGACTCCTCATATGGAGTGGTTGTGTTCCAGGTACTTGCCAGTCTGCTTCATGTCGTGTGGTGGTTCTCAGCCATCTTGCAAAGCCGTAGTTAGCATGAGCAGCGATAGCCACCATGGCTGAACAGTCAAAGAAAAGGGCAACAGTCTCATAAGGAGGCAAAACCAAATGTCACACGAGTCAGAAATATGTCAGACACCATGTTTAAAATACATTGCACAAATAAATGCAGAATGATTTGTATCTGTGTCATGTAAACTCAATTTTATGAATATAAACACTGACGTTTTTAACATCTATATTTTAATATTTTCACACAGATGTCTATTTGCAGAGCTTAGTGAATAGGCACGTTTATATTGTTGGATGTAGTTGTGTTTGTGAATCTCCATCTAAGTGGAGGTGGCTAACATTTCATGTAATGGCTAAAGTGCATTGCACATTCATCACATCTGTGTTTGTCACCCTTTAAAAGCAACCCTTTTGTGTTCTGAACACCACCTCACTAATGGATGGGCTTTTTGTACGCTGGTCTGTTGTTGAGGGATGATTAGGAGGAAATCAGGAGGAAAGGTTTGTTTAAAATCGTTCCTCCATAGTAAATTGTTTTTACTTGTTGCATTTGTGTTTTGAAGCAGAATATCAGCTTGTCTTTTTGTGTTGAAAGTTGTCTTTGAATGGGGACTTAGACTCAAACTCTCAATCAGCTGAGTCAAAAATATTATTATCAATGTTACCTTTGGCAGCCTCTGTGCTTTGGACCGCTAGCATGGAATTACTACCAGTAAAATACAGCATCACAGACGACTCTCTCCATTTCCTCCACTCCTGTGGTATTCAGCAGAGAGCTGAGGAATGACACAGCCAGTGCTCCACATACCACATATCTCTTATGTACTGTTGTGTAGGACGGTCAGTTGCCTGCCACATTAGATGACTCTTTATTCTCATCATCTGGCAATCTGTTCACGATTCTCCAGCCGTGCAACAAGTACATGCTCATGTTGTCTCCAGCCTTCAACAACACCAGACCTGTCACTGTAGATTTGATCTGATGTTCTGTTAAAGCCAAACAACTCCCTGTCTTTGTTCCTCACTTCCTCGGTGAGTGTTTACAAATGAGTTTACATGTTTTCAAATGGCGGGTCACAGATACAAATCACTCTGAATGTGGGCGAAGTATTTTTTTTTTTTTTTTTTTTTTTTTAACTTTTTATTTATTTATTTTTCAGTTATTATTACACTGAACAACATCCACGGCAAAGTGGCAATTATGACAGAAATAGAAACAAATAAAATGATATAAGAGAAAAAAAAAAAAGAAAAAAAAAGGGGGGGGGCAAGACACCACTCTCTCTACACAACATTTGATCCATTGTTTCAGGTCAGCTTCTTGTATGTAGTCCATTTGCCCCAGCGTTGTTCATGGGTCCCTGCTTTGATCCTTAGATAGTGAGTCAGTTTTTCCATGGAGTATATTTCCTCAACAATGTCCAGCCACTGTCTTGGGCTTGGAGGATCACATTTCAACCAGTTCCTTGTGATAGCCTTCTTGCATGCAAGTATCAGGATTTTGAAGAGGTAGATGTCCTTTTTTTGAATAATGTCACCAGGTATCAACCCCAGGTACACAACCCGGGGGTCCCTGGGAATCTTGCAGCATAAGATCTCTTCAAGAGTCTGAATAACCCTGT
Source organism: Hoplostethus atlanticus (assembly GCA_034670405.1). Classification (NCBI taxonomy): domain Eukaryota; kingdom Metazoa; phylum Chordata; class Actinopteri; order Trachichthyiformes; family Trachichthyidae; genus Hoplostethus; species Hoplostethus atlanticus. The sequence continues at coordinate 664,648 of JAXDDX010000061.1, forward strand.
CCCAGAATGTTTGTATTTTTATACATGACCAGAAAATATGTGAGTGATTGGCATTCATCTGCCCACACTGTCTCCAGCATTGCTGCTGTTTACCCAATTGTTTATTTTTTATATGGGGTGTAATAAAGTGGGCGAAGTATTTTAAATGTGATGTCTGACATATTTCTGAGATGTGTGACATTTGTTTTTCCTTCCTTATGAAACTGACTGATTGATTTGTTAAGAGCTAGCCAAACCGATCACCAAAAATGTTGCCAAATGTATGACACTTTGGGTATTATTCCACTGACAACCATCACTCAGCTGCCCATCGTGGAGTACCAGACACATTGCTTTGTTATTTCTCGTTAATCCACTGAATGTTTGAGCGTTGCCATTGACTGGCCTGAGGACGCCTCTGCATTATACATGAGAGGCAAAATGGTGACTGTAGCTTGTTCATGAATGCATTGACCTTTCCATCATGACAAGCAAATGCACAGCCTGTAAAAGATGTGAATGGTAGGTAAGAAGTGACCGGACACCAAAGACATGATGTTCATTGGAGGAGGGCAAACAAGTTGGAAAAGAAACTGTATCACACCACCACAAACGTTTCCCCTCTGGACAAACTGTGTGTTGTTGGCGACTGACACGTGCACCACTCTCTTTCTGGGTCTCTCTTCCTGACTTACCTGACGATAACATCACTGTCTTTCGATGATCCTCTCTACTTCCTCCGTTTCTTGTCATATTTACCTTCCAGTTTCCTCCTCCGTTTTTTCCCACTTCCTTTGCTGTCTCTCAGTGACTGAACCCATCTCTTTCACACCTCCCCCTGACCACTCTCCCCTCCCTTGCTTCCCTTCAACCCGTCCTCGTTCTTCGGCTTTCTCTTTTCTATTGACAGCTGTCACAGAGCATCGGTGATGTAACATTGTTTTACGTCTACCTCCCGTCCCGCGTAAATCTCACAACCTCCCTCCCTTGATATTGACAGCTGTCAAGGAGTATTGAAGATGTAAAAAAAAATCCCTTTTCTTATGACAACCATGTTTATTTTGGTTTCCCAGCCTTTGATTGTCTCCCAGGGCGGGATCTGCCATCCAGTGAGATGAGTCACAGAAACAGCACAGGAAGAATCTTCTCAGTCTTCTCAGGAAGAGTCATTCCTCATCTGTTTCTTCTTCTACTCTCCTCCTCCCTCTCTCCCTTCTCCGCTTCCTTTTCCTCTCTTTCATCCTCGTCGTCGTCCTCCTCTCAAAGGTTTTCTGTCAGTCTCTCAAATTGACATTACTGGTGTAAATTATTTTTGGGACTGTGTGTGTGTGTGTGTGTGTGTGAGAATCATTGCAACACACACACACTCTCTCAGTGATGTCATGCTCATTATGTCTTAAAAATGACAGCTTATTGATTTGTAAAAACAACTATGGCTCCAACACAGATTTTATATTTATGTCTAACACTGTCTCTGTCCAGCTGTCTGTAATGCTGTAAATAATGTTGACTGTAGTGTCACTTACAATTCTCTAATGAAGAACTATACATGCGGTACATTATTATTTTTATTTTTTTTATTGAGAACAATTTTGGGAAAGTTGGTGGTGGTGGGGGGGGGGATGCAAATGGGTGTAGGGGTGTGTCAGGGGGGTGGTGGGTAGCAAAGGGGTGTAGGGGTGTGTCAGGGGGTGGTGGGTTGCAAAGGGGTGTAGGGGTGTGTCAGGGGGGTGGTGGGTTGCAAAGGGGTGTAGGGGTGTGTCAGGGGGGTGGTGGGTAGCAAAGGGGTGTAGGGGTGTGTCAGGGGGGTGGTGGGTTGCAAAGGGGTGTAGAAGTGTGTCAGGGGGTGGTGGGTTGCAAAGGGGTGTAGGGTTGTGTCAGGGGGGTGGTGGGTTGCAAAGGGGTGTAGGGGTGTGTCAGGGGGGTGGTGGGTAGCAAAGGGGTGTAGGGGTGTGTCAGAGGGTGGTGGGTTGCAAAGGGAGAGAGAGAGAGAGCGAGAGAGAGAGAGAGAGAGGGGCCAGGGCACCGATGACTCTCCACATCATTGAAGGCTTGGAGCTTTTAAGCAATCTCGGACTCATCTTCTTCTCGAGAGCTGCCTGCCTCACCTCCGTCACCCCAAGCTGCTGCTCAACCTCCCTCTGGGCAGCCATGAATGTATTTTTTTCACTTGACTGCTCCTGTTGAGCCAGTTGGGTGTCCAGACTGTCCTCCTCTTTCTCCTCAAGGAGAGTTTTCTCCATCTCCTCTGCCTTGAGGAGAGCCTCCATTTCATTGATGTCCTTCTCCAGCTGCACTGCCTCAATCTCAAGGAGTAGTTCTTGTTTTTCTAGGAGAAGGATCTCCTTTTTCTCCTCCCATGTCTTGCCTCTGGCAGCCAGAAGATGTTCACTCTCAATCTGGACTTTCCTGGCCTCTGAGACTGTGGTGTTCATCTCCCACAGCTGAAGATGCAGGTCCAGGATGATGGCCTCAGTTCTCACAGCAGCTTGGGTGCTCAAGGCCTTCTCTTTGTGGAGCAGTTCTTTTAGCTCCTCCCTTTCTTGTCGAAGGGCCTCCTTGTCCACCTCACAGGCCTTGAGCTCTTGGTTGAGGGCCTCAATTTCTTGGTAGAGGAGCTCCCTCTCCACCCCACAGGCCTTGAGCTGCATGGCCTCCTCCTTGATGTTCAAGGCCTTCTCTGTGTGGAGCATTCCTTTCAGCTCCTCACGTTCCTGGCAGAGGGCCTCCTTCTCCACCTCACAGGCCTTGAGCTCTTGGTTGAGGGCCTCAATTTCTTGACAGAGGACCTCCCTCTCCACATCACAGGCCTTGAGCTGCATGGCCATTTCCTGGAGGTTCAAGGCCTTCTCTGCGTGGAGCATTCCTTTCAGCTCCTCACTTTCTTGGCGGAGGGCCTCCTTCTCCACCTCACAGGCCTTGAGTTGGATGGCCTGCTCCAGTAACTTGTCCTTTGCTTCCTCCAGCTGGAACCTCGGATAGAAAAATTGCTTTCGTCCTTGCTCTAAAGCGTCCATCTGGATTAGGAAAGCAGACAGCATCTCCTCTATGATTTCCAGGTCAGCTGCCTCTTTACTGTCTCCAGTATGGATAAGGCGTTTGACATCATCCAGGTGAGGCTTGATGTATTCCGCCAGGTTCTTCAAAAAGTCTTGCAGGATGTTTTTCTGGAAAGCCTTGGTGCCATGGGTGTTGTTGTCCTGCTGGTCCTGACCCTTTCTTCGCTTTGTCCTCCTTTTCTTTGGTGCTTCCATCGTGAGATTCGTTCCAAATGTGCCCACATCGCTGCTGCGCACCCTTTTATACCTTTGAGTTCCACTGATGTCATAATGAGCATGACATCACTGAGAGAGTGTGTGTGTGTTGCAACGATTCTCACACACACACACACACACTCTCTCAGTGATGTCATAATGAGCATGACATTACTGAGAGAGTGTGTGTGTGTTGCAATGATTCAAAGATGCCATGGTCTATAGATTGTATTGTTTGATGAACATTTGCTAAAATAATGTATTGGGTGTATGAATATAATCAATTTCTGGTAATATAAATAGATATTTATACAATTTGTGCAAAAATGTCATATATCATCATTATGCCTAAAAAATCCACAACTTCTAATACCCCTTGAGTTATGAAAAATGGTTTAGAGTCAGCTGTGTCACATCAGGAATTGAAAACCATAGAGCAGCAAGACGGGGTGAAAAATACAGCAAATTTCCAGGAATTTTACAATTCAACAGGAAGATTATGTTGAATGTGACTAAATATACCATAATTATTGTGTAGTATTATTTAAGTATTATAAGTATTTAAGTATATAAGTATTATTTTCACTTCTAAAAAATGAATTTTTGATATCAGAAAGTCACATTTTACTAGTAACAACTGAATTGATTGTATTAAATAAATATTAAATTGGCATAATTTCAGATAAGTAGGTATCTAGAGATCAGTAAATAGCATTTTTATGGGTAATGACCAAATTATTGATATGCACACTTAACATTTTCACTAGTTTAATCTGTAGACAAGTAGATATCGTGAAATGAGGAACATTTTCACTAGACAACGGCCGATGTCACCGAAAGCATCCCCGAAGTTGTAGAAAGCTGACAGTGCCTGTCAAAGGTGGCTAAATTTACAATAATCTATATATCCAGTGCATATCGATCTGACCACAAACAAGTTTGCAGCGGCATCTCTCCCATGAGAACAGAAGATTTTACCCATAACCACTAGCACATTACTCGACAACATGCTAGTTTCCATCTGTATACTAAGACCTTTCTTAAAAATGACAGCTTATTGATTTGTAAAAACAACTATGGCTCCAACACAGATTTTATATTTATGTCTAACACTGTCTCTGTCCAGCTGTCTGTAATGCTGTAAATAATGTTGACTGTAGTGTCACTTACAATTCCTAATGAAGAATATACATGCGGTAACATTTTTATTTTTTTATTTTTATTGAGAACAATTTTGGGAAAGTGGTGTGGTGGGGGGGATGCAAATGGGGGTAGGGTGTGTCAGGGTGGTGGGTTGCAAGGTGAGGGGGTGTCAGGGGGTGGTGGGGACAAGGTTGTAGAAGTTGTCGGGGTGGTTGCAAAGGGGGTAGGGTGTTCAGGGGGTGGTGGGTAGCAAAGGGTGTAGGGGGGGGTTTTTTTAAAATTTTTAAAAACCCCCCAAAACACACAAAAAAAAAAGGAAGGGGGGGAGGTTTGTTTTTTAAAATAAAAAATTTTTAATTTTTTTTTTAAAATTTTAAAAAATGTATTGGGTGTAAGAATAAATTAAATTTTTGGTAAATTTTTAAAAAAATTTTTAAAAAAAAAAAAATAAAAATTTTTTAAAAAAAACCCCCCCTTCTAAAACCCCTTGAGTTAAAAAAAAATGGTTTTTTTTTTAAAAAAAAAAAAAAAAAAAAAGGGGGGGAAAAAAAACCCCAAAAAAAAAATTAAAAAAAAATTTTTTTAAAAAATTTTCCAAAAATTTTTTTTAAAATTTTTTTTTTTTAAAAAATTTTTAAAAAATTTTTTTCCCAAAAAAAAATTTTTTTTTAAAAAAAAAAAATTTTTTTTTAATTTAAATTTAAAAAAAAATTAAAATTTAAAAAAAAATTAAAAATTTTTAAAATTAAAAAATTTTTTTTTTTAAAAAAAAAAAAAGTTTTTTTCCCCAAAAATTTTTTTTTAAAAAAAAAAATTTTTAAAAAAAATTTTTTTGAAAACCCCCAAAAAAAAACCCCCTTTTAAAAGGGGGAAAAAAAATTTTAAAAAAAAAAAAAAAATTTACCCCCCCAAAAAGGGGGTTTTTTTTTAAAAAAAAAAAACCCCTTAAAAACCCTTTAAAAAAAATTTTTTTTTTCCCCCCCTTTTTAAAAAAACCTTTTTTTTTTAAAAAAAAAACCCCAACAAATTTTTTTTTTTAAAAAAAAGTTTTAAAAAGGGGGGGAAAAAAATGAAAAACAATTTTTTTTTTTTTTTTTTAAAAAATTTTTTTTTTGGGGGGGTTTTTTTAAAGGGGGGTTTGGGGGGGGAGGGGGGGGTTGGAAAGGGGTTGGGGGGGTGGGGGGGGAAAAGGGGGGGGGGGGTTTTGGGTTTTAAAAGGGGGGGGGGTTTGGGGGGGTTTTTGGGGGGAAAAAGGGGGGGGGGAAAAAAAAGGGGGAAAAAAGGGAAAGGGGGGGCCCCTAAATTTTTTTGGGGTTTGGGGTTTTTTGGGGGGGGGAATTTTAAAAAAAAAGGGGGGGGGGGGGGGGGGGTTTTTAACCCCCGGGGGAAATGGTTGGGGTTTTTGGGGGGGCCGGGAATGGAAAAAAGGGGGGGGGAAAATTTTTTTTTCCCCCCCTTTTTAAAAAAAAAAGGGGGTTTTTAAAATTTTTTTTTTTTTGGGGGGTTTTGGGGGGGAACCCCCAAAGGGGGGGGGGGGGGGTTTTTTTTTTTTGGGGCCCGGGGGGGGGGGTTTTTTTTTTTTAAGGGTTTTTTTTTTGGGGGGGGGTTTTTTGGGGGGGGGGGCCCGGGGGTTTTTTTGGGGGTTTTTGTTTTTGGGGGGGGGCCCCTTTTTTGTCTTTTTGGGGGGGTTTTTTTTTGGGGTTTTTTTTTAAAAAAGTGGGGTTTTTTTTAAAAAGGGGGCCGGGGAAAAGGGGGGGGGGCCCCCCAAATTTTGGGGGGGGGTTTTTTTTTTTTTTTTGGGGGGTTTTTTTTTGGGGGGGAAGGGGCCCGGGGTTTTTTGGGGGGGGGGGTTTTGGGTTTGGGGGGGGGCCCAAGGGGGAGAAAACCCCCCCCCCCCCCCCCCTTTTTTCCCCCCTTTAAATTTTCCCCCTTTTTTTTTTCCCCCCTCCCCCCCCCCCCAAAACCCCCTTCTTCCCCCCCCCCCCCCTTTTTTTTTTTTCAAATTTTGGGGGACCCCTTTTTTTTGGGGGGCCCCCTTTTTTAAAATTTTTTTTCCCCCCCCCCTTTGGGGGGGGTTTTTTTTTCCCCCCCCCCTCCCCCCCTTTTTTTTTGGGGGGCCCCCTTTTTTTTTTCCCCCCTTTTTCCCCCCCCAAAAAAAAAAGGTTTTTTTGGGGGGGGCCCCCTCTTTCCCCCAAAAGCAGGGGTTTGGTTTTTCCCCTTTTTTTAATTTTTTTTTGGGGGGGGGTTTTTTTTCCCCCCCCGGGGGGGCCCCCTTTCCCCTCCCCCCTTCTTTTTTTAAAAAAAATTTTTTTGGGGAAACCCCCCCCCCTTTTGGGTTTTTTTCCCCCCCCCCCGGTTTTCCCCTTTTTTGGGTTTTCCCCCTTTTTTCCCCCCCGGGGGGGTTTTTCCCCCCCTTTGGGGGGGGAAAAAATTTTTAAAAATTTTTTTTTGGGGGGCCCCCCGGGGGGTTTTTTGGGGGTTCCCTTCCCAAAATTTTTCCCCCCCTTTTTTTTTTTTGGGGGGGGGTTTTTTCCCCCCCAAAAAGGGGGGGGCCCCCCCCTTTTTTTCCCCTTTTCCCCCGGGGCCCCCCCTTGGAAAACCCTTTTCCCCTTTTTTTCCTTTCCCTCCTTTTTTTCCCCCCCCCCCTTTTTTTTTTTCCCCCCCTTTTGGTTTTTTTAAAAATTTTAAAACCCCCGGGGTTTTTTTTGGAAAGGTTTTCCCAAAATTTTTTTTTTTTTTGGGGGGGGGGTTTTTTTTTTCCCTTTGCAGGCCATTTCCCTGGAGGTTCAAGGCCTTCTCTGCGTGGAGCATTCCTTTCAGCTCCTCACTTTCTTGGCGGAGGGCCTCCTTCTCCACCTCACAGGCCTTGAGTTGGATGGCCTGCTCCAGTAACTTGTCCTTTGCTTCCTCCAGCTGGAACCTCGGATAGAAAAATTGCTTTCGTCCTTGCTCTAAAGCGTCCATCTGGATTAGGAAAGCAGACAGCATCTCCTCTATGATTTCCAGGTCAGCTGCCTCTTTACTGTCTCCAGTATGGATAAGGCGTTTGACATCATCCAGGTGAGGCTTGATGTATTCCGCCAGGTTCTTCAAAAAGTCTTGCAGGATGTTTTTCTGGAAAGCCTTGGTGCCATGGGTGTTGTTGTCCTGCTGGTCCTGACCCTTTCTTCGCTTTGTCCTCCTTTTCTTTGGTGCTTCCATCGTGAGATTCGCTCCAAATGTGCCCACATCGCTGCTGCGCACCCTTTTATACCTTTGAGTTCCACTGATGTCATAATGAGCATGACATCACTGAGAGAGTGTGTGTGTGTGTGTGTGTGTAATGCCCTTCCATTCTGATTACAGTAATGAGTGTTGACGAGGTTTGAAGTGAACGCTGACATAAAGACATGTCCCTGCACACCCCCATCTCTCCTCGTCTCTCTCTCCGTTTCTCACTTTTTCTCTCCATCACTTTTCCTTCCTCTCTATCACTCTTTTTCTTTCTCTCTCTATCACTGATTACATCCACATACCCGGAGTAACCCAGCTGCCATCCATACTCCTGTTAAGGTTTTCTCCAGGTTTAGCTCTTTACATGCACTTTTGATACCCTGTGATTGATTATCCCTGTTGTCATGAATAAACCAGTTAACAGAATATTCCTGGCATCCACCGGCTATCCTCCCTCCCTCCCTCCCTCCCTCCCTCCTCTCTCTCTTTGACTGAGCAATAGGTTACTTCTAATGCATGGGAAAGAAATGACAATCCCAGTCGTAATCTGTACAACATTTCCTGTTGACATCACATTGTGCCCACAATGCTGTGCAAGTCTGCATTTGCGCAGTGAAAGGAATAAGATGTTTAATATCCAAGAAAGCCAGGCATGTTAAAGGTGCAACCAGCAGACGGGCTGAAAGGGGCCATTTCTGACCCTCTTTGTGCTCTGATTTAGAAGCAGCCCTCTTTCTTTCTCCCTATCTGTCCATGGTCTTATAATGAAATACAGTTGCGTGCCCAAAGGAGAGGAGAGACCAGGGGATCTGTTTGATCTGTTAAAACTGTTTTACACACAGGTAACCTGCAACAAGGTAATTTAAATCCATTTGAACAAGCTTCATTGACATCAAAGTTGAGAACAATATTGTGAAAGCAGTAAACAAGGAATATATTACAGGTGAATTAAGTAAGATTTGTACTGTAGAACAAAATTAACATTATATATCTGGGGGGGGGGGGGGGTGATAGAGAAAAAAGCAGTATTATAATACTGACAAAGCCGTATTATTATTACAGTTTTTGCATCATGATATATTACTTTTTCAATAAATATTTGTAATGGATCTCTGCTAGCTAGCTTACTGATCTCTTTTGTCAAAATGTGACTGTATCATGTATGTCCATTACAGGCCACCGTAAGCTGTGATATTACTTTAAATGACTTAAAGCCATTTTAACCAGGTTCCTCTCAGTCAGAGTACGAGCTTCCCCAGGTTAGACCAACCAAATTATGACGTTTACATGTGTCGACACAAAACCAGGTTACTTGGGTACCAGGGTTAAAAAACAATCCTGTTTCCATGTAAACATCGCCTCTTACAAGCACTTCATCACCTGGACGCTGCCATAAATCAGAGAGGAGTGTGGATCCGATCCCAGGGGTAGGGAAGTAGGGAAACCGCAAAGTGTTCCCCAATACTGCTTTTATGGTTTTTTATCTTCTCATTTTCTCTTTGGTATGAATTCAGGTACAGTACAGTCCACTGACTTATATGGTTCAAAACACGAAAACAACTGCGTCAGTCCGTTCTGCGTTATCATGATTGTGTGTTCTTTCTGTTGCCTTGATATTAATTTCCTCTTCCTACTTTGGTACTCATCATTAATATTTCTGTTCTTGATGTGAAAGTTAGGCTGCCTCCGCTTCCTGCTGGCCCATTGCGTCAATATGGCAAGCTGTGTGAATAAAGCAAATAAAGCAGCATGGGACTTCAGATAACCTGTGTGTGTGTGTGTGTGTGTGTGTGTGTGTGTGTGTGTGTGTGTGCCTGAGGGCAGCCCTCTGAACTCTCAATCCCTCTCTCTCTCTTTCTCACATAGAGTATAAAAGGAAAACAAGCATGGTGGGACAGGAGAAAGACACACTGAGTTTACAGCGAATGTGATGGAAATATAAAGCAGAGAGAGGAAGTAGCATCGCTGCTCAGTGGAGTCAGTATTTAGGGGTAACCGTGTTAATTGTTGGGCAACATGGCAAATAATTATTACCAGCAGCGTTTTGTCGTGACAGCTTTCTGTGTTATCCAGAAGCCATTCACTAATTCCTATACGTTCATACATTTAGCTGACACTCAATTCCTAGATCACCATTATTACAAGCAACAAATGGTGAGGAGCAAAGGTCACCCCAGAATGATCATATAAGAGATGTAGCAGGAATTTTTTTTTTTTTTTTAAATGGGTTAAGGAGAAAAGTAGGAGGGACTTTTTTCAACAACTGAGAAAATGAGAGGTCACATGACTCCGTGGGTAGAAAGTGACACGAAGCACTTCTATCCCTACTGATGATGTTGCCAATTAAAAAAATCAATTGTCTTTTTTTAGCAATTAAGCTCTTAAATCAACTCACCATCACGCAACGAGAAGATTAGTGTCAGTCGTGCTCCTGGTTTCGGTATTCATTTAGTTGGCTCACATGGTGCGTAAGAGTAGCACACTGTGGATGTTCAGTGGGTGGTATAATCATCTGAAAAGCTCTGCCAATTACTGCCAAGCCTCTAATTGCACAACAGAAACTTAATCAAGGAGCTTAGTTGCCAAAAAGTCAGATTATTCTTTAAACACCATGGGTGCTTGACTTCATGACAGGAAAATGCTGTAGAAGCTGTTGCTCTGTGTAATCTTTTTGTTGGTTTGTCATCACATTGGTGAGTTCCTCTTTCAGTAAAAAAGTTAAAAAGAGGGGGAGAGAGGGGAGTCTGGGGAAGAGGACAAGAAGAGCTAATGGGACAAGAAGTGTTGAAACGAGGGAAGAGGGGATAGAAGGAAGACAAGAGGAAGAGGGTGAAAAAAGAACAAGGGGAAAAGGGAAAGGATCAGAGGCAGGGAAGGGTGGGAGGGAAGGAGTGGGTGAGAGATGCCTTGAGGTAGCCTATTTTCTCACCCTGCAGGAGAGAGAAGGCAATTAGGATTCCTCACTGTGTGTGTGTGTGTGTGTGTGTGTGTAGCTTGTCATGTAGACAGCAGGGTTTTGAGGTTTTGAAAGGTAGGAAGCAGCCCACTACAGTAATAAGACACCCTACAACCCTACACATGTGCCATCATCACTTAAAACACACACACACACACACACACACACACACACAGAGAGAGAGAGAGGGGGAGAGAGAGCTGTGTCTTGTTGCCCAGTAATGTAGTTTGCTTTGACAATGAGACCATTTGAAATTGAACAACTGGCTACTATACCATTATCAGGAACACACACACACGTACAGGCACACTTACTAATTTGCTTGCTTATGGCAGACCATCAAAAAACAAAGCTTTCGTTATCTAGGTAGGTTGATAGTCTGGCGCTGGTCATGACCATGTGACGTCTGGATCTGGGCTAGAGATGTTGCAGCAGGATGGTACAATGTCAACATGCTGTTTGTGTAAACCAGCTTTCTGTCAAAGCTCCAGAGAACCGATTCCTTAATCCATGTTGTCATGAAGCTGAACCGTGAAGCATCAGCTCTTACACCTGTTGAACATCAAAATGATATATATATATAGGATATATAGGACATATGATACATTATCAGTCTGTGATCCAGTATGTAACTGTCTAAATCCCTGTCTTTTCAATGATGTGCACCATGTTTTGTGGCATCATTTCCTGTGGACGTGTTGTTTGGCCGTGGCCAGCAGTGAGCTGGGTTGTGGCTACCAAGGTGAGGCACAGGGAAATCATAGCAACAACAACTATGACAGCAAGCAACAAGAAAAGAAAGAAAAGTAAAGCTGATCGTTTGGCAGACAAGCATTGTTTTTTTTATTGCAGATAGACGTTGGCCATCTGCTTCGCCCGTGGTGGCTTTACGGATGCCAGTTACCTCAGCCTCAGGCTAGATGCTACAGCTCGTCAAGAGGAGTGACAAGTGTTGCGACATGAATTTGACCAACTGCAGGGGAGGAAGCTGGGACAACACACTTCCTGCCTCGAAGGTGAAAAGTTGCATGATTTAATTGATGCAGATTCGTGATTGTCGTTGTTTTGTTGTTTGTTTTGAGCTGAGATGATTTTTTTGTTCTCACCTGCACAGATTATTAATTGCATCTCTTCTTTCTGTGTTTTTTATCAGAGTGTTTTATCACAGGCACATCCACCACATGGACACAGGCTTCCACCCTGTTATGGGATGGTCTTCCCTGACCACCAGGCCACTGTTGTCCCACATGGCTGTTCTGTATGTTCTTAACCAATAGCCACTGACCACTGGGAGGGGCTTAGCATTCAGGACTGGCCTTCAACATGGACAGAACCAGTGCTCACCCTCACCGCTTAACCACAAAAGTTAAACCTGAGTCTTATCTAGTCTGACACTGGACGAGGATCTAATTCAGTTGACAAAGCTGAGTATGTTGAGGAGTTTGGGCTACACCAAGGGACTGGATCCAACAGTATTAATGTTGTGTTATACTCCACAGTGACCCCAGGTGGAGATGTAGCCTCAACCATATTACTGATGGTCACTTCCCACTGGCAGACACTTTATATTCAGCACTCGCGCTCACAGCCTTGCTCAAACCACAAACCCACTGCTTACATGCGATGCCTTATCTGATCCACCACTTGAAAAGGATCCAATTCAGCTGCCGAAGTGAGGGTGTTTTAATTTAGGAGTGAGTTTACACAAAGGGGCTGTATTATGCAGTATCGACCACACACTCACATTCACCCTTTTAAACAGAATCGTAATATAAATCAGAGTTAGCAGGTTCCTTAAGGACACCAAAGGTTTGTACTTCGCTAGCATAACCTCCGCAGTTAATGCACATGGTTACACACATTTATATGGTAGGTATGTGTACTGTGTGTACTGTGTGTACTGTATGAATTAGTAAAAGATCCATAGATGCATTTCCCTTAAGATATCTTCAGCACATGATTTGGCATTACATTACATATACCTATAGTAACCTAATATCTCCAAAACCTCATATCAGACTGGAATGGACATTATCTGACTGACTCTCCCCATGGCAGTCATGTATTTATGACATTTAATCAATCACTGTAATATGATAAAATGATGTTTCTAGTTATTCAAGTGTTGTGCACTCCAGGTGACATGTGACCCTGCAAGACAGCAGCATCTGTGTGTAAGGTAAACACTGGCCTGGCACAAGGGTCAGACTCCATGCAAAAACCTCATAGTTCCTATTTTGCCATTTTTTTTATTGATCAATGTGGCAAAATATCAAATGATAAAATGAAAATGAAAAAGCCAGCAGCACCACCCACCATAGAGCATCCCTTTCAGTGTGGGCATTGATGTAATTCAACCAGTTTTTCACTACTTGGCTTTCTGAATACGTGATGGTTGGCTGAAGGAGTCTAAAACTGGCTGCCCTCATTTTCCTTTCCCATAGAATAGTTTACACACAAGGTTTCATATATCCAGATTATATATGTAAGCGGTTTGGAAATTAATATTTATGAATGCATCGATGTACCGAAGGAACATTTCTGCATTCATAAATGCAGGAATAGAAAGGCAACTTGTATTATGTAATCTGTTACAGATTACTGATTACCTCTTTAAAATTAAAGTCAGTAACAAAATCCATTGGATTACTCAGGAGGACACTCACACTTTAATACAAACTACTGTTGTCAGGTTTTTCAAAATCAGGCAAGGAAATGAGTATATATGTAACCCCTTCAATTGATGTCTTGTTGGCCTTCTCTGACCTCTCAAATTCATTTCCTTTCGAGCCATGACATTTCAGGACGCGTAGAGATTAAGATTGCGCCCATAATCTCAGAATCTGAACGTCTTTTTTTCCATTCTAATATGTCTCTGAGTAATCCAATGACCTGTTTTGTTTAAAGCACCTCTGATGTGATTAAGTTTTTGTTTTTCAGTATCTTTTAAGGGTCTCCTTTTGTTACGAGACTACTGTAATCCCGTTACATGTAATCCTTAACTTCCCCACCGTGTATGAATGAAGTATGAATGAACCGCTGTACAGTAATGCTACATGTATATAATAATAATAACTTTCAAGGTACCCAAGGCACTTAACAATAGAAGAGAGAAGAACTAGATGAGGTGAAAAAAAAAATGACGTAAAGCTGTATAAGGGCCCCAAAAGCCACGTGCTTCTATAGACACACAAGAAGAGCTACATCACACCAGGAGTCACATCATTAAAACGCTGTCGGGGGCAGAGAGACTCCTCTTCCTCTCTTCCTCTCTTCCTCTCTTCCTCTGCCTTTCTGGAATATATGCATGTTGAGTGTGAGTGTGTGTGTGTGAGTAATGTACATGCCAAGTCACACAAATAACATGGTGAACGAGCAGCAGAATTACAATACATTAACAAGATCATCCCTGCCCCCCCCCCTCGACCCGACTCCCTCTGCTTATCCCTTCATCCTCCCCATCGTTCCTCCCTCTCTTCCTTCCCATGTGTGTTTGTGTGCTGTAATAAATAATGCAGTTTGTGTTGTATGAAAAGATAAGGAGGCAACATGGGGTTGCTTCAGGGTTGGAGGAGGTGATGTCACTACAATCACCCTCTACCCTCACCATGAGAGAGAGAGAGAGAGAGAGAGCGGGAGAGAAGACAGAGAGAGAAGAGAGACAGAGATAGAGAGCGTCAGACGGAGAGAGAGAGATAAAGCGAGGGAGGAAATGGGAAAGAAAGTGAGAGCGAGAGGTGGAGAGTGCAAAAGGTAGAGAGGCTTGTCATTGGTCCAGTCAGCTGCTTCACTTACCATATATTATTCTCCATTTATTATTTATACTTTTCACACACACACACACACACACACACACACACACACACACTGACCTTCTTCACTAGGACATTCTGTTTGCTTGTGTGTGTGTGAGTGTGAGTTCCTTCTCTTATATGTCTATACATGTAAAGGCATTTGATAGAAAATGAGAAAGGATGTGTGTGTCTGTTTGTGTGTGTGTTCATGCTGTGAGTGAATACCTACTGCGTATTTGTGTGTATGTTTATGCATGCCTTCTGGTGAATTATATTGTCATGCTGTGTGGGGTTGTGTGTGTGTGTGTGTGTGTGTGTGTATTCTCTGCTGGAGTTGTACAAGTCAAAACGTGGTTGCCCTCCTGCTAACTCTGCCTCGTAATGCATTTTGAATATTTCTTCACATCCGGCAAGTCCTCGCCGTGTATGTGAAAGAGAGTGTGTTTGTGTGTGTGTGTGTGGGTGTGTGTGTGGGTGTGTGTGTGTGTGTGTGTGACCTTTCATGGCACAGTAGAAGACTCAGTTTGACCCTCAGTTTTTATTCAAGTTCAAGTTCAAGAGGTTTATTCGTCACATACATACACGGGGTGTGCAATGAAATGAAAAAGTGGCAGTGCTCAACAGAAATGTGCAAAGGGCAACAAGTTCACACTATTTACAATAAAGAAAACCAACACAATATTTACAGTATTAGAGTAAGAGCTCTATATAAAAGAAATACAATATCTACAGTAAGAGCACTTAACAATATAGAAATAAGAGAAATTGTATGTATGTATAATATAAATTATGTGTAGTCTTTACCTTAGTGTGTGTGTGTGTGTGTGAGTGTGTGCATAAGAGGGGCAGTGTGTGTGTCTTGGTGGGGTCCCTGGTGAGGAAGGAAACTCCGTCTCAGTCTCTCTGTTTTGGCAGCGTGACTACGGAGGCGCTTGCCTGACCGCAGCAGCTGAAACAGTCCGTTGTTTGGGTGGTGAGGATCCTTCATGATCCTGCAGGCTCTGGTTCTGCACCTCCTGATGTACAAGTCCTGCAGGGTGGGGAGTGTAGTTCCAATAGTGCGTTCAGCCGAATGCACTACTCTCTGCAGAGCCTTCCTGTCCTGAACGGAGCTGTTGCCAAACCAGGCAGTGATGCTTCCTGTCAGGATGCTCTCTACAGCTCCAGAGTAGAAGGACTGAAGGATCCTCCGGGAGACTTTGAATTTCCTCAGCTGCCTGAGGTGGTAAAGGCGCTGCCTCGCCTTTCTCACCAGAGTGTCTGTGTGTGTTGTCCATGTCAGATCTTCGGTGATGTGGACTCCCAGGTATTTATACCTGCTCACCCTCTCCACAGTAGTCCCATTAATCCCCAATGGTGAGTACGTCCTCTGATGTTGTGTCCTCCTAAAGTCCACAATCAGCTCCTTAGTTTTGGCGACATTCAAGAGGAGGCTGTTGTCCTGGCACCAGAGTGACAGATCAGCAACTTCATCCAGGTAGGCCTTCTCGTCGTTGTCGGAGATCAGGCCCACCACCACTGTGTCATCCGCAAACTTGATGATGGAGTTGGAGCTGAACCTGGCCACACAGTCATGTGTGTACAGGGAGTACAGTAGGGGGCTGAGGACGCAACCCTGGGGGGATCCTGTGTTCAGGGTGAGGGGGTTGGAGGTGTGTCTACCCACCCTGACCACCTGGGGCCTGGCGGTCAGGAAGTCCAGGATCCAGGCACACAGGGGGGTGTTCAGTCCCAGCTCAATCAACTTGCCAGCCAGTCTGGTGGGGACTATGGTGTTGAAAGCTGAACTATAATCAATGAACAGCAGTCTCACATAGCCCCCCTTCCGGCTGTCCAGATGAGAGAGTGTGGTGTGCAGTACCTGGGAGACAGCATCATCCGTGGATCTGTTTGGACGATAAGCAAACTGCAGCGGGTCCATGGAGCAAGGGAGGAAGGCGCAGATGTAGTCCTTTATCAGCCTGTCAAAGCATTTCATGACCACCGAGGTGAGGGCCACCGGTCGATAATCATTCAAGCATGCTGGAGAAGCATTCTTGGGCACAGGGACAATAGTGGATCTCTTGAAGCAGGCGGGGACCACAGACTCAGCCAGGGAGATGTTGAATATAGTGGTGAACACTGGAGCTAGCTGATTAGCACAGGTCTTCAGTACTCGCCCAGATATGCCATCTGGACCAGCAGCTTTCCTGGTGTTCACCCTCGTCAGAGCCCTCCTCACACTGTGCTCGGTCACAGAGAGCGTGTGTTCATCCCCAGCGGTAGAACTCACCTCGGCTACGCTAACAGTGTTGTTGTTAGCCGGCGAGCTAGCGCTGTTATTGCTAGCCTCAAACCGTGCATAAAATGAGTTCAGGTCGTCCGCTAGGGATGCGTCGGCACTCACAGTTACGGGGGGTCTGCCCTGGTAGTCGGTTATAGTCCGTAGCCCCTACCATAGGCGTCTGGTGTCGCGCTGCTCCATCTGCGACTCCACTCTGTCCCTGTACCTCCTCTTGGCTTCCTTCACCGCCCTTCTCAGTCCATAGGACGCTGCCTTGTGCTCGTCCATGTTGCCGGATACAAGACCGGAGTTATAGGCAGCAGTACGGGCGTTCAAAGCGTCGCGGATGGATCTATCAACCCACGGTTTTTGGTTAGGAAAGGACCTAACTTTTACCGTGGGGACGATGGTGTCGGCTAGCGTTGCTATGAAGCTCGTAACAACTTCCGTAAACTCGCTGACGTCCCTGGAACTGGATTGGAACATGTCCCAGTCGACGTCACACAGAGCGTCCTGTAGCTCGGCCTCTGATTGGTCAGACCACCGCTTCACGTCCCTCGTCACTACCGCTTCCCGTGCTATCCTTTGTTTATACTCCGGTAGCAGGAAAATGGCGGCATGGTCTGATTTGCCGAACGGAGGGAGAGAGACAGCCTTGTAGCCTCTCTTGAACGGTGTGTAGCAGTGGTCCAACGTTCTTTCCCCTCTGGTAGCACACGTAATGTGCTGGTGAAAGTTCGGCATGACTTTTTTTAGGTTCGCCCTATTAAAGTCCCCAGCCACCACCATAGCCGCGTCGGGATGCTTGTTCTGATGCCGACATAACACATCATGTAGGTCCGATAGTGCTACGTCGGTGTCCGCTTGTGGTGGTATGTAGACGGCTGTGGTGATGACCGAGCTGAACTCCCGGGGAAGGTAGAATGGACGGCATGAGATCGTCAGATGTTCCAGGTTCGACGAGCAGGAACGAGAAAGAGTCTTGATGTCCTTGGGGTTGCACCAGTTGTTGTTGGTCATGAAGCAAACCCCTCCACCCTTAGATTTGCCAGACTCTTCCATTCTATCCGCACGGAAAACAGAGAAGGATTCGGTTGGGCATATGGCTCGATCCGGCACCAGCGGGGTCAGCCATGTTTCCGTCAGACAAAAGATGTTGCAGTCCCTCATGTCCCGTTGGAATCTAATCCTCGCCCTAACATCATCCAACTTATTTTCCAGAGACTGAACGTTAGCAAGAAGGATGCTGGGCAGAGGTGGACGGTGGACTTGATCTCTTAGTCTGATCCGAATTCCGCTCCGTTTTCCTCGATGTTTTCTCCTTCGTCCCCGTAGATGCGTCTCCACTGTTGTTGTTGTGGTTCGCTCGTAAGATCTCCGCCGGCCACGCTTGATCAATGGAAAAAGTGGACGAAAACCTTTGTTTAACGCAAAAGTTAATGTCGTAGGATGTGGTCGTAGGATGTTAGTGCCGATGTGTTTGTGCAAAAAAAGATGTCAAAAACAAACACAAAAACTAAAAAAACGCACAATCTCCGCGGAGCTACCACGACAGCGTCTAGACACGGCCACGCCATCTTGTAGCAGTGTACAATAGGAAAGGAGAGGAGAGAGAGAGAGTGGAGAGGAGAATACCCCAGTCACTCTGTCAGGTTGAGTTTCAGGAAACCGCTGGCCGAATCAAACCGAGTCAAGTTCTCATTTGCCAGACGTGTTGTGAATTTGCCGTAACAGATAAACCCCCCCATGTTCCCACTTGACCCTTGCGCATGTCTTTCAATTTATTTTGCTCTTTCCATGATTAATTTTGCTGTTTCTTCTATTTTTCACCATATTTTGCTCACTGTGAGAGTGTCCTGTGTTTTATGTCTTCCTGCAAGGGAAATTTCCCATTTGGAACAATTGAGTCTTGAACTTTGTCATGGAAAATTTGCCTGTAAGCACTCATTAATCTTGAAATAACACACAAAACATTGAGAGGTTGAAGTACAAAAATATATTGTATACAGATATATTGGAGAGAGAAAGACCTTGTCACTGGTCCCACAGAAAGTCAAAATCTCTCTATGCTCTCTCTCACTGAAAATCAGCCCACTACCATCTTTATAGCTTCTTTGGAAACAAAGAAGTCTCTCATGATTGGTCCTCTATACTAAGTTAACATGGTTCATCCTATAGACTCTCTCCACGTAGTAGTGATCTGGTCAAGGTCAGATTTATGACTTCCTTGAACGGCCTCACTGACTCGTTGTGCAATACTCAGGCACATGTCCGTGGCACACATGTCACATGTCTGTGGCACGTGACAACACAGTATCAGTACGACCAGACTGATAAATGATAAATAGCATTCTGTGCTAATTTACTTTCACAACGTCAACCCTGAAGCCACATTATGGGTAGCTTTTGTTACCCTACTACTTCCTGGTTAGCATTTTCTTGATATGATTTCCATCTTCCATGTACAGGCATTCTGCACAGCGAAATCCCCACTATTAACTCTGAGAGTGTACTAATCAACACTATGGCAGTTTTGACATGTTTAATAGTTTTAAACACAGAGCTATATCATACTTGTCAACTCAGAATAGACCTTATTAACACTGGAAAAATGCTGTGTGGGTGAGTATACTTCATTCATTTAAATGAAATAGGCTAAGTACAGATGTAAATGTAGACAATGTAAAAGTCCCATCTTTCATTGCAACCCCAAGATCAATTGTTAGGAAACAAAAAGTAGGAAGGAATGAGATATCAGCACCTTTCCACGTTTTTCACCCTCAGCCCACTGAAGATCCATTAATACTCCAAGAAAGTTGGAAGTATGTTTCCCCACTTCAATCTCTAGCCCTGGAATCACAAATGCAGCTCCTGTGAGTTCCTGGTCTGTGTATATTTGTAAAAACTTTCGATACTGTGATTCAACATGGTTATAGAAGGTGATACCAAGTCAATTTCACCTCTCTGTCGCTTCCTTAACTCCAGCGAGTACAGATCTATCCCTGGAGATGCAAGCAGCCATGGTGCCACCTCAGGGATCACTACTGTAGGACTCATTATCACACCAAACACTCCCGTCTCCGAGTGTTTCCCACCCATCCAAAACTATATTTCTGAGCCGTTTCATGTTCCCAGCACTCCTGTCATACTCCCTTGGTAGGACGAGGCTCTTTATGACCTTGCGGGTTAGCCGAATCATCAACCATCAGCTGCTTGCTTCTGATCGCTAGTGGCATCTCACCCATTTCTACCTGTAGAGCACAAGCCCAGCCATTGTCCAAGTCCTAGGCTTAAATACTCTTAAGAACAGGGGTAGGCAACTGCAATTTCAAACTAAAAAAACTCCACTGCCACGGGAGAAAAACAAAAGAAAAGAAAGTACATAAACAAACCCATTCCAACCCCCTTCCCAATTCAGCCCACAGAGTACACAGGTAGAGTCCAATGAGACCAATCAGCAGCAGCATTCTCACGTTGTGCACTGGGGTGATTGCACTGCCACTCAGCCCGACCTCAATCAGGAAGGAGACCACAAAGGAAAAAAAAAAGGTTTAAAACAAACCAGAACCATGTACAAAAGAAATAAAGTACTATAAATCTGAATGACAGTGGTTCAACTGAAATTAGTCCTTTTTCAGTAGAGACATACTCATCGAAATGACAATGCGAAATCAAGTAATAATACTCAAACTATATAAAAAAAACGTGTAAATAAAGTGTATACAATGAATGTGTAGGGGCTGTTCACCAGATTCTTCTCCCTCACATTTATGGACTTATGACACAACACTAACATTTAGTTCATCTTAAAATATTGTAGTCTACTGTGTGATGAGTCTACTGTCCTCTTGTCCCTGTCCCTGTGTGTCAGGATATACCACACTGCTAGCTGTCGACACATCCCTGCACCAATGTCATCAGGAGAAAATTCCTGTACATTTCTTGAACTCGGGGAGTAAAGTTATTCTGATGAAGTGAACTTCATTGTTCTATTATTATGTACTGAGAGGATTGGAGAATGAGGGAGAAGAGGAGGAGGTGGATGAAGAGTCATTTTAACTTGCCACTGAACAAGGTCAGTACTCATTTCTTTAAGTACTTCACTCAAAGAAATATTTCAGTCCATTTTGTAAGGTTTATGCATTTCAATTGTATGACAAATTTCCATTAAACTATATTAAGTCATTTGTATTAAATTCAAGTGTTATCATTTATGAAATTAAATTACAAAAAACTTAAATGCATTGAATTAATTATTTTAAATTTGTGTAATTCATTTTCATAAAGCCAATGCATATGAAATGTGTTAGTTTTATAAGGGTCTAAATGACAAATTTCCATCAAACTGAAATTATTAAACTATACATTATCTGATTACATACATCCAATAACAGTAAGACAACCATATTTCACATCACATACCAAAACCTTTTATTGCAAAATAACTCCTCAAGTTCAAAGACTTACATTTTCAAAAAGATCAGTCAAAACAGGAGACTGACTATAGGTGTGAATTAAGATGAAAAGTATAATATGTGCCTCCTCCCATTTGTGAAAATACAGTTATCGTACATCGATTTACACGGCACTACTCAAGGCTGATTAGGCCAAAGTGCTCTAGTACAGTACAGTTTCCAAACAGAATACTGCCCAGAATAATGTGCAATGTCATTAAACTCATTGACCAACCATGACAAAAGGATGCAAAAAATGTTTTCTGAACTGTATACTAATATGTCAAAAGTGACACCAGTACCCATCTCTGTTTTACTGGTCAGATAAGGCAAGAATGTACTGATACACGTCGTTTTTCTCTCACACTTTCTCTCACTGTCACTTTCTTTATCTGTCTCTTATTCTTTCACTCTTTCTGACTTTTTCTGTCTGACTTCTATCTCTCTCTCTGTTCTCTCTCTCTCTCTGTTTTCTCTCTCTCTCTCCCTCTCAGTGCTGCAAATTGAATGAGCTCCAAATCATGTTCAAGTGCAGCCAGCGACACTTCCAACTCTTTCAGACTCATTCTGCCTAGTAAACTATCATCAACACACACACACACACACACACACACACAGACTCTGTCTGGCAGTCTATCAAGAGCCCTTGGCACTTGTACTGCTGTACTGTCATTATCTGGTGATGAATAATTTCTCAGTCATTTACTGCTACAGGACAGAGCCAAGGTGGCAGACAGAGACAGACAGACAGACAGAGACGCAGACAGACAGATATCTTCATGTCTTGTTACATTGGAGGGCCAAAGAGCTTTTTCAAGAGAGACGCTATTCTCCTGCCAGTGACTCACCTGGTCTACTTTAACTGAGGACTATGAAAGTGGCTGGATGCTATTAGACGGGGATAAGCAGGGACAGAAATGTTCCTAGCTTGTATGGCTCAGTAGAGGCTGAGGCCAAATTGCTGTCACTTGCTAGAATTTTTAATGGCCCTCTAATTGCATTTTAAGGCTTTCTGAAGTCGGCTATTAAAGGTGCTGCATGTAGCATCAATAAATCATTGCCGTATTAATATTGAGACTTTAATATAATTACCAGAAACAGACAAGACTGGCCTTGTAACTACTCAAGCATAGTGTAGTAACTTCAATAAATGTAATAAAATGTCCCTCATGATGAGTCAAACGTGTCACTGTGATAAGTTGCAATCAACCAGTGATTATTACTTCATAAGGGGTGGAGCTTATTTGTAACTGATGATGTCAATGATAATAATATGGCTTAACAATGTAATAAGTCACTTTCTTGTTATTGTGATGAGTTATCACATTATGAGTCAATATTATTATGACATCACCACTTAAACATATGTTACACCCCTTATGATGTAATAATGGCCAGTTAATGTAACAATGTAACATTACATTATCCATAAATGTGTTACATTAAAAGTTATTATATTTTTGACTCACTTAGAGGAACATGTTATTACAAGAGGGTGCTGTTCTTCCAGCACAAACAGCTTTAAGGATTTTTTTAAGATTGTGACAATTTTTGTACAAAGGAAGCAGGTTTATGGGAAATATGGTCTTAATAATATGGTCTCAGAGACACTAGCACTAGCGTAGCAATCGTCCCAACCATGTTTTGATTTGTTTACAGTAATTACACCAAGGTATAACAATTAATTTAACAATGTTGATGTTTACACGTTCAGTAGCACCTTTAACACTTGGGCAACACAATACAGCATGTTTCTGGGCAACACAGGTGAGTGGGACAGTGGGAGAAAAATTGATTGAAATGTTTCCTGACAACAACATGTTCCTGTGGGATGAATAAAGTGAGCGTGCTGAGAGAAGCTCCTTGGGCTCTGTTGCCCATCAGAAGTGCCTAAGAAGAAGTCTTATGTATCTCTGCCTCAGGCGACGTTGCTGCACTGTAAAAACTCCCAGTGCGATTAGTGAAATCAACTAATCTTCAATTATTAACTCAATGTATATAGATGCTTCCCAGCATACATTGTGTTTGAGTTGACTCTCCAGAAACCCTTCCTTCTTCTTGTTTGGATAACGTTACAGGATGGAGATTTGCTATGTAGGTATTTTAGATGAATCATAGATCAGTTTCCAGTTCAATCCCTACATCTGATACTCTGTTAGACATGGTGAGCATTATCTACTGCTTGTTGCCACATAGTGGAATAATGTTATCACACATGAACAACTGACTCTAAAAATCTATTCTCTAGTGAAGGAGTAAATGTTTTTTAGTTGAAGTGCCTTGATATTTTTTGCAGTGTGGCAATTGGAGTTGAAGTGAATGTATCTGGGAAACAAGAAGTGGCTAAGAAATCAAGTAGTGCTCAGACATCTTGACCATGAGCAATATTTTGAGGCCATGTACGTAGAAGGACCACCTAACCAATGGTACTTTGTCATTATACGTGATTCACACTGACTTGTCCTGTTCACCACTTATCTTCACCTTCAGAGTGTATAAGATGTAGTTTGGGTCTTCACATGAGAAGGCTACTAGTAATGAACTTACTTGTGAGTGTCTGTTTTACTCTCCTGTCACATGAATGACTGCGGGTTGTTTTCAACACAGATTGGGCCCTGAGTGATCATAACATTTCCTCCCATTTTGAGTCTGGACGTGTCCTTCTGGGTTCCTGTTGGCAAGTTATGGATCCTTCTGTTGTCTGGGCGGCTGCTTTATGTACACAAACTAACCAAAGGCCAATTACTGCCTTCTGGGCTGCAGGAAGTCAAGACCGACTTAGGAAAGACGGAGAAGTTGTTAAAATGACAGGAAGTAATCAAAATTTGTTTACATCTACTTCTACTACTTGATGATAAAAAACTGACAGGTTGATAGTTTGTCAAGGGCTGTTTCATAGGTGCCTGTTTAATATTCTAGCTGTGTGTGTGTGAGGATGAATGTGTGTGTGTGTGTGAGTGTGAGTTTCCTACTCAGTATGCCAGCGGTATATACTTGACATCATTACCTCTACGTCTGCCAGTTGTGAGCTGAGTGAATGTCTGTCATCACAGAGCCTCTGTCTGTACATGGGGATGTAGGCCTGAATATTAACTGTGTTAGTCGTCTTCGTGGAGTGTGTTTACATGCACACAGTATCGCAGGTATCATTTCACGTCGAGGTTTACGGTCACAGTTTGTATGCTGTTTATATCTCAAATAAGTTCTTCAGTGAAACTCAGCACGGGGGCCGGGGGGTAACCGCTTGAATTTCTTTTTAATTATTGATATTTCTCTGATGCATTTCTCTCACATGGACGCCCTGTGACCTCTACGAAATAGGAGCATTTTAATGTCTTACCCTTTTTTTTGGTGGCTGCTGCGGAGAATTTGGAGGTGTACCAGGAACAACCGGGAGGAGGTCCAAGGTTAGAATACATATCCCAGCATGCCTGGGAGCAACCTGGGGATCCCCCAGGAGGAGCTGGGGGAAGTTGCTGGGTAGAAAGACATCTGGGTGTTTGCTTTACCCAGAGACCTATATAGTATTGGAACAAAGGGACACACTTATTGTTGTTTCAATGAATCGTGCAATGAATCACTATTTTGCAGTATTTACCTCTTCCAGGTCTTAAAAGATTTTACATGAAGATCTATACCAACAGTTGTGAGCAATGTGATGGTCAACAACGCTACCATTCTGGACAGTTATTCCTCACAAGAACAAATGTCATGATGTGTAAAACAACACTGAGTCCACATCTGAATGAAATAAGCAGCCGTGTGTAACAGGAATGAGCAACAATATTTTCCCAGTCAGCTTCTTCAAAGACAGACGGGCAGGCAGCAGACAGATCTATATCTCTGGATCTCTAAGACCAGAATTAGAAACAGCTGACAACTAAGAGATATAAATTCAAGCAGGCAGAGACAGGCCGATACACACACACACACACACACACACACACAGGCTTAATTTATAATTTGGTTCATTTGGTAAGGTTTACACATTTCAATTGTGTGACAAATTTCTATCAAATCGGATTAAATAATTCTTAAGGTCTTAAATGAAATGTTAATTATGAAATTGCATTACATGAATTATTATCATTTATGAAATTGTTCTCAAACTAAAATAAATTGAGTGAATAAATTTAATAGCATGCAATTTGTGTTCATGATGCCAATTCATGTCAAATGAGTAATGACTAATTCATTAAATTACATATAATTTTCTTACACGAATTATCATTATCTGTTTCAGTCTAGTTGACATTAAAAAGGTTTTTTTAATATTTGCTTGAAACTGTTTATTTGGCTATATCATGTTAAATCTGTTTTTTTTTCTTAATACCTCGGAGGGTCAAGAGACAGATCCAGCCAAAGAGCGTTAGAGTGACCGAGAGACGCAGACCATTGGCTGTCTCATAAAACAGAGTTATCAAAACAGGAACCACAGACAGAGAAATCAAGACAGAGAGGCAACAGAGAGACAGAGAGACAGAGACACCGTTGGCGATATCATTAAGACCAGAGTTATAAAAAGTTGATAATTAAAGACAGGCCTCAGAGGACAGAGAGAGATAATTGGCTTTCGCAGCCGCGACTCTCTGACCCACTTTACTACCAATAACTTAATAAGGCACGGTGTCAGATTCACTGAATTATAGAGAAATCACAAGATTATATCTTTCTTGTGACGGTAAAATTCTATATATAGGTGTGTGCGCGCGTGTGTGTGTGTGTGTGTTTGCCTGCCTGTGCATTTGTGTGACCTCCTCCTTTGACAGCACCAGCCAAAGTACATTTTCCTCTCACAGTGATGCAGGTTGTGTTTGTGTCCCAGAAACAGGTGGCTTTGTTTTTCATAGTGAAATGAAAAGCAGAACAATCACGTTGCCCATACTTAATGTGCTACTATACTATGATATTCCCCTTTTGTACAGTTCTCGCTCTCTCTATCCCTTACAAAAAAGTCACATGTGGAAATGACATGTGGAAAACAACACGTGAGTGTTCCCACATGTGGTTTTTGGACACGTATGTTTTAGTTTTTCACATGTGAATAGGGACAATCACATGTGGAAATGTCAAATCCACATGTGACTTTGACACACATATTATATTTTCACATGTGGAAATTTCATTTCACAGGCCCAGTCTGTAGTTAGAATGTGAACAAAGGTGCAGCCCCACCACTCAGAAACCAAAATGAATAGAAAAGAACGGAGACCTTGTTCTGAGATGAAACTGGTAAACAGACTCTTGATGCAAGGATGACAACCAGAAAATCATTAGCTTAGTCATTTAATACTGATTGATACAGCTCAGCTTGGATGTATTTTTAATCTGTAAAAGGTTTATTCACAGTTGTGCATGAGTAGGTGAAGAGTTTTCATCCATGCACCACTCACAAATCATTATCAAAGGACTCTTTTTGGTCAATTTACCTTCATGAAGAAAGAAAAAAACACCAATTCTGAATTACTGTTGAGTCCTTTAAACACTTCCAAGGATCGTATATTCAAACATTGGGGCTTTACTCCAGACTCCAGATGAGTAGAGTGAAAAAAAGGAAGAGAAATCAAGGAAAGGAGAGAATAGGAAAAAAAAAGTGACAAAGGAAGGGCAAAGAGTCACAGAGGAAATGAAATCTGACGAGGACTCTTGTTATTAACAGTCAGAGTTCACTGAACCCTTCCACGGTTCAGCAGGTAACCTATGCTCCCTGTGTGTGTGTGTGTGTATGTGTGTGTGTGTGTGTGTGTGTCCTGGGTAGAGACAATAATAGCCCTTCAAAGTGACCTCTTACCCCCTCTCTTACATACACACACTTCTCCTCCAGAGTGTCTGGTCGACACACTGAGTTAATTGAATCAGCCACCAGGACTGTGTCTGTCTCGGTGTGTGAGTGTGTGTGTACGTGTGTGTGTGTGTGTGTGTGTGTGTGTGTGTGTGTGTGAGTGTGTGTGTACGTGTGTGAGCAGGAAGGGCAAGGTTTGTATGTGCATGTGAACATTGTATGCTTGTGTGTGTATGTACATGAGCATTTGTGTGTGAGTGAGTCTGTATATGCTTGGAGGTGTGTTATGTTCATTATCTGAGCTGTGTGTGTGTGTGTGTGTGTGTGTGTGTGTGTGTGTGAGAGAGAGAAATAGAAAATGTCTCTCCTCCCATGTCATGCCAGGTTCAGCCAAGGTTAAACACTTGAACTAAAAACTTTTTCACCTTAACAAGGGATTTGTTGCTGCCTGCTTCTACTGCTGCCAGTGAGTGTGTGTGTGTGAGTGTGTGTGCGTGTAGGTGTGTGTGTGTGTGTGTGTGTGTGTGTGTGTGTGTGTGTGTGTCAGCCATGTTGTAGTTTCAAATCTGACTCACAGCTGCTGTCGTAAGTTCTTTCTCCCATTTTTTTGTCACTCCCTTTTTATTAATATACTTTTCATAGTTGTAAAAGTTATCAAAGTACAAATACAGTAGCTTTAATAAGTAAAGATAACTATCGTAGTATTCATGTGATTAAAAGTGGCTCTTTTTAATTGAGCCTAATAAGCAGCACTACCGTCTATTGAGTTACATCCAATTAGATGAAATCCATAAGTGAATGTTGTTCTTTGAGTCGCACAAACCACTAATAGGGTATTTTTTTTTTTTTTTTTTTTTTTTAATATTAGAAAGGTATTTTTGTATTGGTCCCTTTGAGCACACACCTACTCACTTATAATAATAATACTTTGTAACTAACTAACTAAATAACTTTGTACAGCACTTTTCAAAACAAAATTACAAAGGTCATAACGGGAAAAAGTCAAGACAAAAGATAAAGTACTAAAAATGTAGGAGCACAGTCGTGACACTCAAGAAAAAAGAAAGACTACATTAAGGTTTTCGACAAATCAAATCAAATCACAACGTGGACGCCAACACTGCCGAGCTACAGCCTGGAAACAGATCGGAGACACGCCCATACACACCCATACACAGAGACCGCCTCATTCATGTACTCTCACTCACACAGACAGACAAGACCAGTCAGTGGACAGTGGATATGGTTCTTTCTTTCTTTTTTTCTTTCAATCTTCTGCCTTTCTGTCATATAAGGAATATTATCATCTTACAATGTGCATTTACAAGCATATCAGGGAGAACGCTTCAGAAACCAAATTCCTCTGCAACACTCATATTGACCCATATTCACTGAATCATAGAGAAATCACAAGATTATATCTTTCTTGTGACTTTGATAAGATTTTGTATATAGGCGTGTGTGTGTGTGTGTGTGTGTGTGTGTGTGTGTGTGTGTGTGCCTGTGCATTTGTGTGACCTCCTCCTTTGACAGCACCAGCCAAAGTACATTTTCCTCACACAGTGATGCAGGTTGTGTTTGTGTCCCAGAAACAGGTGGCTTTGTTTTTCATAGTGAAATGAAAAGCAGAACAATCTCGTTGCACATACTTAATCTGCTATGATTTAATATTCCCCTTTTGTACAGTTAGTTTCTCTCTCTACGGCCCAGTCTGTAGTCTGTAGTGAGAATATAAACAAAGGTGTAGCCCCACCACACCTTTAAAATAATGATAAAAAAGAACAGAGACCTCAACATAACTTTTCCTGCAGCAAAGATCGTTGCATGAGCTGCATCAAGCCAGCCAGAGATAAATAGAATACTGCCAGATGTTAGGCTGTTTGGCCTTCAAAATAAAAGTGCTAAATTTGCAAAGAAAAATAGTAAAATAGAACGATAGAAAGATATGTATCAAAGTACTCTACTCCACTAGTAGTCGAATCATTGCAGTAAATACTGTGTGAAACCCTAGCTATAAAATAAATGCAATAAAGATGATATTATATCATGGTGCATAGTGTTTTCTGATGAAAGAATGCCTTGTGGAGTACATTTGAAGCAAACGCTACAGAATGGGAGCTACTGTGGTTTCTGGTATATGTTTTTCTGTTTCAGCATCAACTATTTGTTTTTTTAGCATTTAAATGTATCTATTTGCTCTTTCTTTCATCAGGAAATACCATGCACCACAATACAATCTTTATTTGCTTCTATTTTATAGGTAGAATTTCACTCCATATTTAATGCAATGATAGTGATTGTACTATTTTGAGACGATTTGTCTTATTCTGCACACCACAAGACTTAATTATCTTTTCAAAACAACTTCTAGGCCAAATTCCCCAAATGATTCTGGATGTATCCAGCCAGCTTGATGCACACTGATGCAAGTGTGGTCTATTTACTACAAGGCTTTCAAGCCCGAGTGCACTGGTATACAGATTTCCGCATCAAGTTTTTTCCACCAAGTGGCCCCCGGGGAGCTCTGCACTGCTGAAAGGGGAAATATTAACTACTGACCAATCTGAGTGCGAAAAACATGCTAAGGTCTCAGTGCTGTCGGGAAACGTGCAACAGTTTGTCCTTTACACTGGTAACAAGGAGAGAAATAAGCCATTATTGTGAAGACTGGACCCTGGTGGCCACAGCCTCTCACACACACACACACACACACACACACACACACACACACACACAGGTTCTAACTGACTACTAGTGCCGGGAATGTCACATAGCTGGCAACACAGCTGACATAGCAATAACCTTTGCACAGACAGCAGCAAAGTATGCACCCTCTCCCTCTCACTTGCACCCCCCTCCCCCCAAACAAACACACACACACACACACACACAGTCACTCTTACTTTCTCTCATCTCTTACACACACACACACACACACACACACAGATAACGTGCACCAGTCCAGGCCAGTCCAAGATCGATGTGTTTTATTGAGATTTTCCTCCCTCAGTGTCAAAAAGCCTCAAGGTTGTGTGTGTGTGTGTGTGTGTGTGTGTGTGTGTTTTTGTGTTGAGATGGGGAGAAAGGCAAGGTCATAAAGTACAGAACCCACACACAGCGTGGTTAAATATTGGTTGTAAGTAACAGCAAATCACATCAGGTTGACTAAAATGTCTTAAAGTGCAACTCGTGAGATGAAAGGCTGGAAACAGCTGAAAGGAGTTTTTAGGTGTGTGTGTGTGTGTGTGTGTGTGTGTTAGGGTCAGTGCTGCGATGTATTTTTAGCGCCGGCGGGCGACCATCAATAACCCAGACGTTCTAAGTCGGTTCTCTCCCATCTATCAGGCTTGTATGCTGCCCAGGGCTCGAACCCACGAACCCCTCATTTATCTTGCCATGTTTTCCTGCTCTGACAGTCTGCCAACCCCCTACTCACACACACACACACACACACACACACACGTCACTTCACTGGCCCACTACAACTGGTGTGAAACTAGGGTTCAGACTAAAGCTCACTGATAACCTTAGTATGTGAATAACGTGTTTGAGAGGATTTCCCTCAAGACTTGTACCGCCTGTATTCTTTCCACATGACAATTATTTTATTCTGAAATCCGTTGTTACTTGTTGCCATGAAGCAGCCTGTTGTACATCTGCCTCTTTAGTTGTGAGCAACGTTTGGAGCGGTTTGGAAAATGTGCGCCTTGCTCATAAGCACATCGTCAGTAAGAGAACATTGATGAGGTTCGGGTTATGTAAGGATAACTCACGACCTTAGTTAGCTTTGAGACGATGAAACTAAAGGCACGGTAGCTCTGTTCTGATAAAAGGTGTACATAGATATAGAGTATTGAACGTGTAGGTAACTTCTAAATCGGTCTTGCCTCATGTACCCTAATGAAACACCTTGTCTGCGTGACCTTTCCCTCTGATCCCTTAAGTTTCGATTCGCCACTTCCTTAGCTCGGAGAAAACTTTCCCGCCGGTGTACCTACCTGACTCCAAAACAAATGAAGGGGGAGGGGCCAGTCTTGTCTGTCGCCGCCCCACTTCATGAGCTAGACTGATGAGGAGCTTGGATTTTTACATTAAAATGAGTGCAGGTTTAACGAAGGTATATGAAGATGTGACATTTTATTTTGGTATGGACTTTAAGTAGCACATATTGTCTAGGTAGAAATTGCAAAACTGACCTCATATCAGCAGTGTTTCAGGATTCTGGAGGCATGTCTGTATTCTGACATGTCCATTAAAAGTCCATTTTACACAAGAGCAGAGGCACGATCAACAATGATAGAGCAAAAAATGAAAAAGATGTGTTTGGTTGTTTGGCTGTTTGGCTGCCCCGTGTCAACACTGTTTCCATATCACAACTGTGTCTCAACTGAGGTTCAACAGACAAACAAACTGAAAATGTAAAGTACGCCAACATAGGAACAAATTACAATCTTTACTTGGTTCATCGGTTCTCCCGCCCTCCAAGCTTTCTCTTTCTTTTCTGCCATCGCTCCCATCGCTTTCACTGACACATCACAGCAGGCGGCTGGAAAGCAGGGTGACATGGCCCTAAGGACATCGCATTGAACATTTCAGTCACACACACATATACCCACACACACACATATATATATATAGGCACAAAGCACAGCAGGCACTGGCAGCGATGGGAGAGAAGGGTCCTGAACACATCAGAGCTGTGACACAGTGTGTAATTTGTTTAAATTAAAAAGGAGGATGGCAAGCAAATGAAATGTTCTCCTCTAAAAACGATGGTGAAAAAAGGAGATGTGAGAGTATTTGTGCCAACGAGGAGGGTGGATTTAATTTGTGCTGAAAGGCAGGGATGCCGTCAAGTATTTGTCTTGTATACACTACGGAATAGGTAAACAACGATGGCAGCATGCAGTTTGGTTATCTCCCATCTAACATGCACAGAGACAGCTCCCTAAGACTCCACAATAAAGGCTCCTGAATTTGATGCACCATTTAATGACTGATCTCTGTATGTTTGATGTTTCATTGTGCATCATCAGTGGTTTGACTTAGTCTGACTTCGGTTTACATGTTGTCAGCTGTATTAGAAAAAGCAGGTAAGCTATTAAAATAAACTGGTAAATGTGCCTCTGCTGTTTGTTTCATGTCTCCTAAGGCCTGGCCTGCAAAAGCAAAATATAGATACAACAAATAACGGATTTGGACAGTTTGTCAGCATGAGAATCAAACTTTTCATCAACGCGCCCAACACGCCCGTCCACCTCATCATAAGCCAAACACATGGACGCACTAGCATTTTTGACAGTACTGGGAGGTTTTTGCCCTCTTGTTCCCACTTGGCTTAATCACTGTTGAATGGCTGGCTGTTTCAGGGGTGCCTGACTGTGACCAGGCGCTGTGCACCTGCTTTTTACAAGCCGGACACCTGCCGGATAACAGTCTGCAGGCAACTTTGGAGTGAGTAGCCTATAGGGAAAATGCTCACAGAGGTATTTCTGTTGTTTGTGTTCATAGTAAAAAAAAGCGATGACAAGGGCCTACATAACCATGCTGGAATTAAAGAGACTTTATAAGACATGACACGCTGCAATAACAAATGGTTAAAGTGTTAATGGTGCACAGGCAGGAGACAGTATCACCAAATGATTTCAGCTTCTGAAAGTTGGAAGATACATTTTCTTGAACATAATCCCCTTTCCTTTAAGTACCTGATGCTTTGGTGATGATAAATAAATCATAATAATGTGATGCTTTATTGAGGTACAGTGCAGTGTGGGCATAAAGCAGCAAAACCCCTTAGTGGATCAGGTCACAAGAACAGTAAGTGGTAGGAAACCCAACAGCATATCAACACAACAACACTCTAAATTAATAGAAGTCAGACGTCACATGAGAAATCTCACTTCCTCAGGTTTTTTTCATAGTGACAAGATCCAACACACCCACACCATGTGTTTTCAATGTTGAAGCAACACATACCTTTCCCTTTCTTCTCCGCAGATGTAAATGTATGCATGCAAACGGTTTCAAATTATGTCAATCGTATGTGTTAATTTGTGGGTGTTCATTCATCACTGCTGCACGCTGGAGGGTGTGTGCATGTCTGTGTGTGTTTGTATGTGGGTGGTGGGTGGGATTACTCTGATTGGTTAAATGAAAATTAATTGGAGAGAGGAGAGGAGAGGAGACGAGACGAGACGAGACGAGACGAGAGGAGACGAGAGGTGACGTGACGAGAGGGTAAAGGGGATGTCATGACTCCATAGAGATCAAGAAAAAGCTCAATAAACTATTGCCAGTTACATGTTTGAACTACTAATCTCTCCCAAACACATGTAAATAAAGGCTTCGGTAAATAAAATGTTGTCTGACAAAATCTTATTTCCAGTGGCAGCTAACTTGGCAGTAAGGTTTAGTCGGTTAGCTTGATACATTTCCTCACCACTGTAAACGTCCACACTAAGCCGTTTAAATTTGAAAACGGCATTTTTTTGGTCTAGCGTTTTCGAAAAGCTCGCCGTCTACACTAGACCACCAAAAACGCACACACCACCTTCCATGGGCATGCGCAGTGTGGACGTAGCCAGAGTGTCTGAATCAATCAGTCAACAGGAGGTCTGACGGAGTTGCTTCTCTCTCTACTCTTTTGTGCCCTCGCTCTCCTTGTGCAAATTGTGCAATCAAAGCAAGCTCTTTTCAGCTTTCAAGCAAGATATTTTTTACTCAAGAGGTCCTAAATGTGTTTATTATTTATTTATTAATCATTCACAGACAAAAAAAAAGGGACAAATCAGATGAGCCTGTTGCCGGGCAGATTAGAGAATGAATCCTGCAAGAACAGAGAGGGATAGGGAACACGAGAGCAACAGATATAGAGGGATGTAGTTGAGACGAAGGTTGTGGAGAAGTGAACAAGAAACACCTTCCCCTCCTGTAACAGCTACCTACCTACGAGCTGCGATGGGAGAGGAGCTGCTCGGCTGGCTCCAGGGTGTAGATGTGTATGAATAATGAATCATTTTTAAAAAGTAAAGGGGAGATTTTAAATCTTAATGTAACAGCAAATTAAGCACAGGCAACATGATTGTTCAGCTTTTCACTTCACTTTGAAAAACAAAGCCACCTGTTTCAGGGACACAAACACAACCTGCATCACTGGGAGAAGAAAATTGTGGCTGGTGCTGTCAAAGTAGGAGGTCACAGGAAATGCATAGGCACGAGCACACACACACACACACACGTGCACGCGCGCACACACACACACATTTGTTATTTATTTTGCTTGGTATTGAGGCCATACATATCCTAGAAATCTCTGAGTGTACCACTTGACCAGCCTGCCCTGGAATAAAACGGTGGCAATTCATCAAAACCGCTTTATTTCTCTCTCTCTCTCTCTCTCTCTCCCCCCTCTCTCTCTCTCTCTCTCTCTCTGTCATGTAAGGCCCAAAGGCTGACACTGTTGAGCTCAAATATTTTTACCATCTCTTCTTCCCCTCTTCTCCTCTCCATAAATTCTTTCCTTGCTCTACCTTTAATTTCCCTTATTCTCCTCTCATTCCACCTCCTCCATAAAACTATATTGACAAGGAATCAGGTTTGATCACCAGCTTAGTGCAAAGAAAGAAAAGAAAAACAAATCAGAGATGTATTGAGTGTGTTAGTGAACTACAATGACCACAATTCACTGCAATGTTAACACAGTGGTTAAACAGTTCCGAGTCACATTGAGTCTGTGCCGATATGAACTCAATAGAGAGACAAAGTTGGAAATGTAGCATCTTTAATAAAGCTAAAATAAAAAAGTACATGGGTGGCTGTTGATTTAATAAAAAGTGTGACTGTGCAGCATAAATACAAGAGCCCCTATGATATGAATTCAAGTATTCCTCAATTTCTATACTCTATATATGATCAAATGCTTAACGGAGGCATTGTTAGAATTGTATTTTGTTTGAGTGGTTAAATTTAAAGTTCAAAAAATCCATCCTTTTTTCCAGCCAGTTTCAGACCAACTCCAGTAAATGCATCACAACTATACTTGGTCCTGATTGGCTCCCCTCACTAAAGAATTCCTGAAATCCATCCAATCAGACCAGTTTGCAGCATTTGAACTGGAAAGCCTCAGCAGGTTTACCTCGTCTGAATTAGAGGAGCTGGTGTTGTCGACCAATCAGGGTCCAGGATTGAGACTGGTCTGCCTGTGAGGACTCTTCGAAGTCATTCAGTTTAACTAATTAAATTCTGCTTTTAACTAAACTACATTTTTTTTAAAACATAATGAAGACCATTATTTTGATCCTGAGTGTTACAAAATCACAATATATTTATTATTGGATTCAATTATTTGGACACCTTTTATAAAGTTGCATCTGATGAACACTGAAAATGTCAAATGGCTGTGAGAAAAGAGAGATGGAATAAAAAAAAGCCAATGAAACAATTTTTATTCTTCAGTTTCAACATTTCCTTCTTAGTCCATATTTCTTATCTGATAGCCTTTTCCTCGAGAAGAAGAGTGTCCAAGTACGAGCCGGATCCCCGCCGATCCGATCCTTACAGACACTATCGGGGCACCTCTAGTTAGATATGTTTCTGTTTCTCTGGTGGCACAGATGGGCTTTTGTCTCGGCTGCTTCTGTGACAGGTGTTAACTTGTGATGCATCATCCATCAGAGTAACGCTGGCGCACAGAGACATTCAGCATCAGTTGGGAGTTACAACCAAACTGAAATACTGCTTCAAATAGAGAGGGAAATATAGAGAGAATTCCCCAACTCTGCCCTCATTTTCTTCCACTTTCACTCTTCTTTCCTCCTCTCATCTCTTCGCTGTCTCCTGTCCTCCCTTGCCTTCTCTCATTTGTAAGGAAGATAAAGCAACATGTTTCAAAGTAACATATGGACGAGTTTCCAGAGAAAACTGTCGCTTTTTCTCCTCTTTCTCTCCTACCTCATCCTCACTCACGTCTCCCTCCTCCTCTCCTCTATTCTCCCTCTCTTTCTCTCTCTCTTCCTCGCTGTCTTAAGCTCCTCTAACAAGGTGAAAAATTATGATTTGAGGGAGTCGCTCTGTAACATATGGAAAGAAGTTTCCAGAGAGAAATGTCCGTCATTAAGACTTTAACCTACTGCTGGCTCAAAGGCCCCTCACTGCTGACCCAGCTCTCTCCGAGCATCTGTGTTTCTGTGTGTGTGTGTGTGTGTGTGTGTGTGTGTGTGTGTGTGTGTGTGTGTGTGTTAGAGAGAGAGAGAAAAGAGAGAGACCTAGTTGTCAGATGATGCCCCGCTGTATTCAGACATCCTCATAGATCACTCAGTCTGACGCAACACACATACACACTTCTCTCACGCACATAACAACAGTCTCCCTCTCATTCATACACACACACACACACACACACATAGGTAGGGGCCAGGCAGGAAGTCAGGAATCGTGCGGTTTAATTAATTACCATCTAAAAGTGAGCAAGGTCACAGTGCCGCTCAGCTGGAGGATGTTCCAGAGGTTACCGCCTCTCCAGCCGACTCCTCTGAAGCTGTCATCTGTCTGGGAAGGTGAGGCACGAGCGCCTTAAAGCCGGTCTGGAGATGCATATGGAGCCAACTGTTGAGACACTATCGGCCTGTTACAGCCTTCCTTCCCACAGCTTCTGTCGATGAAACAAGCACTTACAGTATATTATGAACTTGAGGTCTACATGTATTTTGGCACTGGTCATATAAATGCTGAAATGAAACAAACCTGGAATTTGGAGATCCATGAGGTTATGGATGGGGCTCTAAATTAAGTTCTCCTTTTAAGGGTGATTTCGGTCCCAAAACGGGGTGGAAAGTGAGTTTTGAAAGGCAGACATTTCCGCACCTGGAAACATAATCGTCGAATCACTGCTATGGGGCAGCAAAAATCTTACTTGTTTCCTCTTTCAGAGTAAATAAAGTTCCACCTAAAGAACATACATTTCTTTCACCACAAGTTATTTTTCAAGCTGATGTTCCAAATTGACAGCTTCATTTTAGCTTAAAAATAAAATCTTAAAGAGTATTTTACCATCCCAAGTAGTTTTCATGTGTGAAAATGTATTGCGTAACATACAGGTGGCTAATTCCAGCCATCCTTTCGCCAAATGCACACACACGCTTTGATATGAGATTTAATTTTAGGATTCTCAAGTATGTATTGTTTCACTTGCCTTTCAGCGGGAAACTCTAAAAGACGTGAAACTCTCCTCTCTGTGTGAGCTTCACCGACTGGATGAAACTCACCCTGAGAGGAGGCTGTAGTCCTTGCTAGCATGCCTGGGACACAGCTAGCTTTTGCTACGGTGTGGCGGGCAGAGAGACCGCCAGTCGGGATTCACGGGTCTGAGACTGGAGAGAGAGACGAGCCTGTAGTCCTTACTGGAATGATGCCTGGAGAACAAACTGCTTTGGCGGTAGGAGAGGAAGGCAGTCGCACAGACAGGGAGGCAAACAGCCATATGGACTTGATTAATCAAACTGTCATAAAGTGATGAAGGTCAGGAAGTCCCTCGGCTGTTGCTGGTGGTTCTTTGGGTTTCACATATAGAAACAGTTATATTAGAAATAGAAAAGTCTCACATGTAGTGCTATTTCAAAATAACAATTCAACATTTGAGGTGATCGTATTTTACAAGATGTTACATTCTCAGGCTTTTTGAAAGATTATATTTACAGAATGAGAGAGAAAAAGGGAGACAAAAAGAAAGAAAGAAAGTGTGGGTTTCTTACAAGAGAGAAGGACGAGATGTCGTGCTACATTTGAGAGCCACACTCACAATCACAGTTTTCCAAGTACAAGGTTGGCATTGCACCCGAGGAGCCTACCAGGATGTCCCTGATGTTTCTGCGGCGGAGGCTCCTCTAACGCCTTGGGAGTTTAAATAAAGCACGCCTCAGATAATTATTTTATTCTTTCGTCAGGTTTTTACAGAACGAGAGCCCGGCAGTGAAATCTAATTATTAGATCTTGTTAAATCTTCATCTTAACAAGGTCACAGCTCTATTCCTGGGTATAAGAGTTTGAAAAGTCAAACGCTTTCCAACAGGCAGGTCATATTAAAAGATTCAGTTCGGTGCCGTACTTTATAATCCTAACAACAGGCGGTGGTACGAAGTCGCCTCACTGCAGCTCAAGATGTTAACTAACTAGGATACAAGCCACCTGGATAAAAAGACGATTCTAAAATGGCATTTTTCATTATAAGCAAACCGTTCACAACCTCATGAACCTCATTTGAAGATGAAGAAAAAAATGGTTCAACACTATTATGGAAGTAATTGAATAATATTATTACTCATATTATTATTTCTCACTCCCTCTGAGCCATAATTTGTGATACTAGTTGCTGTTATTTTTCTATCACATCCCCAAAATTTGCCCAATTATTCTCTCTTACTTTCCAATATCAGGATAATTCAACTGCCTCCTGATCAGGGCAACCAAACAGCGTTGATGTCCGATACTCTTGTCATCCTTTTTTGCTCAAAAAAAAAAAATCAATGCGTTGAGAAGACTTTCACTCATTGGAAGACATTAAACTTTTCTCCCATTTCTCATATCATCAGCTAGTGTGCCTGTGTTAAATAATCAGGACAATCTGGGATATTGTTTTTGGATAATGCAACTTCTGATATTTAGAGAAAGTCATAGCAAAAATAGCAACTTCTGACTGGTAACTATCTGAACTGAAATAGTCATTTGTTACATGACTTGTCATAACAGTCATAATTACTGTAACACTAACATTACTGAGTAACACGTTGCCACCTAACGCTGGTTGTATTTGGACTGGGCATGTGACCCCAAACAGACCTCTGTAGGGAGGAGAAAGCCACTCGATGCTGGCAATGTTTTAGTCCCTGGGAGATGAAAACCCTGTATCTTCAAAACTATGTGATCACACATTTTATATGGTGTTAGATGTTAGTTACAGCGTGTCAGACAGACAGACAGACAGACAGACAGACAGACAGACAAACTAAGTTTAAGAAGGACTTTTGTCAAACTCGAGGTGCTGGGCTAAATATAGATAACACATATAAATATAAAACAGCTTAGAAAAGTGGTATTGAGGAGATCGCAGCTACTCAAGGGGCATCGCCATGCTGCAAGAACACCAGCTGCTCAGACAGATGGGTTTTGTGCGTGTTCATAGAAACAATAGGTAGATACAGAACAGGTGAAAGAGCTCCAGAGTTTAGCAGCAGCAGCAGAGGATGCAGTGTTGTTAGATGTTAATTACTGTGCAGCAACGGAAGGTAAAAGGTGTTATTTGTTCTGCTCTCAAGGCGACCGACCACCATGCACTGCTCACCCAGTTACCAGCATTTTCATTTCTTTAACACTAAAAACCTTGTTAACCCTTAAAACTGCCAACAGGTCAGTTTACCGCTCACATTTTGTTGCGTTGATTTTACACAAAACGCTGAACAGTCCCAACAGTAAAAATAATCTATATCTATTGTAAAATCTATTCAGAAACTTAGACACACAGAGATATCAATCCAGTTCTTCTCATTTTAACTCCTTCAATCCACTATGACCATTAAGAGACACTGCTGGGTTATGCTGGGAGGAGGACTGCTTAAGGACTGCCTGGTAAGGAAGTTGAAAGGCGTTGCCCCAGGTTAGATGACGAGTGACTGATGCTAGGTTACCGCTATGTTTCGTACATGTTGCCTCATCATCAGACACATTGTAAACGAGAAATACTTTGATAAAGATGTGAACAAAGCAGAACAATAACAATGGCTTTGGGACAATAGATGTAGTATATATTAGAGAGAGAGAGAGAGAGAGAGCTGTCATTTGATTTGGTCCAGTCAATTTCAGTAGATGACTGTTAAACTCTATTAAAAGCACATGGTTTGAAAACTAGAGAAATAGAAACAATAGAATGCAACACTGACAGTACTAACTCTACCCTTGATTGAAGGGAGAGTAAAAAAAATATTTGCCAGAGATGAAAGAAGGATGGAGATTGGGCCAGTGCATATCCACCTGAAGCGACTAACCATGTTGTTACAGGATTTTCAAGGATCTCACGTGTAGCAAAGTACTGTAATTACTTTTTGTGTATATGTACTGTAATTACTTTTTGTGTATAAGTACTGTGATTACGTTTTTGTGTATAAGTACTGTAATTACAAACACAATTGTCCTCTGACATTCCAAAGTGCATTTTCCTTCAGAACTCTCTGTAAAGGACAATGTTAGATATGAGATATTCTTATCTCTCACACACACACACACACACACACACACACACACATCAATCAAACTGGAACTAAGAAAAGTGTTAAGGAAAGGATTTGTGAGGTTTTTGGTGGCCTTCACAAGGTAAAACCCTTATTTTAGGTGTTTATTTATTAATTTGTAGCATCTTCATAGGTTAGGTTATGAGTCGGGTCCTCATGGCATGTAAGGACCTCCTGGCCCTTATGAAACACAGCAGCCTAGAATTTGATTATCTTTGCAACTTGAATGAAACTGACCTGCCTTGACCAACCATGCCTAACCCATTCACACACACACAGTGAGCTACCATGCAAGGTGCTGGCCTGACCATCGGGAGCAATTTGGGGTTCAGTGTCTTGCCCAAGGACACTTCGACATGTGGAGAGGAGGAGCCGGGGATCGAACCGCCAACCTCATGATCGGTGGACAACCTGCTCTACCACTGAGCCAAGATCACCTCTTTCGGAGATCTTTGCAAAAAAAGTGCACACCGCTGTGGGGGAGTTGGAAAGGCAGTATATGAAGAATTTCCTTCCAGAAATGTCATTATAGACTAAATGTTCACCAACAGGTCTTTAGTTTGTCAGCTGTCTCGTGGACCGCCTCACCCCACACCGCCTCACCCCACACCGCCTCACCCCACACCTCTGTGTTTCTTCCCTCCCTCTGCTCGCCCTCTTCCCTCCCTCCCTACCCAACAGATGTTATGTATCTTCAGAGGGATTTGTCTGTTTCATAAAAGATAAAGGAATTCCCTCTCCTCTTTCCTCCATCCATTTATGATTACCTCTGTGGCTCCCTCTTTCTTTTCATCAATTGTTAACTCCCTCCATCTCTTCCTTTGTGAATCTCTCTCTCTTTCTCTCCATCCCTTTGCTTTGGTATGAGCTCAACGAAGCACAAGCCATAGCGGCACTTCCTCTCTTCCGTCCATCCCTTTATCTGTGGCTTCATCCGTGAGTCTGAAGGTTGAGGAAAAGGAGAGAAAGGAGACAACCCTCCCCGTCTCATTTAACCGTTCAGCCCTCCTCCCATCCCTCTCTTCCTCGTTCACTTGAAGAGAGCCCAACAGAGCGAAAGACAAACAGGAACACTCTGTACTGCTCTGTGGGACCGGGTGTAAGGTCAGTATGTGTGTGTGTGTGTGTGAGAGAGAGACGTTAGTGTGTGTGATGTGTATGTGTTATTGTACATACGTGTGTGTGTGTGTGTGAGAGAGAGAGAGAGAGAGAGACATCAGTGTGTTTGTGTGTCAAAGTGAGGTCAGTGAGTGAGCATTTTTGTGTGTTTTTCACTGCATGAACATAAGAGATCATTGTGTGTGTGCACTGCATTTCTCCATGGATCTGTGTGTGTGTGTGTGTGTGTGTGTGTGTGTGTGTGTGTGTGTGAGTTAGTGAGAGAGAGAGAGAGAGAGATCATCATAGAGCTGACATGTTGTGCACTGTGGCAAGGTCACATATAAGGGAACACAGCTGGGAATGGAAGAAGAAGAAGAAGAAGAAGAAGAAGAAGATGAAGGAAGAACGAAAGCAGGTAAAGGGAAAATGAGGCTTATA
The DNA here is from genome assembly GCA_034670405.1 of Hoplostethus atlanticus. Taxonomy (NCBI): domain Eukaryota; kingdom Metazoa; phylum Chordata; class Actinopteri; order Trachichthyiformes; family Trachichthyidae; genus Hoplostethus; species Hoplostethus atlanticus. The sequence goes on from JAXDDX010000061.1 coordinate 706,302, forward strand.
AACTCTTTCTCATTTTAAAAAAACTCCAAATTTATTTTGTGGGCTATTTTCTTCTTCTTCTTCTTCTTCTAATATATTTTACTAAAGAAGCAACATTCTCTTTGTGACAGTGCTAGTGTTTGACTACATTTCCCATGAAGCCTGTTGCTTCCTAACAATGCCACTGATGTGAGATAGAGCAGTGGTTCTCAATCCAGTCCTCAAGGACCCCCTGTCCTGCAGGTTTTTAGCTCCAGCTCTACTCAGACACACTTGAACCAATTAAAGTATCATGAAAACCTGAAGCCTCTAATTGGTTCAGCTGTGCCTGAGTAGAGCAGGACAGGGGGTCTTTGAGGACTGGATTGAGAACCACTGACCAATTCTTGACCATGGTCTCATTTGTTTTACGGTAATCAAGCCACAAAGCCTGAACTCAAGGACCATTTAGTCTCATTCCAACCAGCTTTCATCCAAGGGGACAGCAGTATCTTCTTAAAGTGACAAGCTTCTGATTGGAAGGTTGCAGGTTAAAAGACCCGGTAAGGATAGTTAAGGCCAAAGTCAAATCAGTGCTTGTTTCGGAGTCGCTTGTTGAAAGCCAGAAATTCACAGCTCATGGGACCAGTGCTGAGGTCAACAACTATTCAGAACAATATACACATGTTGAAATTGTTGCCTGAGGACAAACTCTGGTAATCTAGAGCATCGGTCCCATGTAGGCCTCCGAGTTGTTTGGTTTCCCTAAAAGCTGATTCAACCTCATCACAAGGTGGCACAAGGTGAAAGAGCGCTGGGTTGAGAGAGGAAGGGATGGTGAAGGAGAGGCAGAGAAGGAGAGGAAAAAGACCACAAACAGAAAGAGGAGGAGAGGGAGGGTGACTGGGGACGAGGGAGTAAGCAAGTGAAGGGAAACATACTGTATGTGCTCCGTCCTTCAACCTACTTCATCATATAAGATGGAGGAGAGAGGGGTGGAGAAAGGGACAGTGAAGAGGTCGGACAGCTTGAGGGACAAAGAGGTGTGTGTGTGTGTGTGTGTGTGTGTGTGTGTGTGTGTGTGTGTGTGTGTGTGTCCACTCTCTCCCCCAGGCTGTATCCATCACCTGTGCAGAGAAAAAGCCTCGTCAACATGATTTATTTTTACTCAAATCAATAACAGGTGAAAATGCCTTCTGCTCTGTGTGTGTGTGTGTAGGTGTGTGTGTGTAGGTGTGTGTGTGTGTGTCTACTCTCTTTTTACCATTTCATGTACGGTGAGTTTGTTCATGTGTGTATTTGCTTGTATGATTGTGTGTATGTGTGTGTAGCAGTCTTCCTGTCTGTATACAGTATACATATACATAGTATATATATATATTGTACATAGTATACGTAGTGTAGTATGTATATTTACTGTTGTTTCTGTTTGTGTTTCTCTCAGATTCATACATTATGTGCTGTGTGCCCCTTTTCTAAATATAAAACCACCATAAAACAAGTATTTTTGCTTGTACAATTATTTATTATGGCTTGTAATGTTTGTTTTGACTGGTAATTGTATTTTCTATAATGACGGGCTGTAAGTATCATTGCCAAACATGGCCGTTAATGGACACACATTTGCTGTTGCAGGGATCAAACTTGTGACCATCCTGCCTCCTGCAAATATGATCAGGTTCCTAATCGACTTACATATGTGAGTCGGAATCATCATTGTCCTGGAGAAATTGCATATCATGTTTTCTGACATAAACAGCTAGCATTACCTCCTACATGGACACACCGTTTCAGAACCCTGGGACCAAGCCAAATTGATAATGCATTATAAAATTTAAAAATGACATTTAAAAAAACTCAACCACCACCAACTTTTTTCTCAATTCCTGAAAAGTTGACTTTGTGGAGGCATGCCTTTTCTGCAGGATGTTGATAATGTGTTGTGTTAGAAACCAAAAGTCAGGGATATGGTTTCTACACTGAACAAATGCCTCCAGGATATCACAGTCACAAAGGAAGGATTCTGTATGTTTGCCTGCATATTCAGTATTCATAGAAAAGAGAGAAAACACCGTCTCTGGAGTCAAAGGCAGGAGGAACACTGAGGAGGGTGTGTGTGTGTGTGTGTGTGTGTGTGTGTGTGTGTGTGTGTAAAAAAAACTGAATAGATATAACTAAGGCATACACACAATATACATTAGCTCAATGGGCTTCTTCTCAGATTTTATCAAGGTACTTCTCTGCCAAAACTATTTTCAGAAGTGTAACTCATAATTTGCAAGAGCGAAAAACAATTTGAGCAAGAAAAATAAATTTGTATTTGTAAAGAACACGGCCTGCGGGACCGTGATCTCTCTACTCCTGTCTCTGTCTACTCCGGGGGTAGCGAGTCTGCTGCAGATATTATCCGTTAATGTTCATAGTCTGAGTAATACAAACCTACCAATCAGGTATAGTTTCTTGTAACTAGCAAGCTAGCTAGTTCTACTCAAGGCTATTCACATTTAGTAAAATAAATCCACTATAGCTAAATTGACAATAACAACGGAGCATATGTACCATGCTGGCCGTGCGTTATGGTGCCAGTCAGAGTGGCATGTTCTGTATCCAATCAGTGCAGAGCATAGTGATCAGTCTCCGTGCACCAATCAGGTAGCTCTCTATTCTAGCCCCCGCCTCCCCTTTGCTTGCAAATCCTGGTCCACACGCTTGCAAATGGTTTTGGCTTTGAGCACTGAAACAGTGACAAAAGTCAACGCGCGCAAAATCGACGTTTGCGAGTGTAAAAGCGTGACTGAAAAGAGAGTTTTGTGAATACAAATCAGATTTTTCTTGCTCAAATTGTTTTTCGGTCTTGCAAATTATGAGTTACACTTCTGAAAATAGTTTTGGCAGAGAAATACCTTGCAAGGATTTGCTTTATGGGCGAAACACCAGGAGGTGCAGAACCAGAGCCTGCAGGATCATGAAGGATCCTCACCACCCCAACAACGGACTGTTTCAGCTGCTGCGGTCAGGCAAGCGCCTCCGTAGTCACGCTGCCAAAACAGAGAGACTGAGACGGAGTTTCTTTCCTCAGGCCATCAGGACTGTGAACTCCGACCTCACCAGGGCCCCCACCAAGACCCACACACTGCCCCTCTTATGCACACACACACACTCACACACTTAGGTAGCGACTACACATAATTTATATTATATTACATACATAAGATTTCCCTTTTTTACTATATTTTTATCTTCAAGTGCTCTTACTGTAAATATTGTGTTGTTTTCTTATATAGAGCTCTTACTGTAATACTGTAAATATTGTGTTGGTTTTTTATTGTAAATAGTGTGAACCTGATATTTTGCCCTTTGCACATTTCTGTTGAGCATTGCCACTTTTTTACATTTCACTGCACACCCTCGTGTGTGTATGTGACAAATAAACTTCTTGAACTTGAACTTGAAGGGAGAGAGGTGTTAGTCCTCAGCGTTGGTTGCAGGCAAGTGATTACTTTCTGTACGTGGTTTATGTGTCCTAACAACAACAACAACAAAGCTTTGGCCTGAAAAAGCTGCTCTAACAAGCTGATGGAGTGCAGAGAGAACAAAAAGGAAACTGAGTGCCCATGTGCAAGAAAGATAGCGAAAGAGATGTAGCCTGCTCAGTAGGTGTGGAGGGTTTAACAAGGAGCAAGAAATGATGATTTTCTGAGTGGTCAGTGAAGTGTTGAAAACATGCTCTGAGTGCCACATGGCTCTCATGTCCTCTCGCCAACGCTTCCACCTCTCGCCAATCTCACTCCCCTGTGTGCTGTAGAAGGCATGTAAAAGGTCATATCTCCATCCAAGGCCTCACTGATGGAGGAGAGACGGTGTGATTGAGAGCAATGGAGAAAGAAGAGGGAGGGGGAAGAGAGAGACGGAGAGACGAGGGGGGTGGAGACAGGAGAAACAGTGAGGGGGGAGAAGAAAGAGAGAGTAAGTAAAGGGTTTAACAGGGATGGAGAGTGAGAGGGCCGAGACAGGAAGAGGTAGAAGGTAGACTTGGCCTACTGCTGTGTTAAGAGTGAATGCCCGAGGCCAGATATACAAACAGAACATGAAGGATATCATGTTAAACCATGTCAGGATGGAACACCAGGAGAAAAAGAAACAAGTTAAACTCACCATCACAGTACATCAGTAGGCTGCTGATGTTGAGTCTCGATACACAGGAGGCAGTTACAATAATTCTTCCAAAACAAGAAGCTTCCATCTCTACGTGGTGACACTTCTTTATACCAACTGCAAAAACTGTAATGCATGATTGCTGAATGTCAAAGCAAGGGACTGTTTCTTCAAGTCAATGACACCAAAACGTCTACTGTTGATGTTTTAGAGTTACAAATAGCTTGATGATCTACGTCCAGTTATCCACAGGAATAGAAAAGCACACCACCAAACAGCAAATGCAAGGTACATCATCAATACCTGTTTCATCTGAGACCCACAGACCTGGAGGATGCTGCTGCTTAGCGCTCCACCTGGTGGCAGCTCTGCCAGAGTGATGCACAGATGCAGAAAGAGGAAAGGAAGCGGTGAAGGAACAAATAAACCCTGAAAAGACACACGTTCATGTTCAGCAGCACTCACCCCAAGTGCACACGTCCCAATAAAATATGCCATGAAACATATTAGACACGGTGGACTGTGCAGCCGCCCAAGACTTCACCGCTGACATTCATAAGTGGAAGTCATTGGACACGATGGACCACCATCAGCAAAGTAAGGACGTGTGTGTGTGTAATGACAGTGGCGCAAAATGCCAGTTTGCATGGCTGAAGGTGACTGTGACTGTTTTAGCCTGAGGGCATCATTTCCCTGACGCAACGTCTGTCTGCTGCTAGGTTGATGTGTGTACTTTTAACTCAGCATCCCCCACCTCCCCCCCCACACACACACACACCCACAGACAGACATATGCACGTACACGCACACAAACACATACACACACAAACGCATCCACTGGTGTTGTCTACGTGATGTTGTGGATAAATAAGGAATTAAAGTTACCACCATGAGGCAACAAGAAAGTTGTATACTGGATATACTTGTATGTATACATATACGTATATACTTATATAAGTATATATACTGTGTATTTTACTCATTTGTTTCGTGTAATATACTTACTCTAGTCACTGTATATGTATATGATGGATATAAATAAAAAGGTGATCAGCTGTAGTTGTTATTGCAACAAACTAGTTGTGTATTTGTGTAAACTCACATTTACACACAACCGACGGGATGTGCCTTTTCAGTACATAACCTTTCCAAGTAAACTTCCACACACGCATGCACGTATGCACACACACACACACACACACACACACACACACACACAGCTGTGGTGGCCCACTTTCAAGTTTCCTGCTGACATCATTCCATACAGTGAAAAGGCTTCAGAGCTTGCTGCTGACACAGAGCAAAGCAGGCCTGGCAGTGACACACACACACACACACACACACACACACACACACACACACACACAGACATATAGAAAAAATTCATGTGCACACACCCACACCAATGTAAACATGTACATATGCGCACACAACTGCACACACACATGCATGCAACTTATCCCCACTCCACAACAAACACATATCAAGTATGTGTGTGTGTGTGTGTGTGTGTGTGTGTGTGTGTGTGTTTAGGGCGATTGCCCCCATGCACACATCATATCAGGGCCGTGGGCAATGCCCTGATGAAAGTAGCTGAATTATTTTCATCTCGCTCTCTCTCTCCTCCTCATCTTTCTTTTTTGTTCTTTATTTCACTGTTCGCTTGTCTCTCTCCCTCTCTCTCTTTCTCTCTCTGTTTCTCTCTCTCTCTCTCTCTCTCTCTCTGTTTCTCTCTCTCTTTTATAATTATTTCCACAACAATGATTGGGCCAGTTGATTAAAAAGGGTCTTGTGGGAGCTGTTTGCTGGTTAATGGCATCTCTGTTACACACAATGAGCTCACACACACACACACACACACACACACACACACACACACACACACACACATCGATACAAATAGTACACATTACAGAAATACACATTATGCATGCATACACAAAAAAGCACACACACACACACACACACACACAGAGGTTTGGAGTACTCAGCCCTGCTGTGCTGTGACTGTAATCAGCTCCATTTTTCTAGAGCTTTTGTTCAGCCACGTCTATAGCAGCAGCCATCCAGCCAAGCACATTTTACCTTCATCAGTATGCCTGCTGAACGTTTTCCAGATACTGTATGAATAAATAGAAACGGGTTACACTAATAAAGTTTAGTCCTTTGCGTCACCTTTCATCGGTCTTTCAAACAAAACATCACTCACACTCATTGAGGAGAAACTAGTCAGATTTAGAACACATAATCCAAAGTATGGCTTAGCGTCCTGGGACATGAAACACCACATCCAATACAATGACGGCTCTCAGCATTTGTAAAACTGGAACAAAAACACACTCAAAACATTGCAGCACTAGACTCCAGAACCGACTAACCTGGAAACTCCTTAATAAAGGAACTACAGCCCCGACACTTAAAGGGGCCATTTATAGTTTATACTTTAAAAAGAGTTTATTACTGTGATCTGAGAATTGAATTCTCAGTTTTTTTTGTGTGTGTATTTAAGTATTTGTGTTTTTTCTTCTTTAAAGGTTCTTCTTGTAGCATTATAAACATCTGTATATCATTTAAACATCATCATCATCATTTCATCTACCATCTGCCATTGCCAGAAACTTTAGCTCTGTTTGTGCTGAAAAACAGCGCCCTCTTCCTGTTTTTTGCCGTAAAGCAATCCAGCAGATTCCCCGGCCTGGTAGCACACAATGTACAATGCAGCGTGAAGGTCTTGTTTGTTTACGGTACTTATGTCTCACAGTTAATGTGGTAATGATTTATAGATGTTAAAATGCTACACGTACTGTTTTAAATTAGGCTAGTAGCCCGGTTCATGTTACAGAACTGGATGTAAGTTTACCTTTCTCTGCCTTAAGAAAAACATTGCATTTTTGTTTTCATATTGAGTGGTACCTCCCTTTCAACCTTGTCAAGTTGCTGTCAGAATAAAATGGCTGCTGAGAGGAGTTGATGGCTAAAATAGGCACACAGCTAGTAGCCCTTCAGCTATCTTACTAGACCACGGCTCCCCCCCTTTTTGTCTTTCTCCCTTTATTTCTCACATAACCTTCCTATCCATCTCTCTCTCTCCTTCCTATTCTCAGTAATAGGTTCCAGTCGAGGTGGCCTCCTACAGAGTGACTGATAGATTTACCACACACACTGAGAGGAGATCAGGGGGAGAAGGGGCTAACACTTTCCTCCCTCCCTCTGTTCTCCTGTGCTTGCTTTCAGGCTTTTCAGATTTCTTTATTGTACTCCTTGTGTTTCCTGCTTGCTTGCTTTCGAGCTTTTTTTAGTGCCTGCATGCTTGATTTTTTTTTCCTCGCTGCCCGATTGCTCTCTATCTCTCTGTCTTTATCTATCTCCGTCTCCCTTTCTCCCCTGTTTGATTATCTGCCCCGACTCTCCCCGTCCATTACACCCTGGGAGCCGTTGCTCCACTAATGCTATACTTGCACTTCCTTCAGTCTTCAATACTGCTGACTTACATATGTCAAACTTTTATCTGAAAGAAACAAAGAGGAGAGGGAGAGAAAGTGAGAGGGAGAGACAGAAGGAGAGAGGAGCAAGAGGAAGAAGGAGGGAGGGACAAGAAGATAAATGAGAGAGGAAGAAATAGATGGAGGAAGAGAGAGGAAGCGAGGAAGAGGGAAATAAAAATGATGTTAAAGGTACATTCCCACACATTCTAGCTCATGGGGGAAATAAATTAAGATCATACACTATCTTCATGCACACACACACACACACACACACACACACACGGGATGGTAGGTGAGCAAGCACAAACATTCCTGCAGCTGTGCATACATAAACTATATGTCCAATCTCAGTATCACATATATTAAGATGCAATGCAATGACTCTATGCATGCAATCCCACACACACAAGCATCACACACACACACACACACAGTTATGTACATACACTTAAACGTTGATTGATTGAAGTCACAGCTTGCACCTTTACGCTCAACAGACAAACAGGCCTTTCCACACACACACACACACACACACACCAGAGGATAGATTACATATTTTATTGACATGTTCCCTAGACTTGCCAAACACACTCCATCCAATCAGTTTCCTGTGTAGATTATGAAGCTACACGTTGTACCTTTCTCCCCAGCAGGAATACATCTATTCTGCTGCTGTTCCATCGTAACCGACTTACTGAAGCCAAAAGAGCATTTATTGGAACATATTTCATGAGTAATAGTGCTAACTGCATCACTTGGTTCATCACAGCGCTAGTCATTCTGGTGTGTGTGTGTGTTCGTGTACATCCAGGTGTGCTATGTGTATGTGTGTGTGTATGTGTTGTTGCTAAATGTGAGGTTGAGTCTGAGAGTGAAACAAGACTTTCGGTTCTGTTGTATATTTGTGTGTGTGTGCAGCTGTTTGTGTGTTTCGTTTATTTGCGTGTGTGTGGAAACAGATATCAAATATCAGCAGTTTTATGCATACAAATTGCAATGGCACACACACACACACACACACACACACACACACACACACACACACACACACAGACTGCTAAACAGGGAAGGCAGTGATTAATATTTCGTCTCTCTCCATTTACATGAATGCCATTACATTAATTTGCTTCTCGTGCAGATGGAGGCAGAGTGATGCTGTTCACTGAGCACTCAGCGCTGTGATTTTCCCTTTCACTGAGCACAACTGGGATCATATTTATCAAATACGCTTCTTGATGAAAGTGTTTCTGAAATATGTAGTTTCATGTGATTGTTTTATAGAAGACGTTGATCATCCACGACCAGAGCACCGGCCAGGTCAGCTCAGGTCAAAACAGAGACTTGTTGAAACCAGTCAAAGGATGTCTGTTCATTTTCATCAGGGAAAGACTAGGCCAATGTTAACTATGACTTATTACTTTGCATCAGCATCAGCAGCCAATCAGGAGCGTGCTGACATTGTTATTTCTGATGCCTATCACTGAAACACCATTACTAGTTCAAGTCACCCACTGGACAGTAACACATAAGTTGCAGGCATCATTTAACAAAGTTATAGTTTATGAATCCTCACTTTATACTTTTCTCCTCTCCAGATACTATGCAATGTCTCTTCTTCATGACGTCCCATAGTAAATAGCTTTCTGATTGCACCCTATTACCACCAGCAGCATGTTTAGCACCGATTCCTACCAGCGTAGGTCACCAGGGGAAATCTATTGCTGAATCCCAATCTCCAGACTTCCACGGATTTCCGGACTTTGGGACGAGCTCCTGCCAAATCCGGGAGGGCTTATGGCTGTCCCTTCTCAAAAACCAGTCCATGAGGGCTCTCGTGCAGAGGTATGAAAGTTGACTTTGGAAAGTCTGCAAAGTTGCAAACTCTAATAGTTAATTACTTTTACTGATAGGATGACATAAAAATGTAGCAAGAAAACTGTAAACAACATGATGCAAACAAAAATATGGATAGGTTATAACACATTATAGCTGCAATTTCAGCAGTTAGACAGTCTGTCCCATCACGCCCTTTCAAGCACTCTCAAAACCCTGCGCCCTTACGAACCCACGTTCAAGTTCATGAGGACTCAGACGGCAAGTCCAGAGTCCAGACTTTGGGTTTCAACCAATTAATGTCAGGTATTACCCCAATGATATGATCTGTGCTTGTGAATGCTGCCACAGATTCACTTAAGTACCTAATTTCCACTGACCTACATCGAAGCAGAAGGATCCAGAGGTCGCTCAGTACAGTACAGTACAAATGTACTCTTATTTTATTTGGTTTGGGAAGTTTTAGATGTTTTATACTTACAGTTGATGCCATATTTTACAATGAGAGAAACACATACATGTCCTATTTCACGAGGTCACAGAAACTCTTAGACTAGAGTTTTCCTTGGGTATTGGATGGTGATTTTTTTTTTAACCTGTGACTTGGCTGGGACTGATGTTTGGATCCTGGCTTGGCACACCGACCTGGACATTGTTGCTCAAAGTTACCCAGACCTGTCTCACCCCCTCCCCTGTCTCACCTCCTGTCTCATCCCCCTTTTCTGTGTTTTCTCTTTCCATGGTGGATCCAATCCTCCATCTGAATGCCTCAAAAGATCCCTTCTCTATGATAAAGTTGAGTTTCACTTTCTCTCCCAACTCCCTGCACAATAAAAAAAAAAAGTAACATTCTGTTGAGCGTGAACTCTGAACTCTGTGTTGACTCTCATTTATTCTGCACTGCCGAATTTACATGTTGCAAGGCCATACATCCCAGAGAACAAATAGATAAGAAACTGATATGGAGGCATCGGACAGGCAGGAGAAGATTAGCACAGACCTCACTTATGTGTTGAACCCTGAATACAAGCTCCTCGGAGAGACACTTCCTCACATGCAGACTGAACCGATAAAAGCACTTTCCTCCCCCTGTCCATTAACGTGTATTGCAATATGTATTATGCAGGTGTGTATTGCATGTACACATTTTAAATGCATGTTGGAAGTGCATGCAGCTTTTGGTTATCTTACAAAGTCCATTTATTTAAAAAAGTTTGTCACAAGACACATTTATAAAAAGTGTGTATCTAAACTGTGTTCCTTTTTTCTGCTGTAGTTAATAGCTGTGATAGTCGCCCACATACTGGAAATAGTTCAAGACCCTGGGACCAAGCCAACGCTTTAATGATGCATTGTGAATAACACAAATGGTCGTCAGCATGAATATCAACCGGTTTTTTACTCAAGTTTACTTTTAGGAAATTAGCTGCAACTTTTAATGAGTCTTTGAGTTTCGTTAGCGGGAACATTTCAAAGTGTGTGATGTAGAAAACGGCTTGACCACCAGCGATATATACACAGAGGTCATGCTGTGGGCTACAGAAGAAGACAGAATAACACTCACATAAACACACACACACAAAAGTCAAAGTGAAAGACAAAAAAAAGAGAGAGCAAGCAGCAGACAGGGGCGAGTGGGAGAAGAAGATGGGGTGAGACAGGCAGCGAAAGAGAGAGCATAAGAAAGAGGAAGACAAAGAGGGCAGATGCAGGTCAGCGCTGCATCTAGGGAGCCTCATTCATCAGTTGGGAAGAAGGGAAGAAGTAAATGGAGAGAGAGAGAGGTGTGGAGGGGGAGAGGGAGGCGGGGGGAGTGTAAGTAAGAGAGTGCACTGGGGATAAAACATCAAGACGGAGAGAGTATATGTGAGTGTGAAAAACGATGACGAGAGAGTGAGAACGGCAGAAAACGAGAGAGCGATCGGAAGCCAGTTTGACATTAACCGCATCCCTAATGAAGGTGAGAGGAGATGATTGGCTGGGCACGCATTCCGATGAGGTCTCCCGTGGCGACAGTTGCTGGGGTGACCTCGGTCTCCAAAGGACACACTCCAACTCATCTGGCATTTCTAATTGGCCACTGGACAGCAGCCAGATAGTGTTGTCCATATATGGGCATGACGACATACGCTATGCATCAGGGTTAAAAGGACAGGAAGTGAGAGGAGGGACCAGAGAGAGAGAGAGAGAGAGAGAGAGAGAGAGAAAAGAGACAGATGCAAGAGAGGGATACAAGCTGGGAAAGGGAGGGTAGAGAGACATAACGAGACACCAATCCAGTGGGAAGTGAGAGGGGGAGAGAAAAAGGGGAGAGAGGAATCGGAGGTGACAGCGGGAGAAAAAAGAGGAAGAAAGGGAATTTGGAAGTTACTGCTTGCTCACACTGCATGCAATTTTGTTGTTTGTTGTTCTCCAAGCATCGTTTCTGAGATGTTTATCCCTGCAGTCTTTCAAAAACACTTTGTAGAGAACTGGGAAGCTTGGGCTGTAATCAGCTTCTCATCCACTTTGCCATTTCACATTTCATTGTTCATGAAATGTGAAATGTAAAACCTGTAAGCAGTTGGTTAACCAATCAGCCAGCCAGCTCGCCATTCAGTCAGTTGTTCAATTCTTTATCCAACCAGTCTGCCAGTCATTGTTGTCAAGCCAGAGTTAACCAGGAAGTTCTCCAGGCAGCCAGCAATTCATAATGTCATTCAACCAGCCATTGTAATCAACAGTGGTGGAGTAACTAAGTACATTTACTCAGGACCTGGACACCAAGCACTCAATTCCATTTTAGGAGAGTCAAGCAAATGAAAACTGACTTTTTATTTTGTTATTATTTACAATGCATACAGTAGTTATTTTAAAAAATGTGTTTTCCAGGCCTGGGAAAGTTATGGAACATAGTTTTGGAAATGTCATGGAACATGTTGATTATCTTTTTTTCCAACCAGTGAAATGTCGAGCTTGGCTGCTTGTTGATCCACTTCCCTTTGAGGAATAAAAACCCAAATCACAGACCTGGGACATTCAGCTATTCAGTGTAAAACATGTGACATTTGCAACATAAACTCAAATATTGGTCATGGAAATTGAAAAGCTGTATTTCACGGACTAGTCTTGGAAAAGTTGTGGAATTTGATTCGCAAAAAGGTGTAGGAACCCTGTTTGAAGAACATGGTTTTACTTCCAGGTTTGCCCATAAACACACACACACACACACACGCACACACACACACACACACACACACACACACTCAGACTAAATGGAAAAAAGAAGATTCGGAATCCAAAAAGTATGTTGACATATAAAAACACTCAGAGCCTGATCAGAGTGGTTTCCCTGCTGGTCTGGGCATGCAAACCAGTAACGTTCCAGTCAGAAGCTTCATTCTTAAACCATTAGCTTACCGTTGCCCATGGTAGCCCCCGGTAGCCCCTCGGTAGCCCCCCGGTAGCCCCCGGTAGCCCCTCGGTAGCCCCCCGGTAGCCCCCCGGTAGCCCCCCGGTAGCCCCAGGCAAAGCTTGTGTAACAACGACACTGACCGACTAAACTGTGTAGTCATTTTGCTGCCGGAAGCCAGTCAGACACCGAGGCAGCCAGCGAAGAAAGTAGGCGACTGGGTCAGTCTATGTAGCCTGGCAGTCTCTTACATGTTCACTCAAGAGAAAGATAGAGAGAGAGAGAGAGAGAGAGAGAGAGAGAGAGAGAGAGAGTTGGCCAGTCCACCCATAATTCCTCAGTCTGCAGAGAGGACAGCTCTTGAACTTAGTTTGAATGCCTGACACTCTTTTTCTCTCTTTGTTCCTTCATTTCTTCTTCTTGGTCTGTCTTTTCTTTCCTTCTTTCTTTCCTTCTTTCTTTCTTTCTTTCTTTCTTTCTTTCTTCATCTCTTTTATTTGCTTTGGTGATTGTCCAATCAGGAAATGAAAGGATGATATATTGGGGGGAATCCTGTTGTGTCTTATGTCCATACATTTATAACCGGACACACACACACACACACACACACACACACACACGGGCCAGGAAAAGAGAGAAATAAAAAGAAGGAGAAAAGAAAATAGTCCTTTAAGTTAAAGCAGATGTAAGGTGTTTTCTTTAGGTGTGGTCAGTGATATGTCTCGGGCCCAAAGGGGTTTGGGAGCTGAGATAGGTCATATTTAATACTACTGACTAAGCAGAAGATATATTACGAGTCACTGTTTGGATTTAAAGCAAAGTATAAAACATCTTGCCCATCTAAGTCCCTGCTTGCATTGCATTGTTCAAATAGACACAAAGAGGTTCTTGTCAGCTGAAAATAGACATTGTGACCCATAAAAACAGATGCCGTCTTGTGACCCCAGCAAATACTGACAACACTAGTGACTATGTGAACTGTGACCCCTGTCAAGGACACACATTTGTGAGATGATGCATCATAGTACGTATTGAAATCCACCGTGCTGAAGTGTCCTTGAGCAAGACGCTTAATCTCTGGCAGCCCCAGGGGTGCTGTTGTGTATCTGACTCTGTGGTGTGACCTTCCCCTGGATGGGAGCGAGCAACAAGACAAATTTCTCCTTTGGGGATCAATAGAGAATAAATGTGTTATTTCCAAAAGATCCATGTGCCTTAGTTTAGCTTAGTTGCACGTAAAACACAGAACATTGGAGTAGTGATAAAAACACAGCAAGAAGAGGAGTATATACAAATATCTACAAAATAAGAAACAAAGAACAAAGAACAAGCAAAAAACAACAAAAAAACTCAATTTATTTAAGACATTTTATTATAAGTCATTGACTTAATTGTTGATATGAGCGATTTTCCATATATTTGTGTCTGTAAAATATTGATTTTAATGTATAACTTTTTAAATGCTGGAATTAAATAGACTTGTATTTTTCAGTGTTGATGGTTTATGAAAGTTCACAATTTACCATTTGTATGTTTTTCAGGGGCAGATGCAACATTGAGATGGGAACATATAATCCAGGTTGTATTTTTAGTTATCCTGTGTCTTACAGGGGGGTCCCAGGAATTGGGAATAATCGAAATAAAACATTTACATGGTGTATTATGGTATATTTATCATTCCCCTAACAGACATATGTTCAATTAAAGTGTCCCCTAACATTTTCTTTCACTAATAAAATAAAGTTTGAAATGTTAATCTACCCTCTAGCTGACCTTTTCTTATTTTGGGGCTTCACAATTTTTTTAATTCTTTCTTTCCAGAGAATTGGAAATATTCAGTGATGTCATTCACTAATATTTTAATTTCATGGTCCAAGTCACCCCAATATATTTCTAATGGAAGAGAAAGAAGAAAGGAGGGAGGAAGGAAGGGAGAAATAAGGGGCAGGGGAGAAAAGGAAAGGATGGGGAGAGATGGTGAAGAGGAGGAAGGAAAGAGGGGGGGAGTGGACAGAGAGGGAGAGAGAAGGGAGGAGAGAAATAAAGAGATTTAGAGAAGGGAAGAAGAAATGTAGAGAGAGGGAGCGTGGGAGAACAAGAAAGAGAGAATAGTTTCCATTAGCCTTGCTTAGTTGAGCCCAAATCACTGTTAATTAATCTTTAACTTTCCTTCCAAAGTTTTTTATTTTTTCATCACTTTGTCTCACGACTTTGTTCCAGCGCTGACTGGTTTATCCTTGACTCACCTCCACGACCTTGTTTTATAGCCATTGTTAAATCAAGCAGCTTAATTATGAGTACTTTATGTTATGTTGCATGTATTTTTACTTTTAACTTTTAAAACTGTTTCACCGGTTATTTGTTTTCTTCCACTAAAAGACAAGCAACGCAAAACCTTAGCAAGCAACGCAAACCATGTTTAACAGTTATACTTGCATTGACAAATATGCTGCCTGGTGGATTGCATGAGTGCCAAAATGAGCAGTAGACACTAACAAATCTGAAACAGTCTCAAGTAGGTATATGTGCTTGCTAAGCTGACCAGCTGACTTGACGAGCAGCCAACATATGCACAAGGAAAAGCTGCAAGATGACTGCAAGTTAAAAATCTAACAGAAAAAATATTCTGCATTATAAGAATGAATTATTTAGCTACATCATTATAAAGTCAGAAATGTCCCCTGAGATTTCATTCCTTCCTTTCCTTTTGCCTCCAAATATAAGGTCAGTGGTTAAAGCGTCAATAACAGCTGTGGCGGTCTTCTGTTGATGCTCCAACATCAACCAAGTTACAGAATTGACACTTAGAGGTAGTTTGAGCTTCCACTTTCATGCTTTAAATTTGCATTAGGCCAGTGAAAACTATTGGGTCTTTTGAAAATGTGTGTGTTTCTGGCTAAAGGGAACAGCACGACAAATATATTTCAACCCTCTTGCTGCAGTCAGCTGTGTGCTGCTGGTTTAGCCGCTATTAGCTAGCCAGGTTGATGATATTGTGTGACTGTACAATGCTGTAGATAAATTTAGGAGTGTAAAGATTATTCTGCTGGGCAAATATAATAGTTACAACAAGACTAAACTAGCTGAGGAGTTAGACATGTAGAGGTGCTATATTTATTCAGTTCGGGATACCCACAAAGTGTTTAAGCTCGCAGACACGCTAGCATTAGTTGGCAGGTTGTTAAGAAAATTGCTAGTTACAGAGACATGATCAAATATTCAATAATATTTGACTGCAACAATTATTAACAGCACTTTTTTTAAATTATTATGTGAGTATATTTAATAGACCAAGCTAGCTTAGCCTCATCTAGGAAGCACCTTAGCACACAGTTTCAGATAACAAGAGTAAAGAAGCTTGAGGTTGTTCATATTGGTACCGGGCCAACTCCACAGTGGGCAGGGTTTGTTGTCTTGTCAGGTCTGTGCTGGTTCCATACTGTCCATCTGTTTTGTTCTCTCTATAGCTTCAGGACAGAAATCTATGACTCAGAAAGAAGTGGAGGACAAACACACACACACACACACACACACACACACACAGGCCCCAATCTGCCAGCTCCATAATGGAGTGTTCAGTCTAGTCAACAGACCTATAGCTAAAATAACACCCCCTGACAACTGTGTTCCCCTGTCTGTCTGTCTGTCTGTCTGTCTGTCTGTCTGTCTGTCTGTGTCTCTCGCTTTGGACTCAGACACAAAGCTGCTGTTTTTTATCTTATACTGTAATATATTTGAAGTTGTTATCTGTTTACAATATTCTGGGATGCATTTACAGCCCCGTTGAAGTCATCCTTCTGTTTGAGTGGTCGCTTTATTCTCACAGGACTTTATTGTCTTAAAAGGTCTTGCTAAAATTACACTTTTCTCACATCAATGAAGGATATAGTTACTCCACTAATGGACCAGCTACCTGATGAATGTTAGTGCTGTCATTCAGTCCTCCCAGCATGTCCTACAATGCAACACACACACAACAGCGTTACTGTTTGACTCAGATTTTCACTCAGTAACTTGGTGTTTCCGGGAAATCATCTGTCTTTCTCTTCTTCTCAGTGGGAATACTGGGTATGCATTGCAGCGTGCATTCAAAATGTGTTCAGTTCCAGACGAGGCAAAAATGCAGAGGTAGATCAGCAAGCATGAAGTAGAAAGTAGCACTTTTTTTTAGTACTGCAAGTGGCTACATTTGCAGAGGTGGTGTAAGTGGTGTCTGTGGTGTAAGCGAGAAAAAGACATTTGGCAATGTATATTCAATTTGTTGTAATAAATCTGTGAGTGTGTGTGTGTGTGTGTGTGTGTATATTTTGGAAATGTTGTGGCTGTTACAAAAAATATGCACTTATACAAACACAGCTCCATTTGGAAGAGTGGCTGTTATAGCTGCTTTGGGGGTAAAATGTGTTGCTGGTGAATCGCTCAAGTACTGTTATTCACCTTGTATGCTCTACACGTAGGCAGAGCATAGTGTGTGTGTGTGTGTGTGTGTGTGTGTGTGTGTGTGTGTGTGTGTGTGTGTGTGTGTGTGTGTGTGTGTGTGTGTGTGTGTGTGTGTGTATGCCTGTAAGTATGCTTCAACATGTGTTTCTGTACGTCTGTGTGTGCCTGCTTGTTGAAACGGTGGCATTTAGAGAAGCTCCACTTACTCTCACAGGGAAGCTTTGGGTAGGGAGGGCTTTGTGCGGCAGCCCATTTCACAAGAGAGCCGTCGCTCTATTTTCACTCTCCAATTGTGAAAACGTTGTTCATTTCTCTGTTTTGAGAGGGTTTCTTTATTCATTTTCTTCATTGCTTTCCTTCAATTTCTCAACTTTTCCTGTGGTCTTTATCGTTCTTTGTCTCTTTTTCGAATCATTGCTTTATTTCTTTCACTTTGTTCCTTCTTCTGTTTCTCTCTCTGAATCACCAAAAAATAGTTGCCTTTTTTCTTAAATAAACGTTTTACAGTGCCACATCATCAAAGTGAGCCTTTTTCTTTGTCGAGGGGAAATTTCAAGATGTTTGTGCTTGTTTCTGTGTGTGTGTGTGTGTGTGTGTGTGTGTGTGTGTGTGTGTGTGTGTGTGTCAGGGGACAATGCACCGTTGGGTGTGAAGTTTTTTTGTGTGTGTTAAGACAGAGAGAGAAAGACAACGGCAGAATTTCAGTAAAAACTATGACAAAGTGCGAAGAAAACCGAGATGTGACATCTATAGGAAGAAATGAAATTCAGAGAGCTGTGAATTGTTCATCATCTTGTCGCTGTGTCTGTGCATAATCCATTGACCTGCAATTTACCCAAAATACAGACATCAAAGAGTCTAGAGACACCTAGGGTAGAGAAATTGTCAAATAAATGCTTTTACATTATTTTACATCAAGTGTGTGTGTGTGTGTGTGTGTGTCTGTTTGTGTGTGTGTTAGGTGACAAAAAGCCATCTGGTTGTTTACTAGATCTCTGTTAAATAATGCAGCTGTGTGTAACACACATGTGTACACACACATAATTACAGCAATAGTCAAATAATTGTTTGCAATTTTACACAAAGCAGTGAAACGAAAATCATGCTTGGTGATGATGACTGGTTTGTGGGTGGATTGTGGAACCGCCCCTCACTGATGTCAACCAAGTCTCAGATAACTTACTGAATGGACTGAATGAATTCAACAGCTATTCTCTATATGGCCGGGAGGCCATCACCATCTGCTGGTAAAATGTTGTGTAAAATGTTGGCTGCAGTCCTGATGAGTCACGCTTTAAATTTCAGCAGCACATTGGAGAACAATCTGTAACTCTTCATGCAAAAATCATTGAGTCATTTAGACTTATAGCCCGTTTTATAGACTTATAGCCCAGTTATAGCCCCTCCTGGTGGTGACATCTTCCCGTGGTTGACAGTAAGCAGAGTGTAACATAATGCATGAAAACACTCAACTCAGGCACAATGAAGTAATGATGTAAGTAATAATGATAACAAGCCCATGACTCTGACACCACCAGGAGTAATGGAAAGTAGAAGGGCAACCGAGACGATTGGCACAAACTTCAAAACTTGTCCTTTAAGAGACTTTTAAGAGTATCTAATCACATGTCTTGGTTCGTTGAAGTTGAAGACAATGCAGTAGAGTATCTGCGTGTCTATTCATTCATTTATTTATTTGACAGACAGCATGAAGCCTCTGCAGAGAACAACACTGTATTCTTCACTCAGTACAATAAAATCTGAACATCTAG
The DNA here is from genome assembly GCA_034670405.1 of Hoplostethus atlanticus. Lineage (NCBI taxonomy): Eukaryota > Metazoa > Chordata > Actinopteri > Trachichthyiformes > Trachichthyidae > Hoplostethus > Hoplostethus atlanticus. The sequence goes on from JAXDDX010000061.1 coordinate 725,336, forward strand.
CGTTGCTTTGGCTGTTTTACAAATAGAGAAAGATACATGTTTTCAATGGATGACTATTTAGAGAGCAGAAAGACCTACGATATGAAGCAAACACACTGCATAGGATTAGGATGTGAGTGTTAACTGAATAGCTATCCACCTAAGACAAGATCCACCTCACCTTGAGTCTGCATCGACAAAAGCAACCAGCGATACCATGGAAAGTTAGCTACCGGGTAAATCAGATGTTATCAAGTCAATGATGGTTAGCTGACCAAATACAATGTTTAGCTAGCTACTGAACAGGCTGATAATATCTAAACACATCATTGATCTGAGTGGCAAAATTATAGTTTCAGCACCGTTAAAAAATCTGTGACGGCATTATTGGTAGGACATGTTATTATTATTATGTACACCATGACGTACCCAGTAAAAATACACATTTCTTCTAGGAAGTACACGTAATGGGATTTGTGTGTAAACAAACCAGGCACACACACAAGGGTAACTTGGAAATACATAAAAAGTGAACATGCTTTGTCAGTGACACTTACACACTGGCTGCAAACTAAAAAAATAAATAATAATAATTGTTTGTGACTTTGACCTGCAGTCAACAGGGCATTTGGATTCATGTTGAACAGCTTTACTGTGTCTCCCAAAGCATCTGCACCCTCCTCCATTCTGTTTTCATGTCTTTTCTCCTTCCCTCTATACCCGAGGTCAGGGAAAGGGCAGTCACTTGTTTCAGTTTGGAACACCTGCCATCTTCAGCTGTTAGAGTGTGTGTGTGTGTGTGTGTGTGTGTGTGTGTGTGTGTGTGTGTGTGTGTGTGTGTGTGTGTGTGTGTGTGTGTTCTTTTCTGTGTAGGTGAGTAGGTGGGTGGGCGGGTGTATGTTTTGGTGCATGTCTGTGTCTCACTCGTTTATGTGTGTGTGTGTGTGTGTGTGTGTGTGTGTGTGTTGCTTCATGCTCTATCCGTCTCTCTCTCACCCTCCCTCTTTTCCTCTCTCCTCCCTCAATTCTTCTCCATCCCTCATCCATCCTACTTTCTCCTCTTCCCCTCTCCCTCTCCTTCCTTCACTAGCCTGGTTTCCATCCAAGTTTTTGGATGTCGTATTTGTCCAATAAATAAAAGACAAGCTTGGCTTGCTCCGCCCGACAAATGGTTCAATTTCATTGCAGTTCAAAAGTGTCTTGGGTTGTTCTGAAACGTGGTCTGTAAAATATCTCTCCACCACGACCTCCGGAAACGTCAAACCTGCTGTTGCTCCCTTGTATAAGGTGTCCATTGATAAACACACCTATACAATCATCTCTCATCATTCACTCCTCTCCTGTCCCGTGAGCACAGTACATTTTCTTCTCGGAGAGAGAGAGGGAAGAAAGAAGGGAGAGAGGGAGAGTCTTAAAGAGATAGACAAATAGAAAGGAGGTGAGAGAAAAGGGAGAGAGGAGTGAGAGAAAGAGAGAAGTTGAAAAAGTGGGAGAAAAGGGAAGGAGAGAGAGAAAGAGAGTAAAAGAATGCTGGGGAGTTGTAGGTGGGGGGGGTATTTTTTAGCAAGGGAGAGGGAGGGAGGTAGAGAGAGTGGTCCTGAGTAACTTCAGGGGTGTCGTTCTTGGTTATTAACACAGGAAAGGAAGGAGAAAATGTAGAGAAAATTAGAGAACGAGTGCAAAAAGAATGTGAGAGAAGAGAGAGAATAAGGGTGCGAAGAAGAAAAGAACGTGATAAAAAGGTGAGACACAGCAGGAAGTCTTGGTTATTAATGGATGTACTATTGGTGGAGATGGAAGTGCACATTAAGGAAGCAGAAGTGAAAATGAGAAAGGAGAAAGAAAGAAGGGATGGTGGGGGAAGAAAAAAAAGAAGAAAGAAAGCGAAAGGAGAATCATATGAGACATTTCCCACCCTCTCAACCATGAGATTGAGGTAGTGCCGTCCGGCTGCAGGTTCAGAGGCTCGGAGCCGGTGGAGTTTTGCGGAGTAGTAGAGCTTGCGGTAGTTCAGGCAGGACACTCAGTCATGCACGCCACAGTGGCTATTAGTTGATCCATGACACACAGCGAGCAAACACAGACACTCACTGGGCTCCCAGCCAAGTATTTTTTATGGAAATCGTGATGTATTGAATCGCTGCCCGGAAACTGCGGAAAATGTCGATTTCAATTTCATCAATATGGGAGAAAATGTTTTTAACACTCGCTGGATGTGTTGTTTTTTTTGTCCAAATGATGTGATTGTATAAGTAATGTTGGCTTGGCATCAGTCCAATTAACAGTTCAATTCATTCACAACAGCTCAGAAGTGGCTTTGCACAGCCTGACAGATCCGCCACATCCAGAGAGGAAGCCCATTGTGGTTGTGTGTCCATTAGTAGTGCACTTCTTTGTTTTCAGCAACATTAGTTAACACCGAAGAACAATAGAAATGCACTCAATACTAATAATTTCTTGAAATACTATGTTTTTTTCTGAGTTGTTTTACATTTACTCATTGTAAGTCGCTTTGGATAAAAGTGTCTGCTAAATGACTGTAATGTAATGTAATTTAGGAGGTCTTTTATTTGCTTCAATCCAATTGATGGAAACACACATGATTGTCATCTTCTTTTTTTTTGCATCATTTCAAAAGTTTGCTTGAAATTCACCAGACCGTTGGAGGGAAACGTGGGTAATGAAGCAGTGTATTTAACACTCACAACATTCACACTCACTCCTGTTGCACATTCATGCTGCTTCTGTCACTGTCGATGTTGATGAAGCTTCTCTCCACCCGCTGCAGCCTCCATCTGCATTAGCTCTATTATCTAGAGATGCTCTCTACTGTGTGTACTGTTGGCTTATCACGTCTTTAAGGATAATACCGGTGAGATATCGGTAGATAGATTCCTACCTTCAGAAGAAGCCATTTGCTTCCACTTATTTTTGTACAGTATTTTGTACAGTACAGACTCGAGAAATGCCCAGGCTAGAAAATCCATCACACTGGTGTTTACCTTAATTCCGTTTACAGTTTATGTTTTATTGTATTTTTCTTTTGTGTGTTTTCATATCAGTGTGTGCATTATGTTACACTCTGCTTCCTGTCAATCACCTGACACCCACAGGAAGAAATGGAAGTCTCCACGAGGAAATGATCCCTCAAAACCATGTCTCCTTACAATTTATCACATCCATGTCTTCTTATCTGGGGCGTCTTTGTTAGCTGGGGCAGCAGTTAATTCCAAGCTAGGTTTGACATCGTAAAGTAAATGTTAAAAAATACAATAACATGCAAAATGATTGGGGAAATGTAAACTAACTAGATGTAGACAGTAACAAATGGGATGTGACTCAAATTCCCAGAATGTGATCAATAAAGTATCTATCTATCTGTCCGTCTATGACACCGGTATTTTCCTTTGAAGCACTAGGCAAACTTGCACTTCAGGACCTCAAGTGGCAGAAGACGATAAACTTTTGTATGTTTGAAGGACTTCATTACCTAGAAACCATCTGTGCTCTCCTCGGACCTAAATGTCTTCTTCTCGGTGGCTGGTAGGGGTGGAAAGTTGTTGGTGGAAAGAAAGTTTTCTATTTAGTCCTTAAGTTTTGATTAGTCATTTCCTGTGCGTGGAGGAGACTTCCCACAAATGACCATACCCGACACCTGAAATAAATTTGGGAAAATAGAGCAAATCTACTGGGTCTCAATTAGGCTGTGTGGGACGCTCTTCTCTCCTACAGCCCTCATTTGTGATTTAGACTGATAAGACAGGAGTATTTTTCAAATCCTGTCTAGTACAGCTTGACAGTTACATGATCCCATCAGGAGCATGTGCCTTTCAAAAAAAAGTGAAGCTTTTAATGCTATTTAAAAATATATAGCCACTTCTAACTGTATTGCCATTTTAACGTCATATAGGGCCATATATAACTGTATTGCCACAATGCCATATATAAAAATAGCGCCACATATATTTTCACTAGCTGAACACCGAAAGCATCAAGTGCATATCTGTAATACAATATGTGGCGCTATAAATGGCATTGTGGCAATACCTGTGGCAATCCAACTTGACGCGATTTTGGCTCATCAACGAGATCCAAAAACACAGTGTGATATACGACACTGTGAGCTTCACATAATAGTGTGACACAGCCGTGTTAAATGATGTAACTGTGATCTGATTGCTGATTGAAACTTGTTAATTGCATTTTATTCTGCTGCACAAAATAAATGCCTCATTGAGGAGAAAGGGTTTTTCACCTCGGGTCTAATAAAGAGAAATGGAGATGATGAGAAAAGAAAGGATGGAGAGACGGAGAGAAGTGTGTTTTCAGAGGTGGAAGAAAAAAGATTATTGAAGAAGGGGGTGTGAGAAAAAGACTATAACCTCTATTAGGTAGTATTGCTGCACTTCCCAGAGTTCACCTGTCAATCAAACAGTGTGTCCAGCACGGTGACGTCTTTTTTCTTGGGTTGTCTGTTGATGGAGTTTGAGTTTCTGTCGGTGTCTCTCTTTTCTTTACCTGTTCATCCATGGTGGCTATCGCTGCTCATGCTAACTACCCGGGTTCTTCTTCTATTCATCCCAAACAAACCGGAGTGGAAATTTTTTTTTTTAAGAAGGAAAGGGTTGGACGTGAGGAGAGAAGAGAGGTAGAAAGCGAGGGAGGTTTAAGGAGAGATACTGTAAGCTGAATGCTGCTCACAAACTCGGCGTTGCAGTGATATATTCTGCTCAATACTGCATCAACTATCTCTCTCTCTCCCTCTCCTCCCTCTCTTTCCTTCACTCTCGCCCCCTTTCTTTCTCCCTAAACAATTCTGTCAATTGAAATCCCCTTTATTCTCTTCTTGTTGTGTCTTCCTCCCTCTGCCTCGCCTCTCGTTTTCCTCTGTCATATCTCCATCTATTGAAATCCTCTGTTCCCCTTTGCTCTTCCTCTCCCCTCCACCTCTCCGTTTTTCATTAACTCTCTCTCCGTCAGTTGAAATCCTCATCTTACCATTCTCTCACCAATCTCCCCCTCTTTCTCCCTCCCTTCATTTCTCTAAAGCATCTCTCTGCATCAGTTGAAATCGTACCTATCTCTTCTGTCTTACCCGTTCTTTTCTCCTCTACCTCGCCTCTTTTTCATTAACTTTCTTTCTGTCAATTGAATCCTCCTCTATCTTGCTCTATCTGGCCTCCTTCTCTCTCCCTCTCTCTCTTCTTTTATTATCTCTGACTGCCCATTGCTCTTGGTCCACCTGCGTGCCTAGTTATTTAATTTAATTGTGTAGGTGTTGCAGCTCCTCTAAGTCAGTGTGTGTGTGTGTGTGTGTGTGTGTGTGTGTGTGTGTGTGTGTGTGTGTGTGTGTGTGTGTAAACAGTCTTTTAGTTGATAGAGATTTGCAACTTCTAAAAAGGAATCAATGACTCAGCTGTCGTCGCCGATTGCCTATTGCTCTTAGTCAGCTTATTTGTGTGTGTGTGTGTGTGTGTGTGTGTGTGTGTGTGTGTGTGTGTGTGTCAGAGCTGTGTTCATGATAGAACAATGTCCCTCACCTCCATATGACCACAATAAGTTGCCATCAAGGTCCCATCCATCTCTCTCTCTCTCTCTCTCTCTCTCTCTCCATCCTCTTTTTCCATTGTCGTAATTTTGTAATATTTCTGTTTTCAAAGTCTTTCTGTTTGTATCTCAATCTTTCATTTCATTAACGAAATAATTAAGAATGTAATAATTCAATAATGTTGGATTCCCACTCACATACTCTCATACGCCTGATTTTTTCAGAGGCATATCAAATAATTTCCTCTCTAATTATCACCTTTACCCCTTCTCATTAAGTTGCAGAGCTCCATTTCCTCACTTGATTGAATTCCAGATGCAGACAGATTCTTAAGTCACAGTTTTGTGTGTATCTGGGACTCAGTTAGTTCGTACAAGGATTTTCCCTTTCCAAGCCCCAGATCTGTAATGTGTGTTAGGAAATGAGCAAGAGGCTTAATTCAAGTCTCAGATCATGCCCAACTCTATGAATATCATTTTTGAAGTGATCAAGTGTTGAGTAATGTCTGTAAGAGGCTGAATAGTAAGTAAGTAACATATACCATTGAATTAAATGTCACTTTGTTGTGTTTTCATCCAAACCACGAGTGCATACATTTTCAGCATGGGTCGCCCCAGTGGGAAACAAACCTCTAACCGTGGCCGTGTTAGTGCCTTGCTGTACCAACTGAGCCATACAGGTTCAAACACAGTCTCTTAAGGGAAGAATCCACCCTAAAACACTTTAACACTGTTAGAGAAAACAACTATTGGGGATGCACCTTGCTTTTCTGGGCCCATTTTGTTGTTTGATGGTGTATTCTTTTTTATTCCTGCAGATAACTGGCCAGACGTAGACAAGGAGACGTCCAGCGGAGCTACAATGGAGTTTAATAGCAGAATATTTAAGAAATCCATCAGAGGAGAGGAAGAAATACCAATATCTCCACTGACAGTAGCCTCAATAGACCAGAATGCAATGCAGCTATAACATGTTGCATTTGGAGTAGGGGGCACAACTTTCACTTTTCCTCTACTGGGAAAAACTCACTGTTGCTCTCTTCACCTACATGTCAAACCCACAGCTGAACAGCAAAGTTCAGGCCCGTTCTCCAAAGGGTTGTCGAAAGTCATTCTGGGAAATGTAGGAAATCACTAACTGAAGTAGACGAGGCAGGTTGAAGGAGAAAATAAATAAATTGCACTTCATCGCAAAATAATAAATGAATTGAACATCACAAAGTGAGTGTAAGAGTATCTCTTTAATCTCAGATGAAAGGTTCTCCATATATTGAGTCTCACCTCAACCACACTCCTACTTGAATACACACTCACACACTTGTGCACACACACACACTCATACACACACCTCCTCACCACCAGACTCATTGTCACTCACTTTTATTATCTCTTGTTTTTCATCTGTTTTTGTGTCCCTTGTTTTCTGAAAAGCACAAGACAAGCCTGTTTATTAAAAGTGCTCTATAAATAAACTAAATTGACATGACTTGATATGATCGGGTTTTCTCTATCAATGCCATTGCTTGTCATTTTATTCCATCTTTCCATGTTGTTTTCTGTTGTCATTTAGATCCTCTTATCCAAATCAGTGATTCTTGCTTGTCATTTTGATTTTTTGGTTGTTTCTTTCGTTATTTAGAGGTAAGATGTTTTTGTAAGCCTTTTGTTTTTTTATCTCACCTGAACAAATTGATAATTCCTGTCTGTGTATTTATAATTCTATTTTATCAGTGTTTTTTATCATCTTGCCTCTATATTTTATCACAAACAAACTAAACAAAAAAAGTAAACTAAATTAAAACAGAGGCATTTCTTGTTATTGTTATTGATTCAGTCACTATTAAGTTATCCTAGCAAGCTTCTATTAAAAAAGATTAATGAACATGAAGCTATCCAACATGATTTGAAGGTATTGACGTAATTGGCGTGTGCTATTCACTTTATGATTAGATAAATTCAATGTGATCTAATAGATGTAAATAGTTGTTGCTTAACATTTATGATGACGGGTCTAATGTTAAATCTGATTAGAATAAGGACATGACCTGATGTTGGAAACTAGATGTAAGACGTAAACATTGAACGTGATAGTTTAATGGTTTATTTGTCATGAATTAATTTTGACCCCAAACTTATATGATGGCACATTCAGTATAATGAGCCACCTGGCGCCTTAAAATCACATGAAGAGCAGTTCCTTAACGTAGTTGATGATTTCCTGACCTCTGGAGGATCTGGCTATAGTACCTCGTTTAATTTCTGCTTAATATGAAATGTAATAGTTGTCAAACCGAGTTTTCGTGTCACTCAAGGTGATTTATTGACCTGACTCTAATTAATCCATAAACCAGCAGGTCAGGATGCAAAATGGGTTGCAGACCTGTCTTTCTATGTACTTACCTAACCTCACACACACACACACAGTAACATGTCAGTAAAAAGATGGAACTGAAAATGACCTCAAGTGACACCTTTCTCTTCCAGTTCTGATGCTACCTTGGCCATTGTTGTAGCAAGAGTGAGTGTCAATATTTTGAAAAAGACATGCTTTGATTTTTGGTCAGAATAGATCAGTCTGATGGAAAATGATGGGGAAAATAGGGTCCAAGTCAAAGATGGCCAGAGTTAGTTTAAGTTTGGATTCAGTTTCCTGCCATGCGCCACACCGACAAGTGAATTTCATTTGGTTAAAAGGGCAGGTCCACAGGGTCTCAATGAGGGATGGCAAATAAAAACCTTGCCTACTGCAGCTTCAACAGCCAGGGTGAGAGCTTTCATTACCAAAGAGCCACCTGGGCTAAAAATATGGTCGACCACTGTGAGGTGCTTAGTATAAAAGCCTCGACAGAATAGTATGTATTGTTATTATTGAACTTCTGTTTCTGTGGGCAAAACAACGTATTTTATTTATTGAGTTAATTTATTTGACAGGGATAATGCACATTAATAAACATGGCTGTAAACGAGTCACACTCAGCCAGAAGGCTAATTTTCATCCGCAGCCCTTCGGCAGGTTGACGGATTAAAACAATGTTTAAAAACATGACAAACAGAAGCACACGCAATACAGATAACAGCACAGACAAATTAGTTAAAGAAAGAAACAAATTAAATACAGATGGACATTAAAGCAGCCCTGTTCTCCAGCCAGACCAATCCATCCTCACCACAGGAGACAGCATGCAGCATCTCATGCATCATTTGACATCATCACGACGTGCACCAGAGGATGAAAAACTGAGCCAATGTTGATGTCATGATGTGGGTGCATGTTTGATTGTCCAATAACCACTGTTTAGCATCTTCTGAAAATGATCTGAGAGCAGTAACGTCCCTCAGGTCGGTGGGTTCGGTGTTCCTGAGCAGATGTAGGAAATCACAGCCCTCCTCAACGCTCCCCGAGAGCCGCTGCACATGGAAATCATATTTAATTATCTGGCCTGTCAGAGAAACTGCCTGGGAATGAGAGAGAGCACATAGACACACTCTCTCACATGTACACACACACACATACACAAAGAAGCACACACACTCTCTCACACATATCAGGGCATTTTTCCCACAGAGCTGACATGACTAATGTTGGGTATCGTTTGTTTCAATACCGATACCAAAGCGATACCTTTAATACCTTCACGCTACTTTTTACGATACTTTGTATGAATGATAACCACACTATGTTTTTATAAATGATGATAACTGGTATCGTCAAGTCGCCTGAACACAACAACGCTGTAGTGATCATCCAACTGAGAGAAGAGCATTCACGTCAGCAAGTACCATGAAGTACCGAAACATTTCCAACATATTTCGGAACTCGTTATTGGACCGGCATCCACCGTGATGCCACCGTTTTTCGATACCCACTCACCCTCACAGCACACACTCTCTCACACTCACACACACACAGACAGACACACACACACACACACACACACACACACACACACACAGAAGGCATCAGCCATAAAGATAGGCCATAGAAAATATATTACATAAAGCCCCTTCTCTCTCTGCCTACTGTGGCAGGCAGAGAGAGAGAACAATCAACCACACACACTCATGTCCCCACACACACACACACACACACACACACACACACACACACCCAGCCATGATTCATGGCCGTGGGAGGCATGTAGTAGGAAGTTTTGAATTTTAACACTGACCTCACACACACTCACACACTCTCACACACACACACACACACACACACTATTTAGGAATTCTTAGGATAACATTTAATATATTTCCACAGCCAGAAACACCCGTGGTGACAACAACAAAGCAGAAGAATGAGACACTCTGTGATGATCTTGGCTAGACCATAAATTTGAGACTCCCAGAGTGGAAGTGTGAACTTATAATCTTTTGAAGGGAAAAGAAGAAACGCGTTTTACGTGACAGAAGGTGGGAAATGTTTTAGAGAAAGTGGAAGAAGGCAAGTTCACTCCAGGCGGTTTGGATTGAAGTGAAGAGAGGAGTCATGAAAGAAAGAAGTCAAGAAGTCAAGAAAGAAAGAAAGAAAAACCACCAATCATAATGGCTGTGATTATATCCCTGGCTGCAAACGTGTTGTCGTGTCACTTTCACTGCTTATTTTTCAACTCAAGCGATCAAAATGTTCCCTTGCTTCCTGTCTGAAGGTAGAGGAAGTGAGGATGAAAACGAAAGAGAGGGAGGGAGTGAAAGAGAGGCAGGCAGGGCGGTAGAGAGGGACTGGTGGGTTTAAGGGACAGATTGTGGTAAAACTCAGTTTGTACTGCAGGCATGAATTAATCAAGCCAAGTCAAGTCGAGGTAACGAGGAAAGGGGGAGAAGAAGGGGGAGAAGAAGGGGGAGAAGATAGGACGAGTCAATTAATGTCTAATAATGATGTGGAAGGATAACATTGTTTCCCGTAACCAGAAAGACCACAGGGAGAGAATTACAGCACATGGATAAAGTAGGACCACAAGCTGAATGTTAATAGAGGGGGAGAGGAGGAGAGAGGGAGGGGAGGGGAGGGGAGGGGAGAGGGAGAGGAGGAGAGAGGGAGGGGAGAGGGGAGAGGGAGAGGGAGAGGAGGAGAGCGAGGGAGTGGAGGGGAGAGGGAGAGAAGGAGAGCGAGGGAGTGGAGGGGAGAGGGAGAGGAGGAGAGTGAGGGAGTGGAGGGGAGAGGGAGAGGAGGAGAGCAACGGAGTGGATGGGAGAGGGAGAGGAGGAGAGCGAGGGAGTGGAGGGGAGAGGGAGAGGAGGAGAGCGAGGGAGTGGAGGGGAGAGGGAGAGGAAGAGAGCGAGAGAGTGGAGGGGAGAGGGAGAGGAGGAGAGCGAGGGAGTGGAGGGGAGAGGGAGAGGAGGAGAGCAACGGAGTGGATGGGAGAGGGAGAGGAGGAGAGCGAGGGAGTGGAGGGGAGAGGGAGAGGAGGAGAGCGAGGGAGTGGAGGGGAGAGGGAGAGGAAGAGAGCGAGAGAGTGGAGGGGAGAGGAGGGGAGAGAAGGAGAGCGAGGGAGTGGAGGGGAGAGAAGGAGAGCGAGGGAGAGGAGGGGAGAGAAGGAGAGCGAGGGAGTGGAGGGGTGCATTAAAATAAGACAATCCAGTTCTGACTGTTCAAGGATGAAAGAAAAGGAGGGAGAAGAAGAAAGAAAGAGAGAGAGAGGGAGGGAGGGAAGAAGAGGAAAGGGGGGAGGAAGGCATGGAGAAAGAAAGGAGGGAAGCAGGGACAGAGAGAGAAAGGTTGATGAGTCCATTAATGTTGCCGTAAAATCTAAAATCAAGAAGAGAAACAAAGCCGTCCTCCATACTGGGATCCTTTCTTCTTCATGAGCAGCGTTTTCATTGACAAACGTCTGATACTGAAATGATGTGTGTTGAAGAAAAGTGTCCGGTCCTCTGAGGTTCCTCGCACGGAGGTAACAGCATCCAAGTTCAACGTCAACCCATTTTCACAATATCACATTACAGCACGGTGAAAACGAACAGCTCTGGAAACTGTTTTGAACGATTTCACAAAACGACGTCTCAGTTTTATTTCTATTCCACATCAAAATGTTTACCGGGATCCTCTTCAGCACTGGTTTCAGTTCAAAGCATGATTAGTTCACTCAACACAACAGGCACGTATTGTTTTATCGGTGAAAGTCTGACTTGTTTGTGTGCTTTTTTTCTGAGCAAGCTTGCCAAACCTCCTGAATGTGTGAACTGTGTTGGCCCACAACTTAAACAACCTAAAGCAAATTCCAATTAAATCTTGAGTCGACTGGTTTTGGATAGAACACAACCTGAATTTCAACAGAGAGAGAGAGAGAGAGAGAGAGAGAGAGAGAGAGAAAGAAGAGGGAGAGAGAGAGAGAGAAGAGGGAGAAGAGTTTGTCAAGAGCACAACCTGACATTTAATTTGAGAGAGAGAAAAGAGGAAGAGAGAGAAAGATGAGATAGGCGAGAGGACAAGATGAGTAATTTAATGCCCGGTAACGATGCCGAAGAACAACGCCGAGTTTGTTTCGAACTAGCACAAATAATGGATGGAAGGATAAAAATAACTCTTATTCTCAGTTTTTCAATTGTTTTTTGGGCAAAATTGCACCTTGTTTGTTAATTATTAGTTCAGGGAGGTGAAGTGAAGGAGGGGGAGGAGAGAGGAGGAGAGGAAGGGAGGGGATGTATTGATGGATGGGTGGAAGTAATGATCGGATAAAGTAAGACTCGGTTGGCTTGGTGGTTTTGGACCGCAACCTGAATTTTAAGAGACAGAAGGAGAGACAGAGGGTAGATAAGGGAGTTCATCAAGACCGCAACGTGGCTTAAAAACTCAGGGAGGGACGGAGAGAGCGAGATGGATGTATTGATGTGTGGGAGTAATAATGATATCAAGGAAGACCAAACACAAACTGAATTTTAAGAAAGATAGGCTACGTTCATACTGCAGCTGAAAGTGCCTCAACTCAGATTTTTTTCCCCTTAAGAGTGACAGAAATCACATTATTTCAAATCAATGTGAACAGCAAAAAGCAGCACTTTTTTTTTTCTCATGCAACTTGTACGTTCAAATCAGATTTTATCAGCGTTGCCATGGTTTTCAGTCAAGTTTACTTCATGAACTTCAGATGCCTGTCATCATTTTGCGCTGACAGTAGAACTTTACTCAACATCTACTGTTATAGTTTTTTATTGCCTGTACCATCTGATGAAGTCGTCGCCGATTTGCACACAAATGCCAAGTCTAATAAATAAAGAGTCATCTTTCAGCACCTTTCATGTTAGCTAGCTTGACCAAAGCAGTGTGGATGTGAGAGCGAGAGAGAGAGAGAGAGAGAGAGAGAGAGAGAGAGAGAGAGAGAGAGAGATGAAGTTAATAATGGGATAAAATAAGATGTTGAAGTTTATTGTAAGAGGACAGGAAGGGAGGAAGGGGTGGAGAGACAGGAGAGGAAGAAGGGTTGATTAAAATCTGAAGCTCTGGTACTGTTGGTTTTAGCCAGACAGCAGTTTAATTTTGGGGAAGACAGAGGGGGCGGGCGGGATGGATGAAGACACAGAGAGGATACAGAGAGGGGCGGGGCCAAGACACAGTGATGTGAATTAAACTCAGATTATGTTAGAAGAGAGAGAAGGAAATGAAGAAGCAGCGAGAGAGAGAGGGAGGGAGGGAGGGAGGACACCGAGAAAAATGAGTTACTGAATAAATCCCATCATAAATGTAGAGAGGTAGAAAGAGAGGGGAGGGATAAGAGTATGAAAGGAGGGCGACAACTATTACCAGCCAAGCATCCGTCTTAGATAAATACATTTAGACGCCAGGTTAAATTTCCTCCTAATATTTCTTCATTATATTCTCAGATGTTTAGCTCTGTTAGGAGTGTAGAAAACTAAGTATAGCATGAAGCTAATCATTAGCTTCATAATAACCAGTAGTAATAGTGTTAGTAGGACTGAACTGTCCATATGTCTTCACACTAGGTTTCATCACTACCATACAGTGGCTAGTCACATCACCCAAGGGTGCAGTATAAATATGTCACACAGCGTTGTTATTGTTACTGTCCCTGGTTAATGGAGCTCTCAGTGTCTGTCATTCACCTTTGCAATATAACAGCATGGTTAATGGTTTCTTCATTTATCCTCATGTGATCCCTCATCCAGGCCCAGTATGGAAGCCGTGGTCGATGGGCTCAAACACAGTACAGTCACTTCCCCTCACTCTGATCTATGCTTGCTCACCACACCAGAGATTTGATGCAACCATCTTCCTCTCCGCTCCTCTCTGTCGCTCTGGCATTTTTAAAGGGGGCTTGCCGCCATGTAGCAGATTGATTGCGGATGTGGGGCGGCTGTGTTCCCTCCAGGATCTAGGAGTCGGCAGTGGTAGTACCGCTGGCCGACCACCACCCCAAGCTGGCGCCGGTTAGTGAAGGGGGTGTTTGTGATCATGGCTGTGGAGACGACGCGATTCACCACCACAGCACGTACTGGTACTTGTTAAAAATACCTGTCACATGCAGTTCATTTTAAAGTCAGAAAGTAAGTAAGAGGGGTTTTTTTTTTACCCCATCTGCACTTTGCAGAATAGATAGCGAATTTTCTTGCAATTATTTTCAGACCAACTCTGCTGAAATGAGCAAAGCTGTGACTTGCCTGATGGTGCTCACCGGTGGGATATTTTATGTGTGGCCAATCTTTGTGTTTCACGTTGTTTTAATCCTTCTCTTGTCCCCGGAAATTGTCAGAAGCTCAGAAGAAAACCATTCTTTTTATCATCACGTTGGGGGACCCGTGCTGTGAACGGGGAGGCAGGGTTTAAGTGTGGTATTTGAGGAGGAACAAGGAATAAGAAATGGTTTACGTGATGGCAATTTGTGTTGAAAGACTGGAGAGTGGAATGGAGAGTGCTTACCGGTGGTTGCGGTGGCCACAGTTGTACACTCGAAGAAGAAAAGGGTTCAAAAGGGTTCTTTGCAGAGGGGTGGGGTTATATCTAGAGGGGTGGGGTTCTATCTATCTACCCTTTTCATCTGAAAAAAAACCCTCTTTGAAAGAAAGGGTTGATAAAGGACTCTTTGGAAGGTGACAGGGTTCTACATAGATCATTTTCTTCCAAATAATCCAAATAATCCCTACGGTGAAAGTTAGGTCCTTTCCTAACCAAAAACCGTGGGTTGATAAATCCATCCGCGACGCTTTGAACGCCCGCACTGCTGCCTATAACTCCGGTCTTGTATCCGGCAACATGGACGAGCACAAGGCAGCGTCCTATGGACTGAGAAGGGCGGTGAAGGAGGCCAAGAGGAGGTATAGGGACAGAGTGGAGTCGCAGATGGAGCAGCGCGACACCAGACGCCTATGGCAGGGGCTACGGACTATAACGGACTACCAGGGCAGACCCCCCGCAATTGTGAGTGCCGACGCATCCCTAGCGGAGGACCTGAATTCATTCTATGCACGGTTTGAGGCTAGCAACAACAGCGCTAGCTCGTCGGCTAGCGCTAGCTCGTCGGCTAACAACATCACCGTTAGCGCAACCGGAGTGAGTTCTACCGCTGGGGATGAACACACACTCTCTGTGACCGAGCACAGTGTGAGGAGGGCTCTGACGAGGGTGAACACCAGGAAAGCTGCTGGTCCAGATGGCATATCTGGACGAGTACTGAAGACCTGTGCTAATCAGCTAGCTCCAGTGTTCACCACTATATTCAACATCTCCCTGGCTGAGTCTGTGGTCCCCGCCTGCTTCAAGAGATCCACTATTGTCCCTGTGCCCAAGAATGCTTCTCCAGCATGCTTGAATGACTACCGACCGGTGGCCCTCACCTCGGTGGTCATGAAATGCTTCGAGAGGCTGATTAAGGACTACATCTGCGCCTTCCTCCCTTGCTCCATGGACCCGCTGCAGTTTGCTTATCGTCCCAACAGATCCACGGATGATGCTGTCTCCCAGGTACTGCACACCACACTCTCTCATCTGGACAGCCGGAAGGGGGGCTATGTGAGACTGCTGTTCATTGACTATAGTTCAGCTTTCAATACCATAGTCCCCACCAGACTGGCCGGCAAGTTGATTGAGCTGGGACTGAACACCCCCCTGTGTGCCTGGATCCTGGACTTCCTGACCGCCAGGCCCCAGGTGGTCAGGGTGGGTAGACACACCTCCAACCCCCTCACCCTGAACACAGGATCCCCCCAGGGTTGCGTCCTCAGCCCCCTACTGTACTCCCTGTACACACATGACTGTGTGGCCAGGTTCAGCTCCAACACCATCATTAAGTTTGCGGATGACACAGTGGTGGTGGGCCTGATCTCCAACAACGACGAGAAGGCCTACCTGGAGGAAGTTGCTGATCTGTCACTCTGGTGCCAGGACAACAGCCTCCTCCTGAATGTCACCAAAACTAAGGAGCTGATTGTGGACTTTAGGAGGACACAACAACAGAGGACGTACTCACCACTGGGGATTAATGGGAATACTGTGGAGAGGGTGAGCAGGTATAAATACCTGGGAGTCAACATCACCGAAGATCTGACATGGTCCACACACACTGACACTCTGGTGAGAAAGGCGAGGCAGCGCCTTTACCACCTCAGGCAACTGAGGAAATTCAAAGTCTCCCGGAGGATCCTTCAGTCCTTCTACTCTGGAGCTGTGGAGAGCATCCTGACAGGAAGCATCACTGCCTGGTTTGGCAGCAGCTCCGCTCAGGACAGGAAGGCTCTGCAGAGAGTAGTGCGTTCGGCCGAGCGCACTATTGGAATTACACTCCCCACCCTGCAGGACTTGTACACCAGGAGGTGCAGAACCAGAGCCTGCAGGATCATGAAGGATCCTCACCACCCCAACAACGGACTGTTTCAGCTGCTGCGGTCAGGCAAGCGCCTCCGTAGTCACGCTGCAAAAACAGAGAGACTGAGACGGAGTTTCTTTCCTCAGGCCATCAGGACTGTGAACTCCGACCTCACCAGGGCCCCCACCAAGACACACACACTGCCCCTCTTATGCACACACACACTCACACACTTAGGTAAGACTACACATAATTTATAATTTATATTACACATACAATTTTCCCTTTTTTTACTATATTTTTTTATAAAGTGCTCTTATTGTAAATATTGTGTTGTTTTTTTATATAGAGCTCTTAATAACTGACATTGTAAATAGTGTGTTGGTTTATTGTAAATAGTGTGAACCTGTTATTTTGCACATTTCTGCTGAGCATTGCCACTTTCATTTCACTACACACCTCGTGTGTGTATGTGACAATTAAAATTCTTGAATCTTGAATCTTGAATCTTATATATTGCAAAAATATAATATTTTGTCTTAATTTTAAAAAGGTTTCAGTGTTACTGTTAATGTAGATCACTGTTTAAACTTTAACTTTAGGTGTTTATTCAGTAATCTGATCCATTTGAGGACACATTGTTTTCATTCAGACTTGCTTTCTTCTCAGTCGCATTTGCTTGTCAGTTTGTTTGTTTGTCTTTGGGGTTGTTTGTGTTTAACTAGTTTGGTTGGCATGTTCTTCAGATCAGTAGCATAGTGGTTAGTGAACATGGAGAAACGGGTTCAAGGTGCAAAACCAATCTACATCTCAGACCTTATTTCATGGTTTCAACATCTCTAGAGAGTAAACTTATTAGACATTATTTCACCCATTTTAAGAAATGACCGATTGGCAAACCCCAGATAAAAATGGCCAGGTTTGTGTGTCCAATACAAGAGAGAACATCACCTGTCTGGGCTGCCACCACAAGAAATGAGGCACTTTCTTTGTTTTCTCGGAGAGTAAATAACAATCTCTCTTTTTATTGTCACTCCCATCATGTTGCCCCAACGTGACCCTTGTTGCCATTGGTAACAATTCCCCAAACAGTGACAGGAACTGCATTCAGTCCAATGTTGTTTTTTTTTTGTTTGTTTTTGGTGTGTACTTGGTTATATGCTACTGAAAACAAAGATGAGTAGTAATACATCAGTTTATAAAGATTTAAGTCTCACCTTGCTCTGCTCTTCAGAGCCACCTCTGATTTAAACCCTAACCCTAAGAGTAGCCATGCTCTCTTCTTCCTTCAACAACTGCACTTTGCCGGCATCATCATCATCATCATCATCATCATCACTGGATTAGACTGAAATGGTTGTACGGAGGAGAGGAAATCTTTATGCTGTATGCCTGTATCTCTATGGCAAAAATAAATTGTGCCTAAGCCACAGCCTGTTTTTCCCTGCCAGTCTGACTGGAGGAGGCTGTGGCTTTTCCTCTCTGCATCATGGTGTCATGTGAAATCTTTTGTTTAATGTAAACAGTGAGTATTAACCTGACAGCTGCATTACCATAAAATCTTCACACATGTATGCTCTATTAATATCAAACAGCTTTTACATAGGCAACCGGCTAAACAAGGTGACAGTGTGCCAGCTGTGTGGTAAACTGTACAATCTCAAATGTGAGACTCTCATTAAGGTCGCTGGAAAATCCTCTCGTCGGTTGTTAAGCTTGTTTCTATTTGTCTTCAGATAATTGCAGACTACAATTTTTAGACGTTTAGAAAAGTAGAGGGAAAGATTGATGCAAACCAGCCAGCCAAGAGAACTCCTTCGACCTTGCACATGCACACCGAGTGAACTCAAGCAGCAACAACATGTCCTGCCACTAATAAGAGGTTACAGAAAATCCTTACATTTTTTTAGTTGGTCTCAAAGCACAAAGCTTCTCCAAACAAGATAATCTCTGTGGTTTTGTCTCTAGTAGTATCTGTGGCAGGAACTAACCGCATCAGAAAAGGGGGAGGATGATTTATTATATATTTTGGATTCATCATAATGTGCAATCAGTATGACTCCCAAATGGAAAGTTATCACTGTGAGATGTGAGAGCACTCTCATCAACTGGCTTGAATTCAGCCTGATCTTGGTTTGAACTGACTGAGCTGGTCCTCGATGACAGCTGTGATGCTGAGGTTGTGCCTCTCCGTGATACCCACATGATGAGGGCTACCTCTCCATTTTTAAGCGCTCATCGTGTCACATTACTGTGTCTTTCTGCAGAGCCACGCTTTGACGCCTCCAGCAGACAACAAGATGAATTCAGTCCGACTTCACGCTACAGCGCTCCGCGTCTCATATGGGAACTTGTTGAAAATGATTCATAACACCTCAGCTCCCAACACAGAGCAGAGGGAGGGAGGGAGAGGGTGGAGAGAGGGATGATGAAGAAAGGATGGGTGGGGAGCAAAAAGGAAAAGGGGGGTAGAAACAGACACAGGGATGTTTGTAGATATCGTGTGGGGGCCTTAAGAGAAGATCAACAGGGTGAGTAATGTAGAAATGAGAGTGACTGGCTGACATTCAACATGACACTGACATCCTACATCCTACATTATGCCAGCAAAGTGTACTGCTACCCCCTAGCCCCGCCCCCCCGCTGTGCACGTTCACGCCCCAGCACTTGTCACTCATCTTGATGACCTTGAAAACGGCATCTAGCCTGAAACAATCAACCATAATCACCATGTTTGTGCCCACTCACCGTTCTGAGAGAGCGGAGGCTTGAGGGTTTTCAGCACTGGATGCCGCCGCGACTGGAGAAGTTGACAGACCGTTTTCATTACTATTACAATCGGAGAGACATGTTAGCGATCTGTTTCTCAGACTGCTGCTGTTTCACGTTTGCAAAAGCGAATACCGGCGCTACGCAAAGGCAAAGCAGGCCAGCTCCACGTCGCTTATCAGCCCTTTGGTCTCCTTCAGAGGGAAAACGTTCTTTTATTCCTTACTGCTTTCCACCATTGTTATTATTGCTTTGACTTTCCCCTGCCCGCCTCACCTTGATAGCCACAACCCAGCTCACCACTGATATGTACCGCCTGCATTTTCCGTTGCATTTCACAGTCATTCGTATTCTCCCCGGGTTTCGCTATTGCAACATATATTGCGCACACCATGCCTCGATGAAGCCACGTATCTCACTCACTGACAGACTAAACTTATCATGTGTTTTCCTTCCGTAGAGCCCGAGGCTTGGGGAATTAACTCAGTCACACAGAGAATATGTACACGGGGAATAAAGATGGATTTCAGCAGGGAAGGAGATTTGCACATAGACCAAAATCAATGTAAATAACAGAGTGGACTCTAAAGGATGTTATCATTATCTGAGACAAGTGTATTGACAACATGATCTTAACATGACACACAGCTACAGCATGTTGGTGTTTGTTTGCTTCTTTGTCGGTTTTTTATGTGTGCACATCTGTCTATATATAAATGTGTGTGTGTGTGTGTGTGTGTGTGTGTGTGAACCCCAGCCAAGTAGGCATCACAGGCAGTTTCTCAGACATAATGGCACACACAACACACACGACAACATCAATGATGATCTATATCTCTCTCACTCACAAACAAAACAAAATACTCACTCAATCTTTTCTGTTCGCGGCGCCTTGGGCTTGGGGAATTAGCTGACACACACAAACACACACACACACACACACACTCATACACACATTATTGAGTTGGACACAATAACTTGGGAAAAATATATATCTCCTTTTCACCGTGAAGGAAATGGGATATCAATCCAAGCTTGAATACAAGATTTCATGGTTTAATTCTTCCCAGATTTTTCCCCCTTTCGAGTATCAATGTCACAGCCATTCGCTCACTGCGCTCTGAGCTAACATAATACACATGTACAGCCTTGTTTTAAGCAGTAATCTTTCAGAGGCAATTGGCCCTATCCGGCAAGCCGCCACATCGCATGCCACCCGGTAACAGCTTTTCCAGGCTTCTGATAGGCTAAGATGCCAGATGGCTAACGATGATGGATAGTTTATTTACTCGGCTGAAACAAGGTTGTGAAAAGAAGAAGAAGAAGAAAAAAAAAAAAGCTGAATTTCTCAAGGCGAGGTGGTGATGCCGTCCTTCCTTTTCGTCGTTGCTTGCATCGCGGCTTGTTTGATTCTGTTTTTTGGTTTGTGGGTTTCTTTTCTTGTTTACTTCATTTGCTCAATTATGTCTTTCTTTGTTGTTTTCTCTTTTTTCTCTTGCTTGCTTTGATTGCTTTCTTGCTTCTTTATTTATTATTATTCCAGTGTGTGTGTTTATCTGTATGTATGCATGCTTGTTTCTTTCTCTTGCTGGTGACTAAGCTAGGTTTGACTCCCATTAACACAGCTAGGATGACCTCTGACCCCTGTGACCTTCATGTTGTTATTGTCTGTGTTATGTTGCTGCAGCGAGGGGGAAGAGAGAAGAGGCAGAGAGAACGAGAAAGAGTAATTGGGAGAATATGGTGAGACCTCAGCCCGACTTTAAAGCGATCTTGTTAATTTTAGCGTTCGTCTATTTGTTTCCACCGAACGCAGCATGCAGGCAATCTGGGTTTGTCGTTTGATTTACTTAGGATGCCGTGTTGTCATTGTTAGCGTTCATTGAAACCGAGGCAGACCGTGGCAGAGCTATCTCAAGCCCCCTCAAAGTGGGAGAAACTACAGTGACTACTAACTGTGTGTGTGTGAGTGAGAGAGAGAGAGAGAGAGAGAGAGAGAGAGAGAGAGAGAGAGAGAGACCAAGGGAGGAAAAATGAAACAGGAGGGGAAAGAGGAGATGAGAAGAGGGTGAGAGACAGAGAGGAAGGGCACTGCTGTCCTGCTGCTGTCAAGGTAGGGGGTAAAACATGGTAAACACTGATTACCACTCAAACACACACACACACACACACACACACACACACACACACACACACACACACACACACACAGAGACAAGACACCACTACAAATCTGCTTACAGTCTGCTGGGAGCGATACGAAAGTTTCACCATCCCTCTCTATCTCATTCTCTGTTTCTTTCATTCTCTTACACACACACACACACACACACACACACACACACACACACACACACAGTCTGTGGGATTTAATTGGGTCCTTTCAGCCCTACCACTGAGTTGACGGCTCAAAGCAATTACAGACACAGACAGTCCCAGACGCACCGCAGAGGAACGCTTGATTTTCAGACAGCCACACCTGAGGGGCACTTGTCATCTATAACCTCACAGCAGAGGGGGTGCTTGTTTTGTTGACAAGCACAACTGTTGAATACTGTTGTTTTTTACAGAACCCATGGTGAGGGGGGCGCTTGTTTTATGCACAGGTACACCTGAAAAGTACTTGTTGTCTGTTGGCTTGCATCCACTGAGGGGCATCGAGACCAGTGTTTTCACTGTGGAGGGGCATTGTTCACTCTTCAGCATGCACACATCCACTGAAGTTTACGAACGGTTAGCCAAAATTGGCCACTCTGGGCACCTAATGTCAGCACCACTTTCATATACTTTTATTTTGAAAGCTCAATCCAAATCTACAAACGAGGAAAAGTAGATTCAGGTAATATCGTTTTATTCTGTGTCCAGAGTTTTCAAGACATATTTTCTACCTGTTTGCAGTTATCGATTTTGAAAGCTGAGGGGGGGAAAACTCAAATGCCGGTGGTGACAGTGGATCCCCAGGGCAGCTACAGCTAGTGTTGAGATTTATTGTTTCTGAACTCATGAAGAGGTGTGTGTGCAAAAAAAACAACCTGTTCTATTAAAGTGAAATATCACTGTAATTTTTAGACAGGCACAAGTCTGGGAGTGCTTGTTGTACAGAGTCACTGGAAAAAGGAGCACTTGTTGTACAGGAGGAGCCACAGAAGTGCACTTGTTTTCTTTCAGCACAGCCACTGAGCGGCACTTAATTTCTGGACAGGAACAGCTGAAGGGGTGATTGTTGTGCAGAATCACTGGTGAGGGATGCTTGATTTATGTACACACACCACTGAGGGGCACTTGTTTTTTTTGTACCTGCACTGCATAGGCCTGCCTTTTTGATAAACCGTTACATTTGAGGAGGGATTGATTTTCAGACAGCCACACCTGAGGGATACTTGTCACCTATAACCCTCCCTAGAGCGGGGCGCTTGTTTTGTTGACAGGCACCACTGAGGAGCACTTGTTTTCTGGAGAATCACCGGTGAGGGGCGCTTGTTTTGTGGACAGGTACCGCTGAGGTGTGCTTGTTGTGTAAAGTCACCAGTGAGGAGCCACTAAAGAGCCACTTGTTTCATACAGGCTGTTGTTGTTGTTGTGGCTGTCAACTAGAGGAGGAAATTAACTCCAGTTATCCTTTAGAAAACGGACGTACTTTATCTTAACAGATACTTTTTACACCATTTTCAGATTCAATTTCTTTCTTTATTTTTTTATTTTTTTATACTTTATTTTTTCCACAAAAATATACATAACTAAACAATAAGCAACAATACTTCAAACTACACTTAAAAAAGAAAATAATAATAAACATAATAATAAAGATTACAAACAAAACACACATGCTCACACAGCAAAAAAAAAGATTCAATTCAATTTTCACTCACATTGAGCATACATCTGTTTGAAAATCTTAAGTGACCGAAAAAAAGAAAAAATCTCCCCAAAATCCAATAAAAGCGTTATCTCATGGGCGTATTACAGCAGAGTGGAGAGGGAGAGGGCTGTAGACAGAGAGTCACTTCAGTGTGTTAAAAATGATTCAAAAACAATAGTGAATATTTTTTCTAATGTTAGCTGGGATGTTAAGTGCCTAAAAGAAGTTATTTAAGTGGTCTTATGTAAGCTACATTATTTTTAGCATCTTTTAGCATCACTGCTACTTTGATTCTCCTGGATGCTCTCTCTTATCAGATGTTTCTTGCTGTCATGACATCGTTTTAGGCGAAGAGGAAAAGGGATGAGGGTGTTTAACTCTATTCAGTTAAACACATCCACTTTGGAAACACCTGGTTTGCAGGTACCTTTGGTAGCGATCAAAGTCAGCCCCTACTGGTGGGAACCACTGTGAATTTTTTTTCATACCCTGCTAATTGGAATTCAGGGTGAGATGATGAATCCTGCTGACGGGTTTCCATGTTGGCTGTTTTTAGCTGCACGTGGGAGGGAAAGTGTCTCCCTCACTTCTTGTGATTTTTTGCAAGCAATTTGAGTTTTAACGGAGGTGAGCTTCTCCCCTGAAGCAAGCAAGAGCACATATGAAGATTCATTATTATACCTATAGACACAGTTCAGGTTATAGACACACAGACAGACACAGACATAGACACACACTCACAGACGAGGAGCCCTGTTTAACAGCCTATAAAAGCACATCTCATTGCTTCTATAATATGACTGAGATAAAAGCTGTAAAAGGTGTGTGTGTGTGTGTGTGGGTGTGTGTGTGTGTGTGTGTGTGTGTGTGTGTGTGTGTGTGTGTGCGTGTGTGTAAAAATGAGCTGAGCTGAGGCGGAGGATTTGAAGACACAGATCATTTCACAGCACTGACACCCCACTGAGCAATCAGAACACACACACACACACACACACACACACACACACTTGTATTACTATACTTGTGAGGACCTTCCATTGACCATCCTCTCCACTACATATCTAACCTCAACCCTTTTCCTCACCTAAACCTAGTAGTACTTCTGAACTCTAAACCCTTAACTAACTGAACTAAACTAACAAAACCTAACAAACTAAACCTAACCCTTTACCTGACTGACCCATTCCTTACCTTTGTTCATGCTACATATTAATCGTCACATACACATACATGCATTAAAATTATTTTTCTGCACAACCCTGACTAGATATATTCGGATAAAACGGAAATGTGGTGGGTGAGATTTTAATGGAAGTCATATAAAATGCCAGAAATTTCTGAATTTTAGCCTTATAGTCATTGTTGTTGAGTTAATAAAGCATTAAATGTATGGTTTTACTATGACCAATCAATAATACTGAAATGATATAATACTGTTTTTCTTTTTTTTCCGTGGAACTTTTTAAGGAAAAGTGAATTTTTTATTATAACCTTATTATAACCTTTCATTATAACCGACAATAACCTTGATGTTATGTAACTATATACATAGGCTTTTATAAACATATCCATAAACAAGCATAGCCATAAACATAAGCAATTTTAAACTGAAAAAAGTCAAAATGCAGTTCTTAGTACTTATCCCCACTCTACTGCTCTGAACTGCTGAACCCTGTTCCCTAACCGAGGGACACTGAAAATCAAAACCTAGTTCTTTATCTTCGTTCTGAACTACTGAATGCTTTGAACCCATACGCTACTTGTAGTGTGCAATTTGTTTCGAAAGCAGCAGTACAACCAGGCTGAATAGAGCCCTGATTAACTTGAATGTCTTTATTATCTGAATCTATTAAGGCCAGTCAAACAGCTCTGCTCTGGTGTGACTCAGAGCAGCAGACTCCACCGGGGGGGAAACAGCCAATTGAACTTGAGAGTTTTCTTCACCAATTCAAGCTAAGTTATCAAGATAATTACACTATTCCTGTGGCAAAAGCAGTTGTAAGTATAAACCCACTACAGTGCTAACAACACAAGCTACAGAACTATTATTTTCCCCTTCCCAGGCAAAGCTCTCTCAAACCACCCGCTGTCATTTCAGAGAAGTCATTTAGAGATGATGATTTTTAATATTTCTCAAACAAGATTAAAATATATAAAAAATATTTTTTTTTGTTTTTCAAAGTTAAACCGACAATAACACACAGAGGACCATATGAATTTAGTCAATATCTGGTATTAGTTGTCAAAAGACCGAAACAATTACACTGTATTAGGAGCATACATGGGTTAATATTTGAATGAAATATATGGTGTGACAACAATTTGAGAAAACAAGATATTCAGGTATATTTCAATTTTACACAAGCATTTCTCAGAGATCTTAAACTGTTGATTTGTATCAGTTCTAAATAATGTATTATTGATTAAAGGGTATCAGCTGAGAAAAAACATTGTATTAGTTTTTGATAAATTATGAAAACAAACAGTTCTTGGTAGTGGACTCAAGACTTTTGGACCCCACTGTAGGCTTACTAAAAAAACAAATCAGTTTGTATAGAATGTATTATTTGTGCTTTGCCGGATACATGACTAGTCCGTAGTTACAGGGGACCCTAGCTACCCTAGGCCCAAACCTGCAATTTACCCTAATCTTGACCAGCATCTGCTCATTCTTGTGACAATCATCGGGTTTCTCTTTTTCAATCCCTGTCTGTTGTTGTACCAAAAAGTAGCACTATACAACTAACATGTGGCAGAGCATTTCTCAGCATTGTTGATGTTGAAGGTGAAGTCCCCTAAACCCAAGTCGTAACCCTGATAACAGCCCCTTAAAGAAGTGAAGACCGGCCAAAATGGCCTCACTCCAATGAATAGACAATAAATTGCACTGGATCTACAGGTCTTAGTTCAAAAGTTCTAAAGACATCTGAGGAAAAATATACAACTCTCTTCTTGGCTAGATTGAACCCAAATGGAAAATCCATAACATGAAGAAGCAGCCATTGTAAAAGTCACTTTTTACTGTGGTGTTGCACTGCTGCTGCCCTCGGGCTCCATTCCCAGGAGGATTTGTTTGGCAAAATCAAGTTTTGTGCCCGTTTCAGACGTAACAAGGTCTGATAACTAGTTGGTTGGGAGATATTGCCTTTGAGGATATAAAATATGTTATGTGGTTCTACTGCATAACATACAGGAAAGAAGTGTCTGGAGTATTAATGCAGGATAGATGCTTGAAGTACTTTGAAATAGGAGCAAATATTGTGTAAAATATTCACAATATTCCTGTGAATCTCTCTTCAATCAATATCTGAATTTAAAGGGATTGTTCAGGATGCTCAGACATGTGCCATGGATTATTAATCAAACCCACAGTTTTGAGGTTTTGTTCCTGAGAAATGCCGGTCTCAGGCATTTGACAGCAATACTAGTGCAAGTAAATGGAGAAGCCATTATTCTCGAAAATCACCTTCAAGTCCAGCTCTGTGGCATATCCACCACTATTTCAGATACTGCTCTTTTTCTAGGATGTTTTTTTTATATATTTGGACATTATTTGTGCAAAGCCAGTTTTGTGATGGGCCTCTGTGAATCCTCTGTACAGTACCTGCCACTTTACCAGCCCACGGCACCGGCTGGACAATTGGAGAAAAGCCTAATTCAGAGAAACACTGTAATCCATCTATTTCCTCCTCACGGTGCTGGCACCCATCATGCAACAGCTGGGACCTCTCTGCTCTCAGGGGGCAGGCCTGTCTGTCTGTCTGTCTGTCTGTCTGTCTGTCTGTCTCTCACTCTTTATTTCTCACTGACTTTCTCCCCTCTGTCTTTTTCATCTTGACCTCTCAGACAGTTAATCTCAGGTCATTAGACAGCCATTTGTCAATGCCCTGACATGGGGCATCTGCACTCGCCGGCCTCGCTCTTCTGATTTTTCTCTCGGCTCCATCCCCCCCCTCTCTCTCCTGTCCCCCCCCCCCTCACTCCTCTGCCGGCGAGCCTCAAGGCCCTGCACTCGTTTTCTTCTCATCTCTCCCCTCTCTGTTTCTCCCCAAAGTGCTGATGGACAGAAAACTACAAGCTAGGCCTGAGGGGAGGCTGCGAGGAGAGAGAGAGAGAGGGAGAGACAGGGAGTGAGACTGAAAGAGAGAGGCCGAGGGGCACCGTGCAAGAGTGGTTGGGAGAGGAAAGAAGGGGAAGAGAGAGATGGAAAAAGAGCAAGTAAGACTGATAAAGGAGGTCAGAATGAAAGAGAGTATAAAGAGAGATGGAGAGAGAGAGAGGGATGGGAGAGAGAAAGATTTTGTTTTCTATATATCCCTTTATCTATCTGTCTATCTATCTATCTCTCTCTCTCTTATCTCCTACATCTTTGTTCCCCTTTGTATCATTCATCCCCCTTTCCCTTCCTTCCCCATGTTGTAATCTATCCATATTTTCTCTCTTCCCCTTATATCATCCCCCAGCCAGCCGTACATTTTTCCCTTTACCCCATTTCACCCCCTGCCCTCCTCTCTCTCTTCAATCCTTCCTTCCCTCCATCAATTCTTGGCCCTTCCCTTCATCGCTCCGTCCTCCCAGCATTCATCTCGCCATTTCTCTCCATCCCTTTCCCTAAATCCCTCCTACTATCATTCCTCCTCTCTTTCTTATAAATAAATATGACAATGCGTGTGTGTGTGTGTGTGTGTGTGTGTGTGTGTGTGTGTGTGTGTGTGTGTGTGTGTGTGTGTAAAATATGCTGGCTCAGCCAACTAATAAATTATTCAAATAGATCACTGCAATTTGGACTGAGGAAGAGGAAGAGAGAGAAAGAGAGCGAGTAAGGATAGAGGTGAGGAGGAATGTATGAGGAATGGAGGGTGAATGGAGGATAGAGGAAGGAGGAGAAAAAAGAGAGATACAGAGACAACCAGCAGCTACCTCAACGCTGATCTCTGTGGTGAGGAACCTCCTTCACCTCCTCAATCAGTGGAAAGTGAAGGAGCCGGGAGGAGCAGAGGCCAGCAGCCGACAGAATGACGCTGCAGCCAGACAGCATCTCCCCTCCCTGATTACCCCAGTAAACCCCCGGACGCTGAGCAGTACTGTTGTTTTTTAAATATCATTCATCATTTTGCACTATAATTATTGTTAAGTGAAGCAACAGGTCATTCATTTTTTTGCAGGAAATGTATTTTTGGCTGGGCCAGGAGCTGGCGACCAACCCACAAAGTTGTTATTTTCTCAAACAAGATGTTAAAGGACACTGCAAGGCGATGTGTCTTGCATTCCTGGGTCTATTTCATTGTTTGGTGGTGTTTTCTTTTGTCCATTTGATAACTGTTGATGATTTTACTTTGACTTTGATAACTCACATTCTAGCCCGTACTCTTATTTTGAAACAAAAACTCCCCATCTACCTACTCACATTTCCATCTGCTCACCAGTGACGACGGTGCTACGGTTGAGTGACCAGCGTCACAGGACATTTCGTTTTCAAGCCAAGTAGTATTATTATTACAGCATTTTCCATTGTGAGATATTTCCTCTTCAGTAGATGTTCCTGATGGATCTCTGCCTTCTGCTACCTTAACCATCTCTACTGTGAAAATATGATCATTTATGTCCATTACAGGCCAGCATTAGCTGGGCCCGAGACCTGTCAATGTTGTTGCAATTCCTTGTCCCTTTAACCTCCTGATATCATTCTGGTATTGTGCAATTTATGGAATCAGGTTTGTGCCAATATAATCAAACAAAACTTCTTAAAAATCAAACAAAAATAAGAATTTGAGAGAGAATAAAGCTCACTGAAGCAAAGCCGACAGAGAGGGCTGATCAGTGAGAAAGAAGCAGAGGGAACTGTAAACAAAAGGACATATCAAAAAAGTAAAAGACCAATAGTTTACACGATTATACAGATAATTTAGGAGTTATAAGTTATACGTTTTACTTTGGAGATGACATTTTTTTTAGTTTTGAAGAAGTTTTGTTTGATTATATTGGCACAAACCTGATTCCATAGCAATTGTGCCATTATAAGCATGGGCAAAAATCCATTCATCATAGATCCAGAATGGCCCAGCCACCACTAGTCGTGTTGCAAGAGAATATTTTGGTAGCTCTGGTGCCTCCTGCATTGTTTTTAATCATGCAACAACCCTCCTAGGTACTTCACATAATGAGATTCTGCAACGCTTTCTTTGCTTTCAATCTTTCATCCGGGGCAAACGAAACCGGGGGTGCGCTGCTGCTTTTTTTTTTTTTTTTGTATAAATTTCTACAAATTACCATGAGATCAGGCGGTGCTGTTGATGATGCCTCCCGCTGTGCCGTGTTTCTCCAGGTTATTTGTTCACATATCCCAAAAGTGAGACGGGGAGCTTCTGTGTTTTGTATCACACTTAAAGTTCTTAGAGGGCTGTGTTTGTCGTCGAGAATAGAAAAGCCCGTCTCACCACTTTGAAGTGTGGCATCAATGAAGTGATAAAGAGGGAGAAAAAAAGGGTGAGGCAAGGAAGGAAGAGGAGAAAGAATAAGAAGAAGACAAGCGAGAGGGGAAATGAGAGAGAGGCAGCGGGACAGGGAGGTAGAGGAAGGAGGGAGTGAGCGAGGAAGAGAGAGAGAGATGGGATGGGATGGGTTCAGACAATCTGCGAGAGGTCATGCCGCCATCTCTCTTTTCATCTCTGCAAAGATGAACAGATGAGCTCCGAGATGGATGGAGAGGCATCAGTAAACGAGTGTGACAACTACCACGCCATCGCTCCATGTTTTGAAGGGCCGTCTTGAGTGACTCATCTGTCAGTTGCACTCTGTGATTGAGTGTGCGTTTGATTGTGTGTGTGCTGTGTGTGTGTGTGTGTGTGTGTGTGTGTGTGTGTGTGTGTGTGTGTGGATTGTTTGTATGCGGGGGAAAGGGGTTGTTAGTGTGTGTTTTATTGAAGACATTGCTCAAAAATGTGTGATTTTGGCAATGGGATAATGCCACACACACACATGCGCGTGCACACACACACACACACACACACACACACACACAGGCTGATGTATTGAGCTGTTATGAGTCCTTGGTTTGACGTGAAGCCTGGCCTCAATTTTCACCCTCTAGCTTTGGTGTCCATCACTGCAATATCCTCTATGAGTGTGTGTGTGTGTGTGTGTGTGTGTGTGTGTGTGTGTGTGTGTGTGTGTGTGTGTGTGTGTTGACGCTCGGGTGATGGGTGTCGCAGGATGTGTGTCCGTAATATTTGTGTGTCTGTTTGTGACAGTAGCTTGACGGAGAAAAAACACATCTGAAGGTGTGAAATGACTTAGAGGTTTTTCTGAGGCTCATAAGTCATTTGAGGTTGATAAGATTTTTTTTTTGTGAAGTAGTGGAAGGGATGCGGATCATTTTGCTAGCCCGCCACCTCCGCCACCCCCACCTCCGACACCCAGCAGCCGCTTTGTGTCCCTTCTTGTAAGCAGTCGATTTAATCACAGATGCCGTTTTGTTAATAATCTCTATTTTGCCCCATTTTTCAATAACCACGTCTCTACTCTCACACCAAAGCATTCTCTTTACGTGCTACACAGTCGATTCGTTCATGCCGTAGGTCAGAGGTCAAACATTTGTTAGAGCTAGCGCAGCGTTTCGACTCCCATCCATCTTCAGGGGTGTTAATCCATTATTTGGCTAGGACGACAAAATCACAAAAAAAGAGCTTAATATTTGATACTCCCATTGACTCTGAAGGCCTTTCCCTATCGGATCAAGTCAAGTCAAGTTTATTTGGCACATGTAGTGAATGCAGCAGGTGTGTTCTATACAGTGAAATGCTTAGTTAGCCTTACCTACAGTGCAAAAGACACTAGAATCAAAAAGTAAGTACAATAATAACAATAAAAATAAATATAGAAGTGTATAAGTACAGGATGTACAGGTGCAGGTTTGCCTCAGTCTGCTCATACCTCACTGCCTCCAGACAGAACCCCCCCCCCCCCCCCCCCCCCCCCCCCCAGCTCTGCTCTGGTGATCTGAGCCTCAATCTACCGTGCAATGACTTTTGTTTGAGTGCAGCAGGCACATAGACATGAAACCACACGCGAGCCCACCTGCCACATTTCCATTGTAAGTAGATGTTAAATCAGCGAGAGCAGACAGAGCTCATTGGATTTACATAGTGGTGTGTGTGTGTGTGTGTGTGTGTGTGTGTGTGTTAGGGTTAGATTTGACTGGGGAATACTTGCAGTGTGTATTGAGCTTGTATCTTTCGGTCACTCTTTCATGAAGCAAAACTGATGCAACGGTATACCACCCTACACAGCCGGGTGTTGTCTCTCTCTCTCTCTCTCTCTCTCTCCCCCTTGTCTTACTACCTCGCTCTCTCTCTCTCTCTCTCTCTCGCCCTTGTCTTACTACTCGCTCTTCTGTCTTCCTTTCGCTCTCTCACATTGATTCCATTCCTCCTTTTACTTTTCTCTCTCCCGCCCTCTCATTCCAACACCCTCCCCCCCCCCCCCCCCCCTCTCTTCCCACCGCCCCCGCCCCCCCCCAGTGATGGTAATATCCCTGTAGTATAGTATTGTCAGACTTTGATCTTTGAAAAGCCAGCCAGTCTCATTCACTCTTCCTCTCATAAATCTCTCTGCTTTCACTAATACTCTGTGGACTTAATGAGTACTATAGGCCTTGTTTGATAGACTGATACGCCCACGCACACACACACACACACACACACACACACTCTCTCACATATCCATACACACACACTAAGTATGCATGGGAAAAGTGATGCAAGCTAAAATGTTGACTTTCATTTCAAAGAGAATGAGGCAACAATTAGCACTAGCTTGCAGAGTAACTACAATATGATGAAGGGAGTATCACCGCCGTCCTTCAGCGTCCTCCAGAAACATTTTGATTTTGGTACAGCAGTGCAGTCGTATCCTAAAAGATAGGATATGTGGGCTCACTGATTCATCTAGTAGAGCATTGGCTGTGTAGACTTAGATTACCACACATAGACGCAGTGGTACAAGTCATATGTGTGTCATGTGTCTTTGATATGGGGAAACCTGTTATATCAGGACTAAATCTGAACTGCTTTGACCTTGGATTAGAAGTTAAGGGATATATAATGACTATGGTGTGATATACAGGATGTTCATTTATAAAGCAAACCAGTATCTTAATATTAGCTAAAACCTAAATTAAGATTATATCTGTCAGAACCATATTCAGTCCAAAAGCCAGAAATCTGTCAGTGTTTCTCTCAGAATCTGTTATGTGATTTGGGAGAACGTGAAAGTGAAATTCATTTTTTTGTTCTATTGTCCTTCATATGAGGAAAGGAGGAGAATTGTGGGTTATAAAAAAATGACTTCTCTTTCAAACTCATTTCTTTTGGTTTGATGGCGATAAAAGACTTGAGATGTGTTCCAGAAAAGGTGGATTTGTCGGTGGCAGAACAGCTATGTGGTTTGGTTATGAACATGTTCGTTATACAACGTGATGTATGTTTGTGTGTTTTAAGCCCATGTGGTGCATGACACTGAAATAAAACAAATCAATCGTTATATAATCAATCATAAATCAATCATCTCTCTCTGCTTCATGTCCTCTCTCCTGCCTCGGTTTGTTTCTCCTATATTCTCTCCTCCTTCCTTCTCTACTCCAACCCCCAACCATTACCATCCTCCCAGTGTGTGTGTGTGTGTGTGTGTGTGTGTCTGTGTGTGTGTGTGTGTGTGTGTGTGTATTGATTTAGCCAGAGGTGATCGACCCTCAAAGTTCTGGTTCCTGAACTAATGAGAAAAAAGCTTTTCCCCTTTCACACACACACACTCGATTTCCAGCTGTGATTTGCACAGCAATGGAGACCGCCAAGCCTCTTTTTCCTTTTGCTTTCACAAAAAATGCCTTTCTTTCTTTCTTTTTTCTTCCTTTCTTTTATTTTTGTGTCTCTTGTCGGTGAGAGAAGTCATTGACGGGTTGCCACAGTTGAAGCGGAGCAGACAAACAAAAGCCTGACCCGGTGTTTGTTTGCTCTAGTGAGATCATCTTCCTCCTCCTGGGCGTTTATTTTTCCGAGAGCATTTTTACAGATCAGTTTCTTATCCTCAGACAGGGATGGCCTTTCTCTGGCCAATGAAGAGTGTCTCGCATCATCAACCAGCTCTGTGTGTGTGTGTGAGTGTGTGTGTGTGTGTGTGTGTGTGTGTGTGTGTGTGTGTGTGTGTGAGTGTGTGTGTCATAGGGCATACAGTATGTCTGGCATAGGAATGATGCTCCAGAGCCTAGTATAAATACAATAGCTGTTCCTCTCTCTCTCTCTCTCTCTCTCTCTCTCTCTCTCTCTCTCTCTCGCTCTCTCTCTCTCTCCTCCGTATCTTTTTACCAGAAAAGAAATGGAAAGAGAAACCAGGCGAATAAAACATGCCACGTTTTCAACTTCTCCCTCCACAAAGCACAGTTAAGAAAATAAAAGCACTCTAAAATCTGACACCCTGTGTATGTATTTCAAGTTAATCGCCATGTGTCACTTTGTGTGTGTGATTGACGGTGTGTGTACCGCTGCAGATGGGTTCTATTTGAGTGTGTGTGTGTGTGTAATATGTGTGCACCGAACATTATCATTTTCCAGCGCTCTCACCTTGACGTCAACCTCTGACAGTATAGCAGCTCTCCTGGAATATGTATTCCACACTGGCAAGCAGGCCTTTTCCATAACAAAGGCATGAAACAGGTCAATATTTCATTCCGAATGAAGCCTTTAAAGATAGAACGAGGCAGGGCGAACCAAGTGCAATCGTATTACTTTGTGTTTGTGCCAAATGTTCGGGAGGAGAGAGCCTCATCTCCTGCTAATCTACTTTCCCCCGTAGTGGTGTGCACTTTTTCGCAACAGCTCTCCAAACATTTATTCTCCCCCGGTGGGGAAGTTGGTCATGTCCAATCATCCAATCACCGCGCTCCCCTGAGTATATCACCCACTGTGCACCTCATCCCCCTCAGTTTGCTAGGCTTCTCATTCACTGTCCAACTCACAACAATATACCGCATGCCCATTCTCCTGGTGAGTCACATCAATATCACCTCCCTGTCCACCTCTCTGGTGGTGTGAAACGCAGTCCAGCGGGAATGTTTCAGCACAACCTGCAGTTGAGGGCTGGTTTCTCT
Source organism: Hoplostethus atlanticus (assembly GCA_034670405.1). Classification (NCBI taxonomy): domain Eukaryota; kingdom Metazoa; phylum Chordata; class Actinopteri; order Trachichthyiformes; family Trachichthyidae; genus Hoplostethus; species Hoplostethus atlanticus. The sequence goes on from JAXDDX010000061.1 coordinate 759,387, forward strand.
GCCCTGCCTCAGAGCCGAGCCTGTTGCATGACACCTCGTATCCTGCTTGCTTTTATTCCATTCTTAATGTCTCGAACTGGAAAAACAGAAAAATCTCAATGCAAATTCTATCAGAATGAAATTGCATATGTGGAATATGGACACAAATACAAATACCTTTAGTTATGACTTTTAGATATTTTGTTGTTTGTTTTGTATGCAAAAAGTACATGTTTGTGTATCAGTTAGAATGCTTTTTTTCTCAATGGATAAAGGTAGAGTGCATTTGTTTTATTAATTCTTTACAAAATACAGTGTATATGGTAAAAAAATAAATAATAATCTTGTAAAATCCCCTGTAAAATAGAAATGACAAAACATATCAAAAAGCCTCCATAAACTAAAGCTATTTTTGTCATATCTACAAGTTAAGTTGAGAAAACAGCTTTTCATACAGGGAATTTTTAGAACATTTTGAGAAAATTGCCGGGTTTTTTTCTTTAGCTAAATCTGTGCTTGGTGTACATGAGCTGGTATAAAAATGTGTAGCTCAACTATTCAAACTGCTGTTTCAAGCTCAGATGTCTCATGAACAGCAGCAGACTATAAAGTATTATTTTATATATTCTCTCTATACATATTCTATACCTGCTCTATCACTGTAAGTTGCTCTGAATAACAAAATGTCTAAAAAAAACTGAAAAACAAAACAAAAAAAGTAAAATGTCTTTGACTGAGTTTCCACCGGCAAACATTCAGTGAGCCTTCAGCTGCTGGCTGTCAGGTGACTTAGAGAGGAAAAGTTAAAGACTGTTGCTGTCCATACACAACTTGTCCTTTGGTGCCAGCACACACACACATCAGTACACACACACACACACACACACACACAGGCATCCCGTTGGTAGCTGCCATGTGACATAAGGGTGAAGTCTTCTAAAGTCTTCTGTTCTTCTGACACACACACACACACACACAGGGGAAGAAACAGATATACACTGACAACTACACTTTCACACAGAAACACACACACACGCACGCACACACACACACACACAATGGCAGTCACAGACGCACACACACACACAGACACACTGACAGATGCATTCACAGCCACTCAGACACACTTGCTTATCTCTGATCATTAGAGAGCTCCTGGCAGTTTTCATGCAGAACAACAAACATGGCTGCTGCCACTGGAATCCTAAACAGACCACTGGCACTACACACACACACACACACACATACACACACACAGGCACTTTGTATCCTCCACCTAGACTGGCGCATTCACACTATAAACTCTGTTAGCTGTCTGTCAAAAATACCTTAAGGAGATGCACACACACACACACACACACAGAGATTGATGTGATGAGAGGGAGAAGGCTAGTAACAGTGTGTGACATTAGAGATCACCTAGGAGATGGCGAGATGAGACACACACACACACACACACACACACACACAGATTGACAAGAACCAGAGAGCTGAACAGAGCAGTGCCAAGGCAAATGAACCCATCTGAAATGCAATCCCCCTGGCCTTATAAACACACACACCCACACACACACACACACACACACACACACACACACATCCACATCCACACCCACACACACACACAGACTCCATAAACAGGCCAGCTGAGTGGTCCCCGCTTTCTCATTACTGCAGATGGATAGATAGATAGATGGAGGGAGGAATGGGAGTATGGGAGGTTGCAAAAGAGACAGGGGAGGGAGGGGGGAGTTAAAAAGTACGAGAGAGGGAGAAATGGAGAGAGACAGAGGGTGGAAGGAAAGAGATGGATGAGGAAGGAAGGAAAGGAGGGAAACGAGGGCAAGGGTGGAGCGAGGGAGGCGAGCTGGGTGGGATTGGTAGATGATAGAGGGAGGGAGGGATGAGAAGATGATGTGAGATTGTGTTGAGAGCTATATTAGACAGAGCAGGGTGGCTGGCTATGTGGCAGGGAAAATTGGTCTGTGTGTGTGTGTGTGTGTGTGTGTGTGTGTGTGTGTGTGTGTGTGTGTGTGTGTGTGTGTGTGTGTGTGTCGCACCGGTGGTGGAAATTGGTGTCGGCAGGGCCCCAAATGGCTGTTTTCCTGCCTGACAGAAGATAAGCAAAAAAAACAAAAACAAGGTAGCAAGATCGCAGGAGAGGAGGAGGAGGAGGAGGAGGAGTAGCAGAGGAGAGCAGAAGATAAAGAGGGAGAGAGAGAAGTGGAGGAGAAATTGGGGGACGCCAAGGTGAGATTGAGGGGACAAGAATAAAGGAGAGGAGAGGAGAGGAGGGAGAGGAGAGGAGAGGAGAGGAGAGGAGAGGAGAGGAGAGGAGAGGAGAGGAGAAACAAATCTAGAGGAGAGAAGAGGAGAGGAAAGAGAAGAGAGGAGAGGAGAGGAGAGGAGAAACAAAGCTAGAGGAGAGAAGGGAAGAGGAGAGGAAAGAGAAGAGAGGAGAGGAGAGGAGAGGAGAGGAGAGGAGAGGAAAGAGGAGAGAAGAGGAGAGGAAAAGAGAAAGGGAGGGAGTTCGGAAGAGAACGGAGGGGTGGAAAGCAGAGGAGGTGGAGGAGAGGAGGCGAGGAGGACACACATATCTATGAAGAGCTCCACAGGAACGTTTTCCCACTTTAGCTGCTATCAGCTCCTATTTTCCTTCCTCTGCATGGGAGAACATTGATCCACTCCTCTCTGTCGCTCCCTGAGTCTCTCTGTTCCTCTCTCAGGGAGGTGGAGATAACAGCTGAGATCCCCCCCCCCCCCCCCTCCACAGAGAGGTCAGAGGTCAGGATCAGCAACAGACAGAACAGCACCCCTGGAGCTGGTAGGGACTCAGTGCCTTGCTCAAGGACACACATTCATTTCGTTAGATGCATTAGGTTTTTTCTCAACAGCAAGTCTAACTAGTGGAAACCAGACATTTTTTTGATTTGATAAACAACTTTAACCACGAAGGAATAACATTTATTTTTATTTTTTTTGGCCATGGAAGCGCTCCAACTTAGTTCTGGAAAAACAGGTCAAAGTCATGGAATTTTACATCAGAGCCATGGTGGGAAAACTGATTGAAGTTTACCTTTGTTGCAGTTGTCCAATCAATAATGTAATTTTCCTTTTGTTTAGCTTTGGTTTGGTTGGGTCAGGATTTGTCCTGAGGCATCGCCAAGGAATTGAGCCTCAGAAGCAGCAGCACTGGCTGAGGGGACACCTTTTGTTTATGTGCATGTGCATGTGCATGTGCATGTGCATGTGCATGTTGACTCACATGCAGGTGCAGCCCTCCATGCTCTGGAATACCTGGTTGAACACGGTAAACAAATATACCAACGGAGGGAAGAAGAGAGACAGAGCTGTGAAAATGAGCTGTGTGTGCCGGTGCCGTCGTACAGGGCAAAAGGCTGAGGCTGAAATCCCTGCAGGAACATGGTGGAGAGAGAGAGGGAGAGAGAGAGAGAGAGAGGGATGAAAGGGTGGAGGTGTATGTGTGTGTGTTTAACTGTGAGCGTGTAATTCTGTCTGTGTGCCCTGTGTGCATTTGACAATGTGTGTGTGAGAGAGTGCATATGTGCATGTGTGTTTTTTTGTGTGCTTGCTTGCTTGCATGTGTGTGTGTGTGTGTGTGTGTGTGTGTGTGTGTGTGTGTGTGTGTGTGTGTGTGTGTGTGTGTGTACCAGCCACCCAGGACAAGACAGAGGCAGGAAACCAGATCCCAGGTTGAAAAACACACCTGACTCACTCCTGACCTTCACCTCTCTCGGTGTCTTCTTGACAGGCTGCAGTTGTAAATAAGAATCTGCCCGTGACTTGCATGGTTAAACACTTTAAAGCAAACTCTTTGACTCGTTCCTCTCTCTCTCTCTCCACCGTCTGTCTATCCCTCCTCTTTGCCTCACTCCTATTCTCCTCTCTTTTCTCTCTGAATCTTTACTGCTTGCTCTCATCGTCTTTGTGCGATCACCACAACACCCTGGTTCTCTGCAGCTGAATTCATGTCAGTCAGTCATGGGAAGACACTTCACATCTCTATAAATGGGCGCTATCAAACTTCATCAAGGCGCAGTAAGAATCATTTCCTGCAAATCTGCAAGTCTGTTCTTTATTGAGCAGTATCTAATTAATAAAAGCAAGTAAATATTTTATTAATGTGGAAATGTAACTATAAATCTTGCAATTTGTTTACACAAATCCCCATAATCCTTTTCTCATACGGCGTTTAGATGACATCACAAGATGGGAGAATGTACTTCTGGGTTCTTCGTCTATTCCTTTGCATGGACCGCTGCGGTACAGTGATGTGTGGAAAATTTTCTGGCATCTTAAGTCACGTTGTTGTTTAAGCAATGCTTGTATATAATATGCTATAAGCTAATAATATACTATTTGCTAACGGTGCACTTGCTAACGGTTCAGTTGCTAACGGTTCAGTTGCTAACTAAAACGAGTAAGCCAAGCAACGTTACTGTATTCTCCACAGAAGAGATGAAGGCAGATGAGAGCTGAGATCACATTCAAATAAAGTGATCATCAATTATATTCTATATGTCATCGATATCTGTATATATAGATATTGTACTGTTCAGAGTGACAGACTGACTGAAGTTTGCAATCCCAAGATGCTGTGCGGTACGAGCCTTATCCCACTGAGCCACGAGGGAACCTGCTCTGCCTCTGCTCCTCTCTCCGGATCCAGTCTCACCTTACAAGATGACCCTCTCAGCATGGAGTAAAGGTGGGTAAACACACACACACACACACACACACACACACATTGAAGCTCTAATAAAAGCTATATACCCTCCGCCTCTCTTCCTCTCTTTCACACATACACCCGTGTGAACCTCACTTCTTTTCCCACTGTTTAATTGAGTTACTGTGTTAAATGTGATGTGCAGCCATACTGGATTGTTTCTCTGTATTGTCTGTCTGTGGTTGTATGTCTTTGTGTACTCCTGTGTGTTTTCGTCAGGGCATGTCTACGTTGGTATGTCACCGTCCTCAGCTATTGATTTTCAACACAGCAGGGTGTGGGAACGAGGCCAACATAATTTATATGATAATGACACATATTGAACTTACACACGATGTTTAGCTTTCATTTTCCTTACTGGAAAAACCAGCATTGATGACTGAGAACGTTTCAGCAGGGAATGTTTGATGTGGCTAATCGGTTAGCAAACAGTAAGTAAGGCAGCAAGTCTGCAATGCATTTAAATACATCAAGGTGCTACAAGGCAGGACTGACTATTTTTTTTTTTTTTTATTATTGATATTTTTGGCAGACAGACAAGTACATTCACAAATTACATGTGCAACATGACATTAGTTCCAAAGTATATCTGTCCTTTTTTCTTTTTTTTGTTTTCAAACATAGATGAACAAAAACTTAAGCAACACACTGACATACATACACAGATACACAATCCCAATCTAGTAGAACAGACCAGATTTGGTGAACATGGGCGAAACTGCTTTACCCAGTTACCCAGATAATACAAACAGTAAAATAAATAAATTTAAAAATGAAGAAAGAAATAATAAAGAAAAATAATATATATATTTATATATATACCCAAATAATAAAAAACAAGACAATCAGCCTATGTGCCCATACTCATAAAACAGACTATTTTCTTCAGAATTCAGCATTAGATCCTTCTATTTCAGTGAGGAATAAGCCCCAGACCTCCTTAAATATGTCCTCTCTACCTGCCACTCTATATGTGACCCGTTCATATGTTGCCATTTTACACATCATTTCCATCCATTCTTTGTATGTAGAAGGAGCAGGGGACTTCCAGTGTCTCAGAGTAATTCTACAACCAGTTGTCATAGCCAATTGAAGCCAAAACCTCATACGGTTAGTCATTTTGATGTCCTCTGGGAGCAAACCCAAGAGACAAAGTGCTGGGGTTTTAATCAGCGGTATCCTCAACATCTTATTCAAAAAAACAATAATCTCATCCCACATGCATTCTGTTTTCTCACAATAATATAACAAGTGCACTAAGGTTCCAGTCTCTTTACCACATCTCCAGCAGATATCGTCGTCCCTTAGTTTCAATTTAGCCAGCTTACATGGGGTCCAATAGCTTCTATTGATGATCTTATAGTGAATAAGTTGTGATTGCATTTCACGTGAGAAGTTATGCCAAGATGCAACAAGTTTATTCCAGCTAACTACCGAAATCTTCTCCCCTACATCCTTTTCCCAACACATTTTTAGACCTTCTAATCGCGGCGTATGTGCATCTCTAATATGTTCATAAAATATCGAGGCCGCCCCTTTTTTATGCCATGTGGTATGGAATAACTCCTGAATCCTAGTTTGATGATTTAGTTTAGTTTTTACATTGGCCGATATACAGTGCCTAATTTGTAAGAATCTCCAAAAGTCTGATTTATCTAGATTATATTCATTCTTTATCTCCTCAAAGGATCTCATTCCATTGTCCCCAACCAAATCTCCAAGGAGATGTATTCCTGATCTGACCCATTTTTCCCACATGAAGGTCTTCTTGCCTATCAGAAGTTTCTTGTTGAACCATATGGAAGCTTTAGGTGTGAGACATGGGTTAGATTTTGTGAGATGATGAGTCATTCTCCACGATTCCCTAGCAAAAGACAACACTGGGTTCCTAAATGGTATCGCTCTTCCAGTTTGAGTCAGAAAGGCCTCTAAGGAGGAAGGATATGTTAGTTCTTCTTCAATCCTTACCCAAGCAGGGGGCCTGGTCTGGTAGGTTGTTCATTTTAGAGGGTTGGGAGAGTGAGAAGGCATAATGGTACCAATCGATCCTGGAGAGTGATAAACCCCCCTTTTCTTTAGCTGCGTATAGTTTAGTACGATTAAATAAAGGCTTTTTACCCACCCAGATAAAATCTTCAATTACTGTGTTGTACTGTTTTAGCAATTTATGTGGAAATAATAGAGGTAGCATGTATGTAATATAATGTATCTTAGGTGCTATAATCATTTTCACCAGGTTAATTCTGCCCAACAAAGATATATTCATTTTAGCCCAATTCTGTAACATAGATTGAATATTTTGAATAATGGGAGATATATTAGAATCCATGATCTTATTCAAACCCGGTGTTAGTTTTATCCCCAGATATGTCAGGCCAGATGGCATCCATCTAAACAGCCATTTGTCTCTGATGGCTGGGGGGCATAATTTAGATAGCGGCATGGCTTCTGATTTTGACCAATTGATTGTATAACCCGATATCTCAGAAAAGGAGTCTATTATTGAACAAATCTCTGAAGCTGCTGTTTCAGGGTTACTAGAAACCAACAAAATGTCGTCAGCATACAAAAAAAGTTTATGTTCTTCCTGACCTGCTTGTATTCCAACTATATTCTTATTCCCTCGTAAGGCGAGTGCTAGCGGTTCGAGAAAAAGAGCAAAGATTTGAGGTGAGAGAGGCAAACCCTGCCGTGTGCCACGACTCAGATTGAAAGAAGGTGACATGATGCCATTGGTTAGAACTGTGGCCATCGGATCTGTATACATTAGCTTTACCCATTGCATAAATGATGGGCCAAAACCAAATTTCTCTAGGGCATAAAACAAAAAGGAGAACTCCACCTTATCAAAAGCCTTCTCTGCGTCCAGAGAGAAGGCAACTACAGGGTCTGCATTATTCCTTGTTTTCCACATTAGGTGCAACAGTCTACGCAAGTTATCAGCTGAACTTCGACCCTTTACAAATCCTACTTGGTCTGGATGTATCAAAAATGGAATCATATCTTCTAGTCTTGTTGCTAGAATTTTAGCCAGTAATTTTTCATCTACATTAATTAGTGAAATTGGGCGGTAATTACTACAATACTGTGGGTCCTTTCCTTTTTTATGAAGTAACGTGATAACAGCTGATCTCATGCTTTCAGGAAGCCTACCTTTCTGTGGCAGGACTGACTATTAACCATTTTATGTATTTAAATCATAAAAAAAAATAGATTAGACTATAGGAGTCATGGGCTGGTACATACATATACATAGCTCTTTGCAACTTTGTGATTCTGCCATCGCTCAACATGCAACTACAAACAAACAAGCCATTTGCAAGACATGCAAGTCAGGTGGACTGGAGAATCTAAGTTGATTGTTGTGAAGTAAAACATTAAAATAGATGACATTGTAAAACTCTGAATAGAATCGGAGAAAGGGAGCTACTCTTAAGGGTATGACTCACAGACAATACAAATAGCCAATTTTACCAGCAACTACTCCCGGCAGTATTTTTCTTGTCACCTTTGTTCGTTAAGACGCCAGTATGTTACCCGTATCGATTTTGTCCCGGCTACCAATGCCCACCTCTGCCGAAAGTGGCATTGCCCATATCCAATTGCTTTTAAAAACAGCAGTCCGTGTGTCACAGCTGTAAGGCACCAAAAAGTAGAGGACAAATTGGCTCTTTTCCTCTCTTTCTGCAGAGGGTAGATTGCCCTTCACACCCTAATGAGTTCTGAAGGAGTTGAGCATAAAATGCAGGGAGAGACATTCACAGGCCAGCAGGCTGACTCATAAATAACACACCTGAGAGCAGGAGAGGGAATGAAATAGGTGGAGGGAGGGGGACAGAGATAGGGAACCTTTAAAAATACTGAAATATATACATCGATGCGCACAAAAGCAAAGACCTGTGCGATGCGCGAGAAATGTGCGAGAAAAATACCAGTCTATGCACGGCTGCACGCACGTGTGCAGCTAGTAGCAGAGGTAAAGTGAAAGAGTGAAAGGGAGGAAGAGAGAGAGCATAAGAGTATCTTGAGAAATAGTCTTGACAAATGGATGCATGAAAATAGAGAGATAGAAAGAAAGAGAGAAGCTTTAAAAATCTGTTTAAAAGTTTTACACGAATGCAACCATCATGTGTGCAGAGGGAGGCGGCGGGGAAAGCGAGATTAGCTTCAAAACACTTTCTATGCACTGATGCACACACACAATATATGTAGGTAGCTGCAGAGAGCGGGAGAAAGAGAGAAGGCCAGCCACCTCACAACAAAGCCTGCACACATGGATGCATAAACCTATATGTGCGAACAGATAGACGTGAGAGACAGAGGGGCAGAGGTACCGCCATAAATAGCTTGTCTACATGGGCGCACACAAATGCATATGCCTATGCATGAACACAGAGGGAGCAGGAGGGAGGACACACAAGACAGACAGCGGTAGAGCATAGAGATGGTCTGGCATACACTTGATAGTTTACAGACAGAAAGACAGACTGAGAGGCATACAGCAGGACGGACTGAGAGAGAACGCGACGCTGCATACAAAGGTGAAGCTTAAAGAGAGAGAAAAGAAAAGAAGTTCAAATAAAGAGACAGACTGTTTTTGAGAGGTATTAAGACACGGCGCTGCGTAAGTCATCATAATGCTGTCTGAGGTGCAGGGTGTTTAAAATGTCTGGCTGGTTTGCTTTCCCACTCAAACATGGCAACCCTGCTGACTTCATTTCCATAGCGAGTTGATGGATTGAAAATTACTTTTTCAGTCTGAATTGTTTTGTTTGCTTTTTTCTTTTATACAAGGACTCACAGAATGCATTAGCTGAACACTTTGAATGCATTCTGAAGCTGCAAAAGGTGTTTACATGGGTAATGCTTGTAAACACTGAATTCAATCAGACCAGCGGTAATCTGTAAGATCTGTGTTTTGTTTTGGCGACGTCTTCTGTAATAATTGCTCTGGCGTTTTTTCCACTGCACTTCCCAGAGATCACTTGAAGTCTTTTTCCTTGGATTTTCTGTTGATGAAGTTTGAGTTTCTGTTGGTGGTGCTGTTTTATTTGTCTGGTCAGCCATGGTGGCTATCACTGCTCTTTCTAACTAACGTAAGTGTTTCTATTTATTAAAAAAAAAAGGTGTTGCTGCTGCTGGAAACATAAAATGCATCACTTCCTGTGCACCAGAGCAAAGACCTTCCTGACACCGGGTGTTTAGAACAACAAATGTAAAAGGTTTCATGAACTGGCTAGAGGTTGAATCACTATTGTGTTATATTAATTGTTGATAGATACATTTATTAACATGAAAATCATTACGTTAAGATCAGTTATGAAGATTATGAAAAGACTGCAAGATTTAAGGTGACCTGAAATGACACGGCCATATAAGCTCTGTGTTGGGGATTCAAGGCACGCTGCATGATGAATCAGCATACTCCTGTCTGAGGTACGGAAATGCAGCTTTTGTAAAGGGTACGACTGTTTGTCTTCTACCTTTCTGCCATGAGATGAAACAAGTGGCCTCCCACACATACAGACAGAAAGACAGGGTGGCTGATACACGTGTGTGTTAGTTTACAAGGTGACAAACAGACAGGCTGACAGACAGACAGCGCGTGGTGCTGCATACACATGCATTTTACAGGGTGAGCGTGATGGCCAATAAAATGAGAGGCAGCTGGCGGGGAGACCAATGAAACTGCAAATGACACCAAAAAACATCCTTTCTCAGACTGACTAAGAATTTCACAATTTTGAACTTGAATTTCATTTTCTATGTCACTTGAATGTCAAGGCAGGTAGATCCACATCGGATTATTATGTTGAGGATATTGGAAAATGTATTGTTACATGGTTACAATTGTCATCTTTATCACAGAAGGCATTGTTACTCGATATAGTTCGATATATAGATATTTAGTTAGTTAGTTGTGGAGGATTTTAGAACATATTCAATTTAAACAATAGTACCTGTATGTACAAATATTAAGGAGGACACAAAAAGGAAATTTATTTTTTTTCCATTGTGATCGTTGTGACAGAAAAGAGGCGCCATGGTGCGATCAGTGGCAGCAATTACGTTAAATACCTCACACTCAATTACTAATAAATTAATAATAAATAGAATCGCAATAATACATAATTGACATCCTATTAACAAATAAATAAAATAAACTAATATAAGTGAGGGCCTTTTATCTGTGCACTGGGTATTTCAGTATGAGAGCTGTAGACATGTTCCTGCACAATGTCGCCAATGTCAAACAATTCCTGGTGGTACTCCTGTCGTAACATGTGAAAAGTGAGTTGACCAATTTCCCAAAAGTCGTGTAGTCCTTTAATAAAAAAATTTTTTTAAAATCGCTGCCCCAGAATGACCACAGGTAGTTGTGATATTGAGCAAGAGCAAAAGACTGCTGTTGATAGGGTGGATACCCGTGTCAGCATACCTTTCCTATAACTGCGGATTGATATAGCGTACTTATCATTTTTTTTATTGTAAGTTGCCCCGATGGTGTCAGTACACCTAAATGAATGAAAGTAAAAGATCCTCCAGCTGTTATAATCATCCCTCCTTTTCACTCCTCTGAGTGAAAGAGCAGTTAATGACCTCTCTAGCCGGTCTCCATCTCCCTTCTCCTCTCTCCTCTCAGTCACACAAAAGGCCAGACGAAAGGAGAATTTCAGCTCTCAAATCTCTCTATTTTCTCCATCTCCTCTCTCACTACCTTCGCACAAAGGGCTGTATAGCATGAAAGAAGGGCTGAATTGAGTGGAAAAGGTTGAAATGGCTCGAGGAAAAAAAAAAAGGAGACATTCAAACCAAATAACAGTCAGGCGGTGAAAACGACAAAGCTGGCTCTCCACATTGACTAGTGTCTAGGTTATTTTGCGAGGTGATTTTTCTTGTTTTCACATAAAAAGGTTACGCGCACAGAAACCCTCACAGTGGAAAAGACATCTCAACACTGGTGCAAATTTCTTGCTGAGTCCTTTTCTCTGGTTTTCAGAAAGAAGGTATGTGATAACTGAAGAGGAAAAAAAGAGCTGAGAGACGTCTCAACACATTGGACAGTGGTAAGGTTTCTCTGGATATTTTCTCTGATTTCCAAAGATTCTGCGATAAATCAGGTGGAATAGCTTTTTTTTTTAAGATGGATGATGAAAAATCGGGCTTGTTTGCCAGTCGATTTTCTTGTTTTCACACAAGTGTAGCATGTCTGTGTAGAAATGGACATCTTTCTCAAACCACAGAGGCGGAGAGAAATATGTCACTGGCTGTCAACACTGGTTCACTTAAAAGGTATGTGCAATTTTGTCTCATTTTAGGGGATGGGTCAATACCAACATGTGTTTTGCTGCTCACAAGTTGAAAAGTGTGTGTGTGTGTGTGTGTGTGTGTGTGCTTTAGTCTAACATATACTTGTGTGTCCTTGAGCATGCTGCCATGTAACTGTTTCATGGAAAAAAAACTGTTTCAAGAGTTTAATGGAAAATCTTACTAGGTAATAGTCTAGACAGGTGTCTGTGTCTCTGTGTGTAAGATTCAGATTTTTATGTGCCTTCATCCTCGACTGGTTACTTGCGCAGAAGGCCCCATTTTTTACTGCCTGCTTGCTGAATTAGCGCCGCACTATTTACAGGACAAATAAAAAAGAAAGCAATAAATTTAAAAAATGAACAAAACGTGAGAAAAACATTTGCCACTGTGGTGAATGTTGGGTGGGGTGGGGATACGGTAATATATCAACACACTAACAAAACCAATATACCATCGACATGCCAAGCACACATGGTAACTAAAACAGCAACTATAAAATCACTTTTTGTTCCCTTTTCATTTCATTTCCACATTCATGAATGAATTGTCTGCAGTACTAATGCAGGACAAATGCATGATGGGGGATTTTTATAATATAGCCTAACCTAACCTACTAAACATTCCCCACATGTAGTACAAGTCACAGCTGTAACATAGCTAGTGAGTTGAGATGGGGAAAGGGGGTGGAAGGTAGTTGGTGAAAGTGATAACTGGGTCGTGGAAAGGCAGATTGACAGGTGTGTGTGTGTGTGTGGGGGGGGGGGGTGATATAGGAAAGGGAGATAACAGAAAAAAGACCAGGGATGACAGGAAATACTGGCTGACCGGCTGACTGGAGAAGAAGCAGCAGGAGGGAAGGAAGGACATAAAGGGCTGCAGGAAGTGGTAAGTGGGTCATGGAAAGGCAGATTGGCAGGTGGTGGGGGGGGGTCGCAAAGGGGAAGAGGTGAGGGAAAGAACAGTGACAGGCAGGGGTTTGTATAGCTAGCAGAGGGGTATTATGGGAGGAGAGAAAAGCCTGATAGAAAAGGACTTGAGGGGTGAAAGCGGGGGGAATGAGAGAGGAGGGGAGAGAGAAAGGTGACAGGAGTACTCAGGGGGCGACAAGAGTGGAATAGGGTGGGAAGGGAGGAGGAAGAAGAAAGGTATAAATTGACAGAAAAGGGCTAGAGGGGAGAGGCAGAGATGTGGTAGGTAAATGGGAAGAGAGAGAGAGAGAGAGAGAGAGAGAGAGAAGCAGGTGGGAGAATTACAGGAGGTCGGGAGAAAAGGTCATAGGAAAAGGTCGGGAGCGAGAGAGGAGGGGAGGAGGGAGGGAGGGAGTCAACGTTAGCAATGACACGAAGCAGTGATGGAGGGAGAAAGAGGGAGGTGAAGGGAGAGAAGGATGGAGTGACTGAGAGAGAGAGGGAGGTTTTCTCCAGCTGTGACACCATTCACCTCCTGTGATCCCTGTGCCTCCCTCAGCTACCACCCAAGGTGTGTTTAATATGTATATATATATATATATATACACACAGTACTGTGCAAAAGTCTTGGCAAACTAGATTTTTTATATAAATTTGGTCATAGACTTTTTTTGTTTTCTGCATTAGTTTTTTTCATTACTGCTCTTTATACTATTTTTTATATTTAGAAACTCATTTCATTTAATTTCCTTACTTTTGAAAGCATCTTCGCTTTATGGATTTTTTTACATGTGCACAGTACTGTATATATATGTGTGTGTGTGTGTGTGTGTGTGTGTGTGTGTGGATGGGATGTGTCCCTGCAGCTGTGTGTGCTGTGAACACTAGCGCTGGTGGTTTCAGGCGCTGCAGACCTGGGAGGGCTCTGCCAGAGTGACCGGCTTCCAGAGCGACCTTTTCACCAAGCCGGCTGTCAGTCAGCTCTACCTTTTCCATCCGGTGCCGAGAGGACGACGTCCAGAAGTCTCAGGCGTTGCTACGAGTTCCTAATCCTTTCAGCGTGGCGTAGGTGGAGACTGAAAAAGGGGGTCTCGTTTTGTTTCCTTTGCATTCTGTCCCATGTGTTATTGTTTCATCTCTGCTTTTTATTTTCACTGCTGACTTTTCAGTAATGTCACTTGAAGTTATTGTTTCAAAAATGAAAAAGTTTACGGGTGAGCTGTTTCCTTTCTACATGGATTTGATATCCTGTACTATAGTAATGCATGTTATTGCGGCTCTTATGTGTGTGTGTGTGTGTGTGTGTGTGAGAGAGAGACTATGACTGTGTTACTGCTCATTTTATTGGGTGTGTGTACCTGTGCCTGCATGTGAGTCTGCCATTCCTGTATATTTTATTCTCTATTAAATACATATATACGCCCTCTGCTCCAGAGAAAATGGCTTATATTTCACCATTTAGTTCATATCTACCAGGTTATAACCCTAAGGGGGAATTACTCTTTTGGACCAATTTGACTGCTGAAAAAAAAAAAAGAAAACTGTTGAGAATGGAAGGAAATCCAGTTTCAGCTGAAATCTAAAGGCTGTGATACACCAGGCAGCTTTTTAGGCGACAAGGACACATACCTACCAACAGAAACTGAAGTGAGACGCAGGATAAGGTATAGAATTTATCTAGGCAACAAGAATTCACTCATCCACGCAACAACTTATTGTGAAATGCCCTTATTGTGAAAAACACTGCAGCTGATAAAGTTCCCCAGTGGTACCATCAATGTAATGGAGACTCCTGCTGTAGCAAATAGGCCTCTGGCAGTGTTCATAACAATGGTACATATCTATCAACAGTACGAAAAGCTTGGTTAGGGTTAGATAACTAAAACAATCTGGTTGAGGTTAGGGTTAGGGTTTTGGTAATGGTTAAATAAGAAATATGTGTTTGTACCAGTCAGGAACCAGTGCTGCCAGAGTTGAAGTGTAGACACCCGTCCAAATTGATACATACAATATCATATGAAATTGCGGTGCCATAACGATAGCTACGAACTTGATATGAGACCAGGTTGCAGCGTTAGCAGCTAGGGTTTACTTTGCAGCTGGTTATCTTGGTGGTCCAGTTGGTTAAGGTGCATACCGTGTAACAGCAACGTGGATTTAAATCTTGCCTGGGACCTTCATCTCATCTCAGTAGCCTCTCTGTCTCGACTGTAGACCATCAAATAAATCAAAACGTTCTCAATAATGATTAAGAAAAACGATCAGCTCCCATTTACTCCATTTTCAGGGATGCTTGTGTAGGAACAATGTGCCTGGGTCTGTCCATGTGGGGGTTTTTGTAAGGATTGCAGCTTATTTAAGGTTTAGGGTTAGAAAAATGTGAATTAATTCATTAATCAATTACTGTCACTCTTGCTAAAGATGAGAAAAACTATGAACAATAACTACGCCTGCTGCTATTGCATTTATTTATTTTAATTTTCTTTTACCCAGGGAACATTTGCTGATGTTGTGTGCTCTTTTTCTAGCAATACTCTGCTTTTCTGCTTTATGTTTATTCAATTACACCCGTTCACACCAGGGACCTATTACCACAACGTTCTACCGCTGGCCACTGAGCAGCACCGCTGGAGCAGTTGGGGGTTAGGTGCCTTGCTTAAGGCACCTCGGCAGCAGTTGTCGAGGGAGTCTCATTCACTTCCCCCACCCAGCCGGAAATCAAACTGGAAACCTTTTTGTCCCAAGCTTGCCATTAGCCTTCCACCGTGCCATATGTTTGAAAACCACAACCTTTATTTAAAAAGAACAAAATAGACAATATTCCACTGTGTATTGACGACCTTGGTAGAGATGAGACAAAGTAGACCTTATAAATTAAATAATAAGTAATGAATAATAATCAGGGCTGGGAAAACATCGAAAAATTACTTTCTGGGGCAAATGATCACAAACGGTTTCCGTTAACCTTGACTGTCCTGTTCGTAACCAATTACTGTGCCGATAATAGTGGAGAACGCAGCATACTGAAGCAGCATCAAACAATTTCAGAGTGCGTCAGCTGGTTTATTATTATTATTATTATAATATTATATTATTATAAAGTTATATTATTCTTTGTCCCTCTCTTTCTTTTTCTGTCTTTGTTGACTCGCTCTTTGTCTGTTTCTATGTATGTACGTATTGGGTGCATATTCCAGTGTATGTTTGAAATGTGTGTGTGAGGGTTTATGTGTGTGACCTCTAGCTACAGGTGACTCTGAGAGGAGAGATCTGACTAAGGCGTACAAATAATATGTCAAAGGGCAGAGAACATACGTGAAAACGTTGATTAAGGTTGAAAAAAATACACAAATAACCTGTAAGTTGTAAACTTGCAAACTGTGTATTTTTTTTTGTGTATTTGAAGTTCAAAGAAATACCACTGGTTCGTTATGAAATAATGACTCTTCACCACCATTCTTGATTTATTCTCTTCATAAAAATCGAATTTCTGTATTTATTTCTAATTTAAAACATGTTGACTTTGCCAGTGTAGATTCCTGATAAAGTAACCGTTGAGCATCACAAGCATAAGCAGACCTCGAACTCACGGCATAACCGATACGCGGTGTGTGCCCGAGCCTGCTGGGCAACAGCTCACACTGTATTTTTTTTTTTTAATAAGCTGGACCAGAACTAATAAAGCAGCCTTGGGGTGCCGCGGGCAGCACAGGCCCTCAGGTAAACAGCTCCCTCTCTTCTGCCAAGCTTTTTTTTTTTTGGACTCGGACTCACAACTAGGATACACCGTATGCACCTTAACCTGGACTCAACTTGCAGTGTACTGTCGATTTTTTAATAAAGCCACCTTATAGCGCCACAGATACCAGGAGCCCTCGGGCACACACCTACTCTGTGGACTCGAACCCACAGCTATAGTGCATATTGTGCACCTTAACCCGCCTGCACCATTGTGCTCACCTACAGTTATGTATATATACGATTTTTAATAAAGCATTCTCATAGCATAGAGCGTGCACATGTACCAGAGGCCCCGAGGTACACACCCACTCCCAGGACTCGAACCCACAGGCCAGAATGCACAGTCTGAACCTTAACCTGCTCAGCCGCTGTGCTCCTCCACAGCTGAATGTGTGTGTGTGGTTTTTTGGTTTTTTTTAATAAAGCAGTCTTATAGCACCACAGGTACCAGAGGCCCTCAGGTAAACAGCTAATGAAATCCCTCTCTCCCTCTCGGACTAAATCATCCAAATAGCAACCGGCACCTCAGGCGCAGAGGCAGACGGCTGGCAAAGAACCAGGGAGAGAGAATGAGGGAGGGAGTGAGGGAGGCAGTAGGACTAGGAGAAGGGGAGAGAAAATGAAAGAGAAGCTATGTGTATGAGGGAGTGAAAGATAGTGTGTGTATGTGTGTGTGTGTGTGTGTGTGTGTGTGTGTGTGTGTGTTGCTGCACCACTATTATAGGCAATGGGTCAGGGGTATTGTAGGGCATCATGGAACAGTTAAATTATATTGTATCCCTTATATCACCAGTGCAATAAATCACTATGTTAACAAAGCCAGTGCTGCTGCAACAGAGATTCAACTGCAGGCACCTTGCCGCTATTATGAATTAGGCCTTTAAGGTCAAATAGATTTTCCTCCATTTGATGTCGTAACTTTAAGAATTGATGTAGGTTATTACTTTGGTCGAGCTAGATCAAGATTTTTTAAATTTCTGATTTTTGGCTTTTGCAGAGAGTTGTCCATATTCACAAATATTGATGGATTGTCCTAACCAATAAGAATAATATACACAGATCATTAAATTGACCTTATTCCCATGGTGGCCATTTTGAATTTCCATCACACTCGGGTGTGAAACTCTACCCAGAAGATTGGCATATATAAAACTAGTGTTTCTTCAATATGTTAGTGAGGACTTCAGATCGACCTATCAGTTATTACATTAGCTAACAATCTCGAGAACAGCGGCTACAACGAATGCTTGAATTTAGCAGTTTATTTGAAGTTAGCTACCTTACTAGCTAGTTAGCTACGAGCTAGCTACCTAGGCTTGATTCTGGTAGCTAGCTATAGTGGGACAAATATATCAACGTTACTCTAAAATGTCAAACTATATCTCAACAGTTTTTTGAGATCTATCCATTTCTTATATGTTTTTCAGTGGGAAACCCATGTAATGATAGTCCTGATGTTTTTATGAGGTAGGCTACTTCTTCCGAGTTTTCCACTCCGAGTGAGACGTAAATTAAAAATGGCGACCAAGTCCATTACCCTTTAATTCACCTGCGGAGGTGAAATAGTGTGAAATAGAAATAGTGTGAGTGAAAACAATCTATATTATACGTGGCTCACAAAATGTTCTATCTTACATGGAAAAAGGGTATTAGAGTATGACACAATACAAATATGATTTACAAGTAATTCAGACCCAAAAGGGATTCTGTGTACATTTCTCCAGTTGTATTGTCACTAACCTTGTCCAAATAGAGTTAAGGCAAACATAGTCCCCCCTCCCTCGCACTCACACACACTATCATTGTGTTGTGTATCAGATAGACAGGTTTGTATTGGTATGTTAATGCTGAGTAAAGGCTAGGTTCCCTTATTGCACACAGCCTATCTAGCGCTTAGATGTTGGTTCAGCAGCTTAATATAATGCAGAATGAAATTCATTCATCAGCCAGACTTTAGGGGGAAACTGTCTTAGACTGGAGGTACAGAGCCACTGACTAGTAACTCTTGAATTTCACTGAGTGACAGTTTGGAGAAATAGCATGGGGCCACATTAAAGAATAAAATCCTAACTGCCCATCTTGGCTTAAATCAAAAGTCCAAGGGAAAATCGCATCTTTCCATTCCAGATGTAGCTCCTAAATCTACCCTGCTGTCCTATCTGAACTTAACCATCCTATCCTAGCTTCATTTTAGGACAAACTATTCTGACACGTCTGTCCCATGGAGGTCTAAGTGAGCGGCGCCTCCCACGGGATCTGAAGCTGCTACAAAGACAGGAAGGTGTCAACTAAGGACATCTGAACTACTGTGATCAGACTCTGAGTCGATTTGCAGACTGCAGACAGCAATCGCCAAGAACAGAACTTATTGTTGACCGCTGACTGACTGGCCAAGTCCATCCTGTTTCACAAGGTCAGTTGATACAAGAGGATTGTGCACGTCATTTTTTTTATCATAGTCTCAATGACATTTATTGACGATGGACATGATGGATTCCTTGCAGCAGTGATTGTTTCTTATTGCTGTTAGGTTAGGCAGCCAGCTACCACCAGCAAGGTAAATTATCTGAACTACAACTGTGGTAGCAATACATGCAATACAACCTTATGTCTCACCATCAAGGTCACTTTGGTATGAAACCTAATAGGTTCAGAGGCACGTTCTCAGTTTAAATTGAATTAACTGTTTGTAATAGCTGGCTGGTGTCCAGTTAGGGATGGGTAATTGAGGTTCAGATGCTTTTGTAATATACAAACCCTGGATATCAGAATATCACTATTGTAATATTACCGTAATATTTAGGAACATCACTTAGAAAATCATCACATCACAAACATTGCCTATAAAAACACTATGTGGTTTCTATATTACCTTCACATAGTGCAGAATAGTCTGTCGTAGTATGTCGTTTTTAACTCAGGCCTGTGACTAACTGTGGACCAACCTTGTCCCTTCCTGCAACACCACTCTGGATCCTGGGCCACTGTTGGAGGACGATGCAGTGCAGAGCAGAGGAAAACCAAAGGCAGGTAGCTCAGGGGAGAGAGGGAGTTGTAAACCAGAAACGAGCTTCACTGGATGTCAATTTCAAAAGCTTATTGTAATTTATTGGTATCCTTTCTAGTGGAGGTTGACAGTAGTTTTGCTTTTGATTCCACATCTGTGGACTTGTTTTTGTTTTGGGGAAAAATTGGATATATAATAATTTTAGTTTTAGCAGGGGTGGCAGGTTTCATGCTGTGGGTGCCCACCATTGCTGAGTGAATACAGTTAAAACATAGCAGCACGGAGTAGTTCAACGCTTTAAAGTTCAATAAAGTAGAGGAAATGCTGGTGGTACGTTGAGCTCAAGGAGCAGAAAGTTAGCAGGGAACCACAAACGAGTAGTTTATTTTGATGTGCCTTCTCTCCACAGCTTATCACGATTCACTGTTTTTCTGCCTTGTTATGCTGCAAAAAAAAGTTCCTCTTCTACACCATCATGTGTGATCTGACCTTCACCATTTGAAGGTCAGATCAGGTTTTTGTGGTATTTCTGCTTTATTGGATTGAATACAGTAGAGATACAGTTTGGACAAGAAACGGGAATAGATGTCAAGGTCATTCAGTGCATGTATAAATACATCAATATACTGTTTTCAAATACAAAATTCAAATATTTAGTTTGAGTTGCAGCGTGTCAATGCCATATTCCATTTACAATAAGCAGGATATGCCTATATGCGCTGTTTCCATGGAGACACAAGCATCAAAATAACACGCCACTATTTGTGTCTATGTATACATGTATAGGAAAAACTGGTTATGATCATTCCATGTCAATTTAATACCTAAAACCAGGAACAGAAGATTGACGGGTTGAGAAACTGTAGTTTATTTATATGTATAAAGGTAAATATTTATTTTATGTGCAAATAGATACCGTTTGTTTAAACAGTTATTAGACCGTGGAGAGAGAAGAGAGTTTGTTAAGAGAGGGGATGATACTATTCCAGACTCTCATTTTACATCACAACCAAATCCAAAACATTTTTCACCTTAGAAATATGTCCTAGGCATTTCCTCTCATTTCCTCACCCAGAAAAAGCATGATCACATTACTACAGTATTAGTCTCCCTTCACTGGCTCCCTGTAAATGCAGGTATTGATTACAACAAGGCATTAAATGCCCCACAATATATCACCGATTGACTCATACTTACAGGATGCAGAACTACTACTACATCATTCACCAAATCTGAGAGAAAACAGCTAGGGGCCGAATCGCCTCCTGCAGGGCCCCTCCCTTTTTCCCCCATACAAGCTGTATGCCAGTATCAGAGAATCAGGCTGACTCAGACTGAATACAAATACAATTAAATGAACTTACAAACTACTACCAGTCACTCCTTTCCCTTTGTTTCCTTTCTATCATTTACTCACTGCTGCTGCAGACTAGCCTGGTGTTGCCCAAGTGCTCTTATAAGTATGTACATGCATGCGCACAGGTACACACACACACACACACACAGAAAAACAACCTCTGGCTGCTTATCTTTCAATTCGTGATGTTTGCAGTGGGTTATTTTTATAAGCCTGTGCATTAAAAGCAGCTTTTAAAATAATATTCATGTTGACCCCCATGAATAGGTCCATGACCCACGTCGGTTACTGACTCATACTGTAGTATAAGTACCCTTTTATCAGAAAATAGACCAAGCAGGCAGGACCTTGGACTGTGGGAGCGCAATGTTGGCTGCAGACCAGAAACTAGTGCTTCACTTGATGTCACTTTAAACTTCAGTTTATTGCTTACTCTGCCTGTCTTCAAAGCCTTGTAGCTTCTGACCTGGCCTGCACAAGGTTTTGTTCATCCATTTGATTTTTGATCTAAGTGCACACAGCTACAAGCATTAATCTACCAGTACAGGGGTAAAACTCGGAGGCCTTGGAGGGAGGAGTGCAAACACTCACAGAAAATTGTTTGGATGTTGGGCTGTGTCTGTCCGTCCATCAAACATTAAATCTCAGGTGATCTGAGATCTGATTTTGAAACTTGGAGGATTGATGCAATGTGGCACTGTGTTCAAGCATCTAAGACGAGCATGATATTGAGATGGACTGGCCATTTTGTCTGTTTCACACGTCATTATTAAGCCTGAGAGTACTTCCAGTTTGCTTTAAAAGAGGGGTTTAAAACAGGCGTCGCCAAGCACTGAGTCCTCTGGGATTGGTTTATCCCGTAACCAATCACAAAACAAATGAGGTCTTCTGTACGCTCTCCCAAGTGTGTGGACGTAGCCTAAAACAATGTGGCAAATTCTTCCGATTAAGGTGAGGGGAGAAGTGCAGTAGGTCAGGTAGTCAAGGGATTTATTTTAGGATCAACGTAGAACCAAGCACCCTTGGGTTACCCTGGTTGTGAGCTCGACTTACAGCCTCAATACCCTTGTTATAGCTTAGGAAACTGTCCAAGGTGTCGACATGTAGCTGAAATTTAGTTTTTTTTAAATTTATAGTTCACACAGGACTAGTATTACGTGGGGACCTCATAATTAATGAATTACCTCCCAACCTCTCCACTTTGGGAAATGCATTTGCATGGGATAATGAAATTTTCTGAAATCACAGGTGCCACGGATAGAAGATTGAATAAGGTCCAGATTTTACCATTTGCCACTTCTTAATTTAGCAAAGCAAACCTTCAAGTTTGCACCGAAAATGCATTCAATACCATTTTTCAATCTCCATTTTTCATGACAGTAGGAAGACAGAAATCACGGGTCTAGAGGAAGAATGACAGGCTTGGCAGATTCCAGATTAAAAGCACCAATGATCTCCACAATCATTACAAATCACTGGACCTCCCTTAGTCCTGTGCAAATAGGTCTCATGTGCCATTTTCTTTTTAGTTCAATGATTTCCTTTCTCCGTGAAGCTGTTTGTTTGGAAATGAACCTTTTAATTGTAAGAGGAGCTATAACATCTGTAGTCCTGCCGTCTAGTATTAAAGTCACTGAAGTCCTATTTGCCCTTCAAGCCCTTAAAGGTTTGCTTTGCTGAATCAGGATGTGACGTATTGTAAAAGCTTGATCTTATAGAGTTGTATCTGGGGCACCTGATGATTTCAGTTGTTCAGCTCAGTTATTATCCCATGTGGATGTTGGGGGAGTAATTCATTAACAACACCAGGCCACCACATGATACTAGTCCCATGTGAATAGGGCATGATGAAGTATCGTATGATGAAGGGGCAATAGGTATATTTTTAAAACAGGATGTGAAATTTTTCAGCCTCTTCAGCAGTAAGAAAGTAACATTTTATTACAGTCATTACAATGAACTTACAATGCATTTTCCCCGGGAACCGCCTGTCGTGACTGTGAAGGAAACTCAAACACGACATATGAACTAGCAGAGCCGCTAATGCCAGAAATGTGATTAGAGATTAGAGATCACAAGTTGCGGCCCTACGCTTTGCGACGAGGACCGGAGACGAGCTGTCAGTTGAGTTCAAGAGATTGACGACGGCTTGGTGGCTTCGGATTGGCTAAAACCACCTAAAACAATCACCGCCGCGGTTTTCTCTGTACAGAAGATAAAAGTGGTTGAAAACTAATCGGAAGGTGGGGCACAGCTTGGGGTGTGTTCAGACTGTCGTTGCAGGTGCAGGGGGGCTGACAAGTTGAAAGAAACGATATGGTTCGCAAATGAGGCAGAGTCTCCAAATGAGACAGCCTTGCAGCCAATTTCATCAGAGGAAAATAGAAACGGTACCGCCACCTCGTTTTCCTTGTCTGAGCATCCCGAGTATGATGGGGGTGGGGAGAGGTTTCAACAGCCTCTTGTCCACAGTCACTCTCAAGGTAGGCGTAATCAGGTGAGCCGGTGCTTATTGATAGCCTGTGATTCAGTTTTTACCTTGGGCTTCTTGTGCACAGACAGAGCCCAGACGTCTAGCTCGTTTCCTCCACCCAGACGTGAAGTGAGCCGAAGCAGGTTGGGATTCAAGGAAGACAATTACCTGGTGTGTTTGCTTACAAATCATTCATCACATCATGCTGTCTTCGCCTTTGTTTTTGTTTTGGTAGTGTTGCCTTTCCTGTTGGGAAGGGAGCAGCACCTCATGACCCCTCCCCAGTCATGAGGTGCTGTTTTGTGATTGGAGTTAAGTGAATTAATATCAGCCTCTGCCACAGGGCCTAAATATCCAACTATTATTTGGATACTTGTGTCATGATAGATGGGATAATAGTGCTATAATATCCCTGTATTTGATGGTTCTCTGTGAACACTAAGGAGAGATAATGATAATGATGAGCATTGGAGGGGCTCTGATGAACATATGTGGAGGAGACAATGCAGCGCGGCAGATTAAGCAGAGTCGAGCACCATAAAACAAAGCAGACAACAGAAAGCAAAGTGAGCAAGCAGCACGTCGGGCTTTGGGAGCAGGATGCTTGGCAGGAAACCAGAAACTAGTGCTTAACGCGATACCACTCCAAAGTTTATTGCAATTTACTGTGCCTCTGCTTTGTTTTGTTTGTATGCCAAGTCCCCTTTAATAAGGCATGTGGCTTCTGACCTCGCCTACATAGTGTGCGGTTTTATTTTTCCTTCAGGTTATTTTGCTTTCTTTTTGTATTTGTGTAAAGGGACAGAATAGACGTGTCTAAATATGCTGCACTATTAGCGCAGGCAAAAACTTGTGTGGCCTTGGAGAGGAAGAAATGCCAACATATCACAAACAGTTTCTCTTATAATGTAGACGCTGGAAGCTGCTGTGTAAATTAATCAGTTATTTTGTGTGTGTGGTGACGGTTCCTTATCCAAGATCACAACAACAATGTGCACTGTGAGCTTGGAAACTTTATTTACAGCCAAGTTATTGAATGAAACATCACATTGTATCATATCGTCACCTTCTTAAACTAATGGCCTAAGTCATATTTTAAAGTTTTTCCAAAAACAGAAAGAACTGAACCAAATATATTGTTGTTCTTTCTTCTGGAAGCAGCCGCCATCTTGTAAAGCTTGTAAAATTGCCTAAGTCACAAGAAAATGTGACTTAAGCCATTTTTTTTTTTTTTTTAATTGCCTAAATCACACTCTTGACATAGGCCATTATACTACCAGGGTAGGAACAGCATGATCTTTTCAATAAGGATGTAGGCAATTTTACCAGAGGTGGCCAGCATCATGAAGAGATGATTTAGGCAAAAAAAACATTTTCCTCAAAATATGACTTAGGCCATTAGTTTAATGTTATATTGTATTATACAATGTCATATTCAACTGTAGAATAGAATAGAATAGAATAGAATAGAATAGAAACTATCCATCTATTTCTCAATGGTTTAAGGATGTTATGTTGTTTTTAAAGCTAGTAAACAAGATATTCTGTGAAAAGCAGCTCTACCAAATATTATGACAAATTGAAATCTTTCATAACATATTTCAACTTCTTACAACCTTTGCCCCCTGACTAACCGTCCCCTTTCTTTAATATATGTTTGTTTTTTATTATTATCATTGCTACTTATTTACTTATATAATTTGATATCTATATTTCTGTGTGGTGATATCTTGTTGTTTTGTTTAGTTTACTTTTGTACAGGGACTTCTCCTATATAACATGTGGGGTAATGTTTTGTAGCTCTCTTGTTGGGGGGGTGGAAGGGTTCCTTGGGAAACCTTGGGAATCGTGACTCCAACATGGTCAGCAATGTTTGACTTGAACACAAGAGGAATGTGACACCACACAGAAGGACTTCATATTGAACACGTACAGAAATGTGCCCTTGCTGCAGGGCTCCTCGTACTGAGGCCTTCCCAGGTCTCCCACGACTGCAACAATTGCAGGGATCGCAGGATAGCAGAATATGGACGGACTGCTATATAGAGCAGTAGTTCTCAACCATGTCCCATTGTTCCATGTCCAAGTGAGTTCACTGGCTAGTCCCTCCTGAAGGTTGACTGGTTGGAACGACAACCAGCACACTGTTGGGCCTCGATGGCACGTGGTTGAGGACCACAAGGACATAACAGCTTATATAACAGCAAAGCCTCCACAACCTCGCTTTTGATTGGAATAGCACAGAACAGTGGAGTGTAGAATAGTTAGTGTAGAAATGTTTCTGCTGCGTAAGGAACGGTAACACACCAGTGATAACGCTGCAGCTCAGCCTACCTCTGCTCAGTGCAGCACTAAATGCTTTTCCAAATATCTGATGATTGTAGATACCGCTGATGCTAGAAAATGAAGACAGCAATAGGAATGTGTCATTTCCGGGGACACAACCGAACAGAGCAGGAGAGAGCAGAGTAAAAAAAAAAAAGCAAACCCGGCTTCCAAGAAACCGTATCGCCATCCCAGGAAACGATGCCTGAAGCGCGGAAATGCAGCACCCGGTAAAACATGCCCTGCAGCACACTTCAAATGCCAGCTAGTAACGCGCCACCTGTCTAAAGTTGCAAATTCAGAGGCAGAGAGTTTGATTCCTCCATTTATGCCTTTATGCACAGGAAACTACTAGCTTGGTGGGAAATGGTGGCCGTTCCAGGGAGGACAAGCTCCCAGGAGACGCCCGCCAAGGAGATTATACACTGCTTCTTCTTCTTCTTCTCTCCGAACTGGCATTGTTTTTAGATCTGCTCTTCAATCGCACGCCAAACTGCACCAACATAGACATCAGGAGGCCAGTCCCTTCATATGGGGCTCGAACGGGACAGGTGGGTTTTAAGGAATTACCCACGTCACCTTGCTAGGTGGGGTCCAAGACAGGAGAACTGCCTTTCTATCGCCATCTTCTTTCTCTTTCTCACTTACTTCCTCTGTATTATCTGACTAGCTTTCTATCTTTGTATTTCTCTCTATCACACACAGACATCCACATAAGGGCGAGAAATGTACACAATTCCTCTCAAGTCCCTTGTAATCTCCTCCCCATCCTCCTTCCTCCCCTCTCCTGCATCCCAAAGCACCAACCCCCCACCTTTTCTCCACTAGCTCCTCCTTTCCACCGTGAGCTGGAAGTTGATGTTCATGCCGCCATGTTGCTTGCTGTCCCAATAGAGGAGGGGGCACGTCTCCTTCGGTGGAGGATCCACAGGTGTATCCTCCCCAAAGGAAAGGAAGTATTTTCAATTATGGGGGGGTGACCTCACAGGGATCACCACCAGCATCACGGCTCCATCAGATATCCAGGAGGGTCAGATCTTCAGCCCCGGGGGGGTTCTCCTGTCTCCTTCCTGCCCCCTGGGAGCTTCACCCTATCGCTGGATACCTCTGGGAGTCTACCAAACCGATGCTCCAGCACATTTCTCATGCTGTTAATAAATGTTTATAATTGTAATCCCAGCCTCTCGCGATTGAAGTCAACGTACAGGATGGCAGGTGAAATATGAAAATGACATTCATATTTTGTGCTGGCTGTGCATAAAAACCTTGACGGGCTATGAGGCGTACTGTGGGCTCGGGCTAAGTCAGTTATGATGGGGCCACTTCAGCAATAACAGACGTACATTTTTGATGATGGAGTAGCAAATAAACTGTCCCAAATGGCCTCCGCTTTCCCTCCATCCCTCCCCCTTGTTTCCTCCAAGTTACTTCCAGGTAGGAGAGGAGTGGTAGTGAGGGAGGGGAGGAAAGGAGGAGGAGTGAAAAAAGCTCTTCCTTCCCTCCCTCGCTCTTTTTCTCTCTCCTCCCTTACAATTCAAGATTCAAGATTCAAGATTCAAGATTCAAGATCAAGATCAAGATTCAAGATCAATTCAAATTCAGGACAAGGGAATTGTCGCTACCAGAGGAGTTGAAAGAAAATGTTTAACAAATAAACAATAATGAAGCATAAGAGCATCAAATCACAATATTATAACAGAGGATACTGTATCCTCTCCTCCTTCCCTCATCCTCTCCCACTCTCTTCTCCTCTGCCTCCACCCTACTCTCCTCCCTTCTCCCCTCTTGTCCCCTTTTCTCCTCTTCTCTCAGCAGGATGACTATTGGCAAATCAAGCGGGGTAGGATTAATTGCAATTCAAGGTCTATTACTGCTGCTGCTTAGTTTGAGCCGGGAGGGAGGGAGGGAAGGAGTGGGAGAAGGAGAGGGGAAGGAGATAGGGAAGGAGATAGGGAGATCAAGAGAGAGAGTGGGAGTTAGAGAAGGAGGTGAGGGGCGGAAACGGAGAACGAGAGAGATAGAGGTTGGGAGTCAGAGAGGGGGGGAGGGAGGTAGAAAGAGAGAAAGAAAAGAGGGAGAGGGGTTTCAGGAAAGGAGGGAGAGTAGAGAGAGAGAGAGACAGAAACTTACTGAACTCAACCAGGATGTCAAGACAGTCGAGAGAGAAAGAGTACCAGTGTGTGTGTGTGTGTGTGTGTGTGTGTGTGTGTGTGTGTGTGTGTGTGTGTGTGTGAGTGAGAGAGAGAGAGAGAGAGAGATTGAAAAATAAAGGTATAGTGAGAGCATTGCAGGCACGGCTGCCCAGGTCTGTGGTTTGTTAAATAGCTTTTTGATGGAATTGGTGAAGCACTGAAGCCTGTCACACTGTTAGCTGGCACACCACAGAGAGAGAGGGAGTGAAGAAAGAAAGAAAGAAAGAAAGAAAGAAAGAAAGAAAGAAAGAAAGAAAGAAAGAAAGAACAATAGGTGCAGGGTGAAGGGAGGGAATAGAAAGAAGGGAATGAAAGTGAGAGTTAAAAAAAAAAAGATATGGACGTTGTTTTATTTTTACTGTGGAGTTATTCTGCCCTCAAGAGGCCATAACGGGTACAGCAGCTCTAAATACTGCCACGACTGAACCAAAACCTCTCTCTAAACCCAATGAATGTCTGTGCTTCTCAACATAGACTTTACATGGACATCAACACATTTGAGTGGTTATTGGGCTGGGGACATTTAAATGGTATTAGTTTGAGAATGAGTATTAGTTTTGCTGTAAATTCACATATTTCCATACATTTCTCATTATTATATGGTCAATAGATTTTTTTTGATTTTTAATGCTTCCACTTATTTCACATTTTTGGTATATTTTCATATCTTACATATTCTGCATTTCTTTCTTTGTCTCAGTAAATTCTGCTGATGATATTTTGCGCACTCTAATAATACTATAATCCATACTTTTCCACCATACTATTCATTCATATATTCCACCTAACATGTTCTGAGTGTAGTTGTGTATGTTTATATAACTCCCATTTGCTCTATTCTTGTTTATATCCCATTTTTCTGTTTTTATTTCCTGGATTCTTTTGCTATTTGCTGCTGCAACAGCCGAGCTTCCGCATCATTAAAGATCATTAGGGGATCATTAAAGTTTAATCTTGCTTTATCTTAGAAAACCGACTTGTTACCCTTGCAAAGATTAATTAGAAAGGAAGTTAAGTTCAATTATTTCAGCTCTTTGGGTTTCATGCTCTGTCCACACATGAAACAATGCTCAGTTCCATGACGACACAAATTTCTATGGCAGCCATGCATGGTCGAAGATTACCACGATACCCCAGGAAATCCACTTGTATCCACTGTATCCATTCATTTTTTGAGTACCTTGAGTTGGCAATTGCTAGATCCCATTTCCAGGGGGAATTGTGAGCATGGGCATCAGTTAGGTCGACGTTCTCAAAACTCTCTGTATATAAATCCACACATATGTTATTTAAAGTAATAGTCTGCGACATTTTCAAGTAAATAAATGTCTGTTTTGCTACTCTCAACACAGTTCATAGAAGCTTTTACATTTCCTGTTCTAAACACCGGCTGTCTGGTAGGTCTTTCCCAGGAGAAATCCTCTGGCACACAGGAAGTGATGCGTTTCATGTTTTCAGCAGCAGCAACAGCGGTGTGTTTGGAATAAAAAGAAGAAGAACCGGAGTAGTTACATGCACGGGAATGTAAATAGTTTGTTTTTAGCAAAGGCTAACCTTGCTGGCGAGCTATCGCGCTGATGCATAGCTGATGCGTAGCATATCAAAAAGTTCACTTACTAGTTTGAATGTAGCTAGCTCTTAACTAGGAACTCTTAACTAGGATAGATAGATAGATAGATAGATAGATAGATAGATAGATAGATAGATAGATAGATAGATAGATAGATAGATTGATTGATTGATTGATACAATAGATAGATAGATAGATAGATAGATAGATAGATAGATAGATAGATAGATAGATTGATTGATTGATTGATTGATTGATTGATACAATAGATAGATAGATAGATAGATAGATAGATAGATAGATAGATAGATAGATAGATAGATAGATAGATAGATTGATTGATTGATTGATTGATTGATACAGTAGATAGATAGATAGATAGATAGATAGATAGATAGATAGATAGATTGATTGATTGATTGATTGATACAGTAGATAGATAGATAGATAGATTGATAGATAGATAGATAGATAGATAGATAGATAGATAGATAGATAGATAGATAGATAGATAGATAGATAGATAGATAGATAGATAGATAGATAGATAGATAGATAGATTGATTGATTGATTGATACAGTAGATAGATAGATAGATAGATAGATAGATAGATAGATAGATAGATAGATAGATAGATAGATAGATAGATAGATAGATAGATAGATAGATACAGAATCTAGTTACTTTAACTGATCAAAAGAAATGAAAAAGACTGGTTGCACATGAAAGAGCAGCCAGAAGACAAAATATAAATCAATGTTAATGTGGAGTATTGGGGTCTAAGTTGTGAAATGTCTTGTCTGCCTGTTTCCAATTCTTTACAGTCCAGTGGATGATATATAGGAGGCCTTTTCCCAATAGATTTTTGCCTGGCTGGTGGTGCAAGCCTCATATGGGGGGCCTGGAAGGCAGCACCATTCTTAACACTGATAGCTCCCTACTCACTGCTTACACACCATGATACACACACACACACACACACACACACACACACACACAGCAGACACTCAGGCACAAGCACACTCTGTAACACATACTGTACACAGGCATATACACTCCCACCCCACACACAAACACACACACACCTACCTGTGTATTATTTTCAGACATAAACCCACACACACAAACATGCACACACGGTGTAAAGACACACACACACACACACACATACATATATATATATGCCTCTGCTCTTCTCTGCTCCCTACTCCACAGGGCACACTTTGACTTCACAACACCCTGAAATGTTCCTGACAAAATAAAACATCACTGCATCAAAACACTATGAAGAACGTTTTTTGTGATTTTTTTTTCCCCCCCATCGCCCCTACTCCTCTGTTCCAGATCGATTTGTTTCTTTGAAGACGGATTGTGAGAAGAAAACAGAACAGCTCAATCCATCATTCTGTCTGCCTGAGGCCCTGTGCCATAAACAATACATTACTACTGGTATCTGAACGTGCCCGTAGGAACCCGGCAGAGTTCAAAGCTATAACCACAAACAAACAGAATGGAACCATGCAACTTATTTGAGATAATTCCCGTAGCCATGCCGCCTCTGTGTGCACGTCTTGTGTTTCACAGCCACTTAGGACCACGCTGCGTTAGCGTTTACTGTAAACGTTTATCTGACACCCTCATCCAGACGAAGAAGAGAATAAGTCAGCTTTCATGAATCACCACGTAGTCTAATAATACACAAGCTGCACTGGTTCGCCTCCATCCCAAGATGAATATGGAAGAACAATCTAAGTTTTAACGTGTGTAATGTTTTCAAAATTCAGCGTGGGAGTGGCCGCAGGAGAATAAAAAATATATATATTTTGATGCCGTGATTTACTACATTGACATTCAAGATTCAAGATTCAAGAACTTTATTTGTCATATACACATACAGGATGTACAGTGACATGAAAGTGGCAATGCTTACGGGATTGTGCAAAAAACAACAACAGTATATACAATATAAGAATCAACAATATGTACAATAAAAAGTAAAAAGAAGCAACCCTATTTACAATATGTTAAGAAAAAAAGTATGAAAAATATGTGAAAGATATATAAATATGTGTAGTCACTATATGTATATCTATGTGTGTGTGTGTGTGTGTGTGTGTGTGTGTGTGTGTTTGAGTGTGTGTGCATAAGAGGGGCAGTGTGTGTGTCTTGGTGGGGGCCCTGGTGAGGTCAGAGTTCACAGTCCTGATGGCCTGAGGAAAGAAACTCCGTCTCAGTCTCTCTGTTTTGGCAGCGTGACTACGGAGGCGCTTGCCTGACGGCAGCAGCTGAAACAGTCCGTTGTTGGGGTGGTGAGGATCCTTCATGATCCTGCAGGCTCTGGTTCTGCACCTCCTGGTGTACAAGTCCTGCAGGGTGGGGAGTGTAGTTCCAATAGTGCGTTCAGCACTACTCTCTGCAGAGCCTTCCTGTCCTGAGCGGAGCTGTTGCCAAACCAGGCAGTGATGCTTCCTGTCAGGATGCTCTCTACAGCTCCAGAGTAGAAGGACTGAAGGAGCCTCGGGGAGACTCTGAATCTTTTAGTTCATTTTGTACCCTCATTGTTTTGTGTGCACAACTTTATAATTTGTACAAACAAAAGAACATGTTCCCACGAGTTAATAAAATGTGCATGGTTTTTAAAGTATGCTTGATTCAGCACCTGCAGCAAGTTTCAAACTGATTTCACTCACTTGCCATAATTAGTAGAATTTACTTGATTGCACTGATTTAGTGTAACTACTCAGATATTGAATGAGGCTTTGGATAATGGATGGACTTGCTGATTACAGGTTACTTCAGGTAAAACACAGCTGATGAATCAACAGGGCATTACCTACTACAATGCTGCCATGCAAAGTGTTACTGTTTTTACTATTGTTAGCAAGAAACAACCGACACATAGAGAGTTAATGGGCTCTACCATCGTCAATAAGCAGACTAACAGCGCATACACACTGCGGGAGGAGCGAGAGGCTCTGGTACAGGCAAACCATGTATTTTTTGGTGCTCTGGTATTTTGCAACGTTATGTTGTATTCACAAGTTAACAGCTAGCAGGCGAGCACTATAGGAGACATTAACCAAGAATAAACAGGGGGAAAAAATACTTTCAAGCTTACCATCGACCCCAACGATGGATGCAAACATTCTCCCAGCATCGTTTTTGAGACCTTTATTCCTGTAGTCTTTCAAATAAAGGGTGTAGAGAACTGGGACGCTTTGAATGGCTGTAATCAAGTTCTCATCCATTCTGTATTTGCCAGGCAGGACTATTGTTCAGAGAACAAAATCAAATTGATAAGGAAACAAGGAAGCACACAAATCTGGTTGGCTGATGACGGCTGATGGCGGTGAAAACTTCAGGCGTGTCCGTCTCCTCTCAGCCGAGAAGCTTGTCGACCGTCCACACATTGGCTGAGTTTCCCTGGTTGCTCTACAGGAAGTGACTGGACTTCCAGTGACTTGTTGCTCACAAAGTGGACATCATCATCAACATCCTCTCCAATACCTCTCAGAATAGGGGCTGGTGTTGTTGCATTGGCTCTACATATTCACTTATTACGTGTGCACGTTTTACATCTATTTGTACACTTTGTATGTAACTCCATGTAGTTTTATACATTGTGCACACACAACAGCATGTAGTCTGCATGGGTTAATACTTCTTTTTCCCCTACAGGACGGCTCCCCCCTGCCTGGGCTCTCACCTCACTATTTATGGCTTTATATTTGAGTCCTGTGTGTATTCATGGTTCAAGACAGTAGAGGCACTGAGAAAAACAGATTATACAAATTCAAACCAAAACAATGGTACACTCAACTATAAACTTTCTTAGAGGAGACTGGAAGACGAACTCAAGGACAGAAGGAATGTAAACACAAAAATAAGTTCTAATGCACGGCAGCATTCAGAAATGCATTAAAACAAAAAAGTATCTCTTGGCCTTCAGCAGTGTTTTCTCAAATGCTCACAATGGCGATATCCTGAAATAAATTAGTTTCTCCTGGTGTGCATTAAAAAAACACTTCTTCTCTGGTGGATCACCTCTCCATCTTTATTCTACTGTTGGCCCCACAGAATCACAATGGAAATGAAGTCAACTTTCTGAATCCTGTCCAGTGTGACACAAAGTACTGGTTACTACTTTGCTATTATTAAGCCATCTTATGTGTACAACCCTCATGTACAAACATCGTGACACACCAGGAAGTGTCCTTGTCAAGAGTAAAAATGAGACTTCACACTCAACAAAACAGAATCTCCACACTGACTAAAATAAGCTCCACTGCTTTCCAATGCACGGCAGCATCCACACAGAAATGCATTTGAAATGATTTGCAGCGTTTGCTTTCCAACGTAATTTTCTCCAAAGGTGAATTAGTGAAGAGCATTGATTTCTGACTGGGCAATACACTGAATACCACTGAACACCTGCCTTTCTTCAAAGAGACGGACAACACAAACACCACTGCCGGTCCAAGGATCCTCTCAAGACACACAAATCATAATTCTTGCTTTCACACAATTCAGCTACCTGGCACTTATTTCAAATGTTAGGTCCGCAGAATTGAATTGGAATGGATTTTCTGAGCCTCACAAATGAAAAAAATACATTTCACATTATAATACTGTTAACACAGTTACCTCAAATCTGAACTACAGATGTGACAAATTACAGCATAATTGTCACTCCACTTTACCAGCCAATGGCTTGCTGCCCTGAACCTCCCCTTTAAACAGATTTCCAGCTTGTGCCTGTTCACCATCGATTTGCACTTGGCACTTGGAAAATAACCCTCTGATACAAAAAACGAATTAAACCCTTTATTTTTATGAAAAGTGGTATAAAATACTGCCTGCTGTATTCAATAAGCAGTTGCACACTCTCACCTCTGCCATTAATATATATTACGGCGTCCACTAGTGACCAGCAATGTTACTAGGCCCCACTAGGAGGCAGTCTCCTATCTCAGTCTGCAATCTGCTGTCTTTACACATTTTGCTTCCCCTTGTTAAATTGAAGTGTGCAAGTGAAATCTGCACTGAGGAAGTGAACAAAACACGCTCTCACCTCCCCCAACAGTTACCAGTGACGTGCCCTTGAGCAAGGCAGTTCCACTGGTGTTTGTGCCCAACAGATCTCAGGTGTAAGGGTGTGTTCGTGCATAACCCTCCCTCCCCCTGCAACTACTCCCCTAGACTTGTTGTTGTGTTTGGTATCAACTAGCCTGACTGAACGGGAGTCTAAATCAAATGCTTACAAGGAGGGACACAAAATGAAACATCAAGGGTGTTTCCTCATTTTGATGTAGAAGTTTTAGGGGAATATCTGAGGGTAGTGTGCCCGTCCTAGTCAGCCCCCCTGTTAGAGTGAAACATGAAGAGAAAACAAAGCATCCTCAGACTAGAGGCCGGGGATGGGTGCCGGTCCATGGGCTCATTAGCCGGCATCTATCCCGCTCTATTAGCTGTAATGGAAGAGAGCCCTGAACGTGGCAGTCCTGTTAGTCCCAGAGACAAAAAGACAACTACTAGTGCATACACACACACACACACACACACACACACACACACACACATACATGCGGATCCCTTGAGGGCTCGCTGGCTTGGTTGGCTGGCACAGATGGAGGCGATTAGCTCCTAGTGTTTTTAATGGAAACAAGGGTTTGTATTAGAGGCAGTCACTGAGTGTGGCCATGCTGTTGCTTGCCATTCCCCAAGACAAAGGGACTGCTGCTTCTCTGTCGCTGGAAAAAAAATGCTTTTCCGGGCCCTAAGAGGTAAGAATTTGCCGTTTGTCCCCAGTACAAAACATCGCTTACTGTTTACCTGTCAACGAAGAGACAACATGGTCTCAAGAGGCAAAAATACTTTGCAAATGGTGGTGGGTTTTTTCCAGCGGCTTTCATCGTCAAAGTGACAGCCCCTGGGAATCAGCACACTCATGGACAAACAAGTGGGTACTGTGCAGTGCTCAGGCTGCCGAAGCCCTCCACAAGGCCTGAGGAAACCCTTCAGAATCTCGGACAACTTTCTCACCGAGTGAAACTAGTCGACATATTAGTAACCAAACTATCACCCACGGCTACTTCAGGTGTGGAGATCAAACACGCCAGCCTCGCCTTACTTGTTAAAGGTAAATAAATCATTACTACATGGTTGAGACGTCAGTATAAGTACCGTAACCAAAGAGATAGGCAGCCTCTACCAGTCTGTACACTTTACATGGGCGAAATATCAAATGCAAGAATGACAAGTCAATACTTTTGTCCTTGTGGAGAATGTTCTTCCCAGGTTGTCTTGGAGAGAACAAACTTCTCATGCATGCGAGCAGAGAGAGAAGCATCCTCACAGTTTGAGATGGGCGGTGCGCTCTCAAACTCTTTGTAGTTGTCGTTTGTTATTTTTGGTTTTATAGTCTTGTCACTTGTCGTGTTTTGTTAGATGGCTAGAGCATTTACCAAAGCACATACACACACACTACACTCCTTTCTGATCCGGTCCTGATAATGCATTTCATCTCTTTGCAGCTCAACAGTTACCAACTATCTTAGCATTTATCTTTTTAATAATGAAATTATTTGGCTGTTGGTTTATGATTACAGTTCATGTGGTGTTTTAACAATCCAGCCTCAGGACCTTAAAAGAAAAACCCTCTCCTCCCTTGTAAAACGACATTTAGCACATTGAGTTGAGAAGATATTCTTGTTAAACCTCTTGTTCACACTGTTCAGGATAGAGTGATACAGTGTTAAATACTCATTCAACCCTTAGCTCTTACAGTACGATACTTTTGTCAGCTGAAGAATGTGTCAGTTCATTAAGTGGGAAATTTCAAAATAGAAGTCCTCCTGGCATTTACCATTGTGGACTGAAAGGACATGCCTTGGGGTGAGCCAATCTCGCCTTGTGAAGCTTTTTTCAGACATTGTATTCAATTAAAAGAGTAATCAGTAAAGAAGTCCACTGTATTTCTAAAACCCATTAACATGCTGTGATTACTTTGAGTAATTTGTTTACATTACCCTCCAAAGTCCATATAATGAAAAGTTAAATGAACAGTTCATTCCAATTCACCGACTGTAATCTGAGTAATCCTGTAAAGTGGCACTTGTGTGAGATAATTATTGCCTCTTGGGAAATGTAAAAATCTAATGGAGTGAATTTAACTGGGGATCATTGTTCTGCAGATTCAGTTAAAACCAATCTATCCTCACCGCGTGAAACTAATGATTTCAATGAAAGTCTTTTGCTAAGAACACACACACACACACACACACATGCACCCAACCAACCACCCACATAAACACATCCTCATAGTCTAGCATGTATGTGTGTGACTGTATGTACATGTGCATAGGTGACATTGTGACATTATTGTAAGGATAAAAGCGTCTGCTAAATGACTGTAGTGTGTGTGTGTGTGTGTGTGTGTGTGTGTGTGTGTGTGTGTGTGTGTGTGTGTTTCATAACAGCCCAGTAGTGTGCAGTAAAACCAGAAATTTTGTTGAGATGAAGACTCACACACACACACACACACACACACTCTATAACATACGTCAATAAGGAAATTTTGTAGAATCATAACTGGGGGAGTGCCAGTTCTCTTCAAAGTGTATGTGTGTGTGTGTGTGTGTGTGTGTGTGTGTGTGTATGTGTGTATGTTTATGGGTATGTGTATGTGTGCGCTTGTACAATGTGTATGTCTGTGTCTGTGATACAAAGAAAGAAAGGGAAAAACAGAAAAAGAAATAACAGCTGAATATTTCCTTTCATCTGGCCTTTTGTGTGGCTGAGAGCAGAGAGAGAGAGAGAGAGAGAGAGAGAGAGAGAGAGAGAGAGAGAGAGAGAGAGAGACGGAGAGAGAGCAGACGAGTCACAAAGGTCATTAATTGCTCTCTTTCAGTCAGAGGAGTGAAAAGGAGAGATGATTATGTCTCTCTTTTTAAACACACACATCGAGAGAGAAAAGGAGAACGTGCAATCAAAGTAATTTTGTGTTCAAATTGCAGAGGGCTGGAGGGAAAACTACTCCGAGGTCCTTGACATTCCCATCACTGTGAAGTTCAGACAAGAGCTCTGAGTCTCAAAAGACTTAAAGGACTACACTGACTTTTTGCCCTTTATGTGATGAGAGGATTGGAGGAAAAAAAACAACACCAACTCTGTATTATTAAAAGCCGTATTGTCTTATGTTAGATAATGTGCTGGTTGCCTGTGGGCACTTAAAGGCCTGCACCGACGTTTTGGGAGTTTGGCCCACTGGTCACCATACTCAACATCTCACAGGAGGATTGATACCAGAATCATCTCTGTGTCTCCGGTAGATAGCTCTGTCCAGTGCACATGCTAACACTTTAGCATGCAGTATGTTTAGTAACCATAGACGAGTAGCATTATCCTAGTAAGTATGAAGAGTACACCCACGCACACCTGCACCAGAGAGATTGGCGTCTGCATTTAGCGGGACGGAGGCGCCTGCAAGTCGGCGATCCGGGGGTTAACGAATAGCATACATGTGTGGATTTTTTTCCTCATTGTACACGGAAATCTTTTTTGCTGTGCACAATTTTTTTTTGCTGTGCAAAAATCTTTTTTTCACATTTGTGACTCGGAAAAAACATTTGTAAATTGTATTGGTATCATATTCACTCCACAGAAATCACTGACACTATTGAAAGTCGTTATGGCGCCCCCTGCTGGAACACTGTTTCACCACAGACATTCCTTTACTCTCAAATTGATTGGGCTGTTTATACAAGAGCTGACAGTACGTGACCAGCTAAACGTGGGTCTCACATGAATTTAGACGCTGTAAAAGGTTGTATGTAGTTAGGAGAGAAGAAGAAAGATAGGAGAGAATAAAGGCCACCAACTGCTTTCACCCAGGAGTGAAACAGAGACAGAGAGAGAAAACAGACACAACAGACACTAGGTCTTGACAGAAAATTGCCAGAACCAATCTTCCAGAAAGTGTGTGTATGTGTGTGGGCGTGTGTGTGTGTGTGTGTGTGTGTGTGTGTGTGTGTGTGTGTGTGTGTGTGTGTGTGTGTGTGTGTGTGTGTGTGTGTGTGTGTGTGTGTGTTAACATCACCACTGGGCTGTTGCTCCGCTCAGCCGGTTCAGCACCACGGAGAGCGCCTGCTCCCAGCCAGAGCAGAGCAGGGTGAGGCCGTTTCCTCCCTTTTAAAGCTCCTTCAGGCAAGATTTCTTTGTAAAATTACATCCGTCTCATCAGCCTGAATCACAAAGTGGGGCTGCAACAGAGAGGCGCGTCACATCCCGCTATCTGGGATAATTTGGCCTATTTGTCCAAATTGTTATTATTATTATTATGTTGGTGTGTGGGCATGGTCGCTGGTGGGAAATCTTCTCGGTGCACAGGAATTGACACATCAAAATTTAAGAGAGAAATACAAAACTCACTACCGATGATGGCTAAATCTCTTCACCCAAGAACACAGAGAAGGCCTCTTTCCAGTTTGAGATGGGCGCGCTCTTATTTTGGAATCGTTCTTCAGCCATTAGATGTTACATCAAATGGAC
Source organism: Hoplostethus atlanticus (assembly GCA_034670405.1). Taxonomy (NCBI): domain Eukaryota; kingdom Metazoa; phylum Chordata; class Actinopteri; order Trachichthyiformes; family Trachichthyidae; genus Hoplostethus; species Hoplostethus atlanticus. The sequence goes on from JAXDDX010000061.1 coordinate 798,547, forward strand.
ACAGGAACAGACAGGAAGGCATACTGAGAAAGACCTACAGAGGACGGGGATCAGAGCAGCTTGAGAGATCGAACCAAGGGACCAGACGAATGAACGGACTGCAGAATTGGCTTTGTGATAGTGAATAAATGGGCTGACAGACTCACTCTCTCTCTCTCCCCCCTCCTCTCTCTCTCTCTCCCCTCCCCTCTGTTTCCCCCAGGCGCCACATTGACGTCTCAACAAAGACTTAAGTTGGCTTTGATCCTTCGCTCCCTTTCCCCCCACCGCTATTAATCAAGATTGTTTTCATTTGGCGCTGAACCTTGTTTGAATGTGTTTTATTTGTAATCTTCAGCTCGTACTGCCAGTGGGTTGCTACATCTTGTGCTCGCTGCAGAGAAAGATGGGGAAGGAAAAACAGTTGAGAGAAAAAAGAGGCTTTGACAGCTCACTTTCTCCTTGCATCTGGCCTTTTCGTTGAGGATGGCCGCCTGCCTACGTCTATCGACCAACACCATCTTGTTCCCATTGGCAGGTTGTTATACTTCCCCGTTTTACTGCACACATTGCAGCTCCAGCACCTGCAGACCAAGCTGTCAGTTTTAGGTGACTCTGCAGGTATGCAATGCCAAGTTGAGCTTAATGGAGAAGTTTGTAGTGTGACGCTACACGGATGCATCAGTCAAAGTCAAGGAGAGTGACCCGGAGAAAGCACTTGCCTTGCCAGTTTAGCACCAAACTCTGAGGGACTGAAATTCTCAACAACATTTCTGCAACGAAGAAGCCTCAACAGTGATTGAGGTATTGTCATATCCAGCCTGATTGCTACTGGAAGGCGCAGTGAGAAGCTTAGTAGACTAATAAATCTTATAAACTATTTCCCTCCCAATGTTGATGGGGGAGTTGGACTGGAAAGAGCCGTGGTTACTCAGTGGGTAAGCGCTCATGCATTTCTTTCTCGGGCAGGTTTTTTCCCTCAAGAATTGGCTGTGAAATGCTCAAACTCCAGGTGAGAAAATGATTGGATCATTGAGAGAAAGCGTCGCTATACGTTACTGGAAAAGCGAAAACTTCCCGCCGAGCCAAATATGAGCGCTGCCGCTGAGAAAACAATTCAGCTTGACGTTGAGACCCAGAGTTAAAGTTGTTCCCCCCAGCACGCCTCTCGCCCCTGAGACCCAGACTCATTTAAAACATATCGATACTCTTGTCATGTCGCAACCCAGCAGCCATGACTCACAGCCTCTTCTGGGTCTCGACCCACCGGTGAAAAACAAGGCCTGGTGAAAAATGATCTTATTGTTTGCAAAAGCACCTTGAATCACATCGATCTGATGGAGCCTTTAATGTTGATTGATCAAGTAGAGATTAAATGCTGAAAGGTACATTTACAGCATCTCTCTCTCACCCCCTCCCTCCCTCCACCTCTCCCTCCCTCCATCTCTCTCTCTCACTCTCTCCCTCCACCTCTC
>JAXDDX010000061.1:805000-890000 GCA_034670405.1 Hoplostethus atlanticus
CATAGAGAATCATATCCATTTCCAAATCAGTTAAGAAAATAAATCAAAATCCAACCCAAAATCTATTTAGGTTTTCACATGATTTTATTTACCCAACTCACCTGAAGATGGACCATGAGAATATAAAATGGGTCCCTAATAAGCATCAGCTGCATCCGTGTGTCACAATTTATATTGCATTTACAATATTCTGTCCCCCTGTCTCTCTCTAGGTCTCTGCCAGTCCACTCTAGACATATTGTGTCCCTACAAAGGGTGGGCCCTCTACTTCACTGAAGGTAAGTGTGTGTGTGTGTGTGTGTGTGTGTGTGTGTGTGTGTGTGCGCAGCTTTGGTTGTATGAATGATGACATGATTAATGATACATACTGTAAATACTGTTCATATAAGATCGTAATGATGACAGTGTGTGTGTGTGTGTGTGTGTGTGTGTGCACGCGTGTGTGAACACTTGCAGGCTTCATAGAGAGCTCACCATGTGTGGAGAAGGTCAAAGTGTTTGAAAAATACTTCACCTCCAAGATTCACCTTTATGACAAGGTCAGTCAGTCTGTTTGTTTACCTGTCTACCTGTCTGTCTGGTTACCTACCTGTCTGACTACCTACCTGTCTGTCTGACTACCTAGCTATCTGTCTGACTACCTACCTGTCTGTCTGACTACCTAGCTATCTGTCTGACTACCTACCTGTCTGTCTGACTACCTAGCTATCTGTCTTGACTCAGTACGTGTCGCAACATACAACATACTACTTTATCAACTTGACAACCTAACTGTCTCCTTGCATATGGTTTATATGCATACTGGTTCCTGTTCATGTTCATCGATGGTTTGAAGGAATACTACAACCCTTGGTGCCTATGAAACCCTTTCAAAACCAGTTTTTCTTAATTCCTGAAAAGTTGACATTTTGTCTGAATGTGAATATGGGATTCATGAATGTTTATTTATGAATTAAACTGTTGTTACACTAGAGAAGTGTCAGCTAAATTACCTAATTTTGTGTGTGTGTGTGTGTGTAGGATGAGATTGAACGTCAGGGCAGCGTGCTGGTGGATTATGTGGACCTGATTGGGGACAGGCTGGTGTGTGAAGCGCTTCCTGAACTAACCACTCAGCTGAGGGAACAGCCAGAGATGATCCTCAACTGTTTGGGACTGGCCATTCACCAGGTCCACACATGCAGGCACACACACACACGCACGCACACAGTGGCGCCTTCACAGTTGAGCCTTTGATTACATTTAAAGTGAAAATACACCCTTAAAATAATTAACGTTGTTCTTATGGTTTTATGATTTTATCCCAAGCTGGAAACTAGAAAACAAAATCTGTGAAATCCTTAAAAAAGACTAAGTTTAGAACTGTCGGAGTAGCAGACTGACACTGTGGTGTGTGTGTGTTCAGGTGTTGACTACAGACCTAGAGAAACAGGCTGCTGATTTGCAAGGGCAGGAGCTTCCTGTAGCCACACCAATCATCAGCATACCTCTCATCCACGCCAGGTATAACACACACACACACACACACACACACACACACACACACACAAAGCAATTAATATAATTCACATCAGCGACGGTTAAAGATGTAAAACGTTCCCCCTCAGCACCAGGGCTGCAAACAGGCAAATCCCAGACAATAAGCAAACTGAAATGTCTCCGCTTGGAGCAAAATTGTTTTGATTAAAAAATCATCATCACCTAAAAGCAACGACAACAGCAAGCTGGCTCTATTTTGCACTTTGCCAGTTCGTCTGAGGGAGAATTTACTGCTTGTGAGAACAAGCTTGGACTCAACCCTTTTACCAGAAAAGTTAATCTGCCTTAATCTCCCTCTCTATGTGAAGGTTGTATAACTACGAACCGCTGACGGTGTTGCGGACTCTGCGAGCCAGGCTTTTTGGTCGGATGGTGTGTGTGAAGGGTACAGTGGTCAGGCTGAGCAATATCAGACCTCTCTGCACCAGGCTGGCCTTCAGGTGCCTGGGATGCTCACACACACACTCTGTGCCGCTGCCGCATGGGAGGTTTACTACACCTACCAAGGTATGAACACACACACTCTCTCTGCTTACACATACACTCCCTGAGCTAAATCAACAATGAGACAATAACAATGCTAAGCGTCATAACAATTATATTTCAAAGTTAATTTAAGATAAAACACACACAGCATCTCTTATACTTGGTGTCTGGTGCTGCTACACAGATGGCTTACTGCACCCAAGTTGTGTATATATACACATACCCACTTTGAACACACACCACCATAATGATTTGCTTTCATCTACTTTTTGTGTTGCATGTGTGTGTTCTCTCTTAGTGTGTCGGGCCTGAGTGTCGCAGTCGTTCCTTCACCCCCGACAGGAGTTCCCCTCTCACACACACTGTAGACTGGCAGACCATCAAGTAGGTACACACTCACAAACATTACTACACACACACACATTGTTGTGAGCCAACTAATGACAAGGAAGAAGAGGCTGGGTTTAATGGGTATGTAGGCAGCTGACAGTTTGCAACAAAAACTAGAATACAAATGGAAAGTACCGGTAGAAAAGTTGGTAGTAGTTTTTACTCTGATCATAAAGAGTCTGAATGGAGAACATGGGCTGTGTTGTTCAGTGTGTGTGTGTGTGTGTTGGACATAAGTACTGTTTCCTGATAGTGACAGCTACTGTAGCTGCATTATGGAAACCAACTGCACATCACATAACCTGTGTTTTCATTATCAGCACAAACTGTGGTTGAGGCAGCCCTTTTCCTACAAAAAAGTGGGTTAGTTGTTCAGTTAAGAAGTTTTGTCTCTCTAACCACCCATTGGTTCATTCTTGTATTTATTGTGAACTCTACTCTATTCTCTACTCTACTCTACTCTAACTCTATTGTGAACCCGCCCCAGGGTGCAGGAGGTGATTGGTGGAGAGCAGAGGGAGGCTGGACGAATCCCACGCACCATAGAGTGTCACCTGACCTCCGACCTGTGTGACAGCTGCGTCCCTGGAGACACTATTACCGTGACGGGGATAGTTAGGGTTACCAGCGACGGTACACACACATGCATACACACACATGCACACACACACACACACATCAAATGCTGGTGAATTTTGTCTACTCTTAAAAGCCACTTTGGCAGATTATCTTCCATAAAGTGGAGTTCTATTGAATTTTGGGATGCAAAGGCCACTGAGGCTTGTAGACAAAAAAGTTCCTTCCTGCCCTGGTCCTAACCCTGGACTAAAGAAAACACTGTTACTGGAGTGATTACAGTTCTTATCTGTGGACGATTAGATTGACTTCTCCCCTGGAGACACTGTCACTATCATCACAGACAGACAAGTTAGTTTTGTACCTGGAGACACTAGTGCTCAAGTGGTCAGGGTTACGAACAAATGTGGGAGGAAAATCTGGAAGGAGGAAATTAATGAGAAATGCTCTCCTCACAAACCAGAGGAGAGCCCTTGAGCAAGGCATGTAACTACCAGCTGCTCTGTGGCCAACAATAGAAAAGTGTTGTTGTGAATGAATTTCTTTAACTGAATGAGTGTGAAGGGTGTTGCTGAAAACTAGCGTACATTCTGAGGAAACTAAATAACATACACACCATGTATGTTGTGTGTGCAGGCGGTTCCAAGGGGAAGAAAGACCAGTGCATGTTTCTCCTCTATATCGAAGCCAACTCGGTCAGCAATACTAAAGGTAAGTTTGACTTGACGAGTTATGCCTGATAAAGTTATATTTCTAAGTTACAAGTATCCAGGTCAATAAGATTTTTTTTTTTTTTTAATGTGTAGGTCAGCGGTCGAAGGTAGGAGGTCAGGAGTCACGCGAGGGCCAGTCAGGGTCGGCGGGGTCGTTTGGAGGTCATTCTGGAGGGGCGGAGTTCAGTCTGAAGGAGCTGTATGCCATCCAGGAAATCCAGTCACAGCCTGACTTGCTGAGACTCATAATACAGTAAGATACTTACTGCTTACTATAGTACAGTAAGATACTGCTTACTGCAAAACTGCTACTTACAATATGGCCACACCATCATTACTACTAGCAAGAGTGTGACCTATATGAGTTTTAAGGCCAGTGCCAATATATTTGAAGCTGCTATATTTCTTTTATTGCCAATTCTGCAATAGATTCAAGATTCAAGAACTTTATTTGTCACATACACACACGGGGTGTGTAGTGAAATGAAAAGTGGCAATGCTCACGGGAATGTGCAAAAGGGCAACAGTACACAGTATTTACAATTTTTTTAAAAACAATATTTACAGTATTACAGTAAGAGCTCTTATATAAAACAAAACAACACAATATATACAGTAAGAGCACTTTTGGAAATGAAAATATAGTAGGAAGGGAAATTGTATGAATGTAATATACTATTAATTAACTATAAATATCCATCTTATTGAAGGTGGGAAACACTGACTGGCCAGTATGTTTTGGGTTTGTTTTTTTTAGATAAAAGGCCAATACCAGTACTCCCACTCTAATCCCAATAATCATAATGACGTTTAGTGTAAAAGGATGTACATCATCCTGTAAATAGTCACACCCACACCTAGAGGCTAATAATACAGTTAGATATTGTTGTTAGTAGTAGTTGTTGTATTGATTCTCAAACTGTTTCTGATAATTCTGCATGAACTGTTAACACATAACAAGACTACTCAACACTCTTCTTTCAGCTCTCTGTGTCCTGCCATCTACGGCCATCTGGTGAGTTGGGTGATGCATTGCACACACAAACAGGGATTTTCATTACAGATTACAAATGGGTTTGGGATTACACATGAGTTGGTGGATTACAGGTTCATCTTGATATACTGAACACTTGCCTCATTAATACCTGGTGAACCGGGAATGTTTCCTGTGGTCTGTACAGTTTGCCTTTTATGTTCAGGAACAGTGTAACATCTTGTAGATCAAACAGACTTGCAGTCAGTTAAAGTTAAAGTTGGTCTTTTTAAACTCTTCACATAGTGAGCAAAAACTAGGCTTTCAATTTCAATCCAACTGTCCCAAGGCTTAGGCTGACTTTAAAAATAAAACCAGGTATCGGGGTAGTGAGTTTAAGTCTTGTGTGCCCCTAGCTGGTGAAAGCTGGCCTAGCCTTGGCCTTGTTTGGAGGCAGACAGAAACACACGGACCGAAACAGCATCCCTGTCAGAGGAGACCCACATATCCTGGTGGTGGGAGACCCTGGACTGGGAAAGAGTCAGATGTTACAGGTGACACTGATGGCATGCACAGTAAACACTCTGAAACACATGTCATCTCAGAGCAGGCTTTCTTTATTGTGATTACGGGTTCGGCTGAACTTTCTGAAGCCGTATTTTGTTCTGAGTAAATGTAATAAGTGTGTGTGTGTTTGTGTTTGTGTAGGCAGTATGTAATGTGGCTCCCAGAGGAATCTATGTGTGTGGTAACAGCACCAGCACCGCAGGTAAATCTTACTGTCTCAAGATAATCTCTACAATAGCCCAATGTTGGGAAATTTTGACAATGGCTGTTAAATCTTGCTAATCCACCAGACTCTTAGTAAGTAACCATGTAGTTGGCTGGTGAAGAAAGAGCTTATTCCATGCTTTTCCATCCTTCTCAGTACAACTGTCTCATGGTATGTTGTTCTACTGCAATGGACTTTTTGAACCTTTCTATATTGATAAGTATAGTGCTCTGTCCAACACGTTCCCCTTTCACTACATCTGAGGTTCTGTTTTCTTTTTGCCGATGTGCTTCTCACTACTCATGTTCTCACTACTCACTCGATGTGTTCCTGCACCAATGGCACCAAGACAAATCCCTGTGCAGTATATTTATTGTGGTTTGCCAATAAATTGATTCTGGGTGTAATACATGAGATTCTCTTTCTGTAGGACTAACCGTTAGCTTATCCAGAGACCCAGGATCAGGGGATTATGCCTTGGAGGCTGGGGCCTTGGTACTGGCTGACCAAGGTAGGAATGGGAGGGTGTTTGGGTGCTGGTACACTGAGGAAAATTTGGTATTTGAATGGGGACTGTGTGTCTCTTTCTCTTTGTTCCTCTTCTCTCTTGTTCTTTGTCTCATTCTCTGTCTGTCTCATTCTCTCTCTCTAGGTCTGTGCTGTATTGATGAGTTTGATAAGTTGGGCAACCAACAGCAGGCTCTTTTAGAAGCCATGGAGCAGCAGTCAGTGAGTCTGGCCAAGGCTGGAATAGTTTCCTCTCTGCCTGCCAGGACTTCAGTCATAGCTGCTGCTAACCCCACAGGAGGACATTATAACAGAGGCAAGACTGTCTCTGAAAATTTAAAGTAAGTTAGTTGAACAGTTGGTCGGTAAATTATCCTGTCAGTCAGTTTATCAATTATAGCTGCTAGCCCAACTGTCTCTGAAAATTTAAGGCAAGTTAGTGAGTCATTTTGTTACTCAGTCAGTGGGTTTCTTAGCTTATCAGTGTGTTAGTCATTGGGTTAGTCATTCGTGGGGGGACACAACAACAGACTTGTGAACGCTTCAAGATAGATAGACCGCTGTGTTTGATTTATTTTTATTCCTGTGCTTTTGTGTCTCTAGAATGGGCTCTGCTCTTCTCTCTCGTTTCGACGTGGTCTTCCTCCTATTGGACGTCCCAGATGAGTCACATGACCGCCGCCTGTCAGAGCACGTCATGGCAACCAGAACAGGAAGAGGTGGAGCCATCAGTGCCATAGTTACCAGGGCCAACAACAGCGAATCGGAGAGATCTGTGCTCCTGGAACACTCGGACACTCCTCTGTCCGAACGCCTACAGGTTAAAAACACATCATATATACTGTTCACACTAAAAACCTAGCCGTTAGGTACACCACCCTCAAATCAGGATGTACAATTAAAGGAATAACTTTACTCATGGCTTGTCATTTGGAAAACTACGTCAGGTATCACAGTGTGTGTGTTTCTGTCCAGGTCCCTGCAGGTGAATTCGTGGACCCCATTCCAACGTGCTTGTTAAGGAAGTACATCAGCTACGCTCGTCAGTACGTCCATCCCTCTCTCTCCCCCGAAGCAGCACAAACACTTCAGGACTTCTACCTGTTGCTGAGATCCCAGGCTCAGTCTGCCGACGTCACGCCCATTACCACACGACAACTGGAGTCTTTAATTCGACTGACTGAGGTAAATTTCTATGGGTTTAGGCTGTCTTATTGTGGAGTCTAGGGCTGCACATTTATGGCCAAAACGATAATCCCGATCATTTCGCTACATAATGTGATTATGATTATTAATAACAGTTATTAATCCTACTTATTTGGGGAACAACGTAACGGCACTGCAGTTTTTGTGTCTTTTTGCAACAGCTTGATTAGTTTCACCAACAGCAGCCGTTATAAATGAAATGTTTTGACTTTTGTGATATGTCAATATTTCAGTAATTATGCAGCCGTAGGTGAATCACAATCATTCTGTAAATCTGTCTGTATATCTGTCTGCCTCTCTGTTAGGGCTGCACAATTAATCATAGAAAAAAATAAAATGGTGATGGTGACTAATGTAAGTTTCGAAACTGCTTGAAGATGACATAATCCCTGGCTTACTAATTAATCTACACATCAGAGAAACCCTTTATGTGGAAACTAAGGAAATCCTGAGATTTAGAAGAATTTGCTAACTTTGCTAAATTTTTTTACGCTACTACCATTTAAATCAGAAATACAAATCTTATTAGTGTACAGCAAAGGGAATCAGTTTCCCCAATACTATCCCAATACTTTCGATTGATTGTGTGTGTGTGTGTGGGTACTTGCAGGCCAGAGCCAGGTTGGAACTCCGAGAGACGGCTACCAAGAGTGATGCTGAAGACGTGGTGGAGATCATGAAACACAGGTAACACCAACAGCAGCGTCGCTACACTTTGTCAGGTCATAACTGTGTGTATCATCTGAATCAGTGGTTTTTCCTTATTTCCAGCAGTCTCATTTCCAGTTACATTCTAAAACAAGATATATTGATTTTGAAAAATAAATCATTCCCACAAGTTCATCATTTGATATGTCTAAAATGTATAGATGATCCAGTCTTCAAGTGTAATCAATTTTCATAATTCAGACAGTCCAGGAGATTTAGATTTGCAGAGGTCTAAGTTGTCTGTGCATGTCCCTCTCTATACATATTCTGGTCCATACATTGAGTGTCTTCTTCCTCTGTGTTTATCTACCTGTGTTTATCCCTCTGTGCAGTTTGGCAGACAGTTTAGGACATAGCTTCCTCTGCTCTCTGTTGTCTGTGCGTCTGTTTTTAGCCTGGCAGACACCTACATCTAGCTCTGTTGTTTCTTCTCTCTCTCTCCATCTGTCTCCATATTTTTATAGTCTAGTTGATACGTACCCAGACAGCGTAGGGAAACTAGATTTATATCTGCTCAGTTCAAGTCAGTTTTAATTATAATCCCAGATTATAATAAATCCTTCATTTTAACAAACCTCAGCAGACAGTACAACACTGTACTACAAGATAAGATTTACAGACAACCGTGTGTCTCTGTTCGTAGTAGGGCTGCACAGCTTATCATATGTTGTGAATTTATCTGCCACATACTGTATAATAGAAGAGTTTTTACATATCATCAATATTGAAACGTTTCACTTACGCATTAATGGGTGAATCTGTAGAACTGTTAATATGTATGTGTCAATATAAACTTTACGTTTAAACAAAAAAGACTGTCTGCTGTAGTTAAAAAATACATTGTTGATATAATGTGCAAAAGGTGTAGTACAATAATTGCTCCTCACATCATCAAGACAAATAACCAAGATTAATAATTGTGGTCACAACATCTAGTAACATAAACAAGATTATGCAGCCCTGGTTTACAGTCTGTCAGGGGATCTGGATTTATGTCTCCCTCTGTGTCTGTGGTTCTGTTTTTCAGTCTTGCTGATACCTATTCAGATGGTATGGGCGGTCTTGACTTCCAACGCTCTCAGTTGGGGTCGGGCATGAGTCAGCGGAGCGCTGCGAAACGATTGGTCAACGCGCTGCACGCGCATGCTCAGAGGACCAATCAGAAGCTGTTCGACCTACAGCTGCTCCGATCCGTGGCAGACCGACTGAACATACAGGTAACAACACTGAGACACACTGAAATACATGCTTGCACACACACACATGCACCACAGGTATATACACACCTGGTTGAGTAAGGCATAATGTGCAGCAAGCTGGCCATTATCGGGCTTATTTTGCAGATAATAAAAGGCTCCTAACACTGTATGTGTGTGTGCGCGTGCATTTATTAATTCATTCCAGGTGTTGGACTTTGAAGGTCTGGTCAGTTCCCTGAATGAACAGGGTTTCCTACTGAAGAGGGGAGCCAGGCTGTACCAGCTGCAGACTGTTTGACCACTGACACTACAACAGACTAGACCGCTGCTCCTAATTACAGACGTTACAACAAGGTTAGTTTGCTAAATGAAGAACAGTGTTTCCTACTATAGCAAAGAAACAAAGTAAAGACTATCCAGACCATTAGATCCTGTTGAAGAGAGATAAGACACTATACCAGCTACAGTCTAATAACTGACTACTGCTGCAACAGACAGCATTTCACACACACATACACACAGTGCTCTCTGAAGGTGTGATTCAGATCATTTGGTTTGATTTAAGCGACTTGTTATGATGTGTATTAGATTTATGTACATATATACACATTTAACTGCTTGGGAGAGATTGATTTCATTTGAACAGTTGGCTGTCTCAGGTTTTCATCACTCTACAGTGCTATTACTGTTGTCTCTGTCTCTGTGCTATTACTGTTGTCTACACTCATTCGGCACCCCCACTGCGGTGACACAAGGAAAATTCATCATACATCAATTGCTCTGTATCAAAACAGAAGAGTAGAATAACAAGAATTTCATTTTTTTTCTTTGATACCCGGGGTATATTACTTCAATACGTTTCAGCTGAATTATTTATACTCAAAACGTGTATTTAAGCCTCAAGGCGACCTCTACGCTCTTAAAAATAATGTGTAATTCTCAGTACTCAAGTCGTGAGTAGTTTGGGCCAACACATTAGATATGTGGGCTAACACTTCATTCATTGATGTGAGAATGACACATTCTTTTCAGGAGTAAACAGATTTGTTTCATGTTAAACAGCTGTTTTGTTTTGCTCCTCATTTTTGTTAATGCTTTCTCTAATGTTTTGTAGAGCCTACTATGTTTTGGTTTTTGTACCTAAAGCACTTTATTAGTAAACCTGTCTTGGAAACATTCAGGACAAAGAATTATTTATTTTTATCATTATCTGTAAATTGCTGTGTTATCTTGTTTTACATTATCATAACGATAAGTTTGGTGTGTATTTAAGACATGGTCAATGCTTTTCTAGAGTCCTGAGTGGATGAGGAATGTAGTCACTGTTAAAATAACCCTTTTTCAGTCTTAAGAAATTCGAATAATACATTAAATGTATTGAATTTTCTACTAAAACAATCACAATTCCTGTTACTTAAAGGTCTTTAATATGTTTTTGTTGTTTCTCCTTAATCCCCCGAAGTTTCTCTTCCTGTGTTTGTATGTATTGTGTGTTTACCTGATGATACTCAAAATAAAACTTTGATTAGAAATTTTACGACGTCGTAACTTGTGTACGTATCAGAATACGGCAACATGGCAGCTTGCTGGCTCGAGCTGCTGTTCGTTCGGCTCTGAGCGACTGAAACAGAAACATCAACATGAAAACTGGAACTGACAGCACGAGACCAGCAAGTCGGTGACAGAGGGCTTGAGATGTTTTTGTGTTTTCGGAAGAGTCATGTTCCGCTGTGTTTGCGTGGCAACGCAGCGACTGTTAGGTGTTTGGTGGCCGCTCGTGTGTGTCGGCTCGAGCCTGCGTCATGGCGGAAGAGACACACACCTGTTACCGAGTGCGCGAGACTGAGCTCAGCGTGCACGGGCAGCCGCGTCTCGTGCTGGAATGGAATCATCCCAGAGGTCACACCGAGACCCTGGCACACGCATGGAACCTTATCACTCCACCGGGGAGGCCGCGAGATGTCGGTAGCCGACTTCCGGTCTCTGCTGTCTCCTGGGAAGCGAGGGCTGTGCAGCGGAAAACCCCAGGACACCCCAGATGGCTCCCCGACAGCGGACCGCAAGGAAGCCAGTTCTGTCCCGGGACAAGGGCTCTTTAAATTCAAAGAGCTGGTAGGTGGAGAGCTGACTTCCTACTTGGTTCTATTGCAGGAGTGTGTTTAGAAGATAGAAGGGTAGTTGGACACACATTTTATACACAATATAGTCAATATAAATATAAAGGTACCCCCCTGACCTGTCACCCAATCTTCATTTGACTTGCATCAGTTTGATACTACTCACTATGACGTGTACTGTAAAACTTTATTTTAGTGATAAAGTTTTATACCAGCCTAAAAACGTAGGTTTGCACGTAAGTTGCACAAATTTAAAAAAAGCTGTTTGTGTTTTGATTGTCGGCTTAGTCTTTGCTATCCCTTAGTTAAATCAGACGTATGATGGTATAAAAACATTAAGAAAGGCCTCAACAATTTGACATTTTAGACAATAGACAAGTTGGGCTGAATTTTCACTTCTATTCCAGTCTATTAAGTTTGACTTTATAAGACTGAATGCAAAATGTGATTCACTGTGTATTCTACATTACGGCTACACATGGTGACAAGGCCACACTTGATAATCTAATCTGATTTCTGCAGTATGAAAACCCGTGGACGATTCCTAATCTGTTGTGTGTGTCTCGGATCGTGTTGGCTCCGTTTCTGGGGCATCTTATCATCCAGCAGCACTTTCACCTCAGTCTGGCTCTATTTGCACTGGCTGGAGCGACTGACATGGTAATACACACTGACACACACACACACACACACACACACCCACACCCACACCCCACTCAGTCTTACTTATTCTGGAGCTGTGGATCTGTACACAGACACACCAGTACTGGGTCCAGTTTACTTTCAGATCAGGATGTGATAAAAGCTGATTATTCTATTGATGTTTGGTTTATTTTCTCCCCAAACAATTTACTGGTTTTAGCCTGTAAAAATGTGTATGTAATGCTTTTCAAACTTCTATGTATTGATTGTCAATTCCTATGCATTGATCAGGGTGTAGGCTAGAGCAGAGTTGCAGGTAGATCAACATTTCTGTTCATCCATAATTGTTATTTTTCTTGTACACTGTTCAGACGGTCTAGGAATTCACTTGGGCTCGACTAAGGTGGTCTTGACTACAGCCCTGCCAATATTATTGTCTTATATGTGCTTGAGATGTATCAATATCAGCATGTTTTTTGACCAGTAATACACTGATAACAAAATCTCTACTCTCTCACTCAGCTGGACGGCTACATTGCCAGAACATGGCCCACTCAGAAGTCAGCAGTTGGGCAGTGCTCTTGACCCATTGGCCTGATAAGATCCTGATCAGCATTTTGTATGTCAGCCTCACCTATGCTCAACTTATACCAGGTATAAGTGTGTGTGTGTGTGTGTGTGTGTGTGTGTGTGTGTGTGTGATGCTCCAAAATTGCTCCAAATGTATTTAGACAGTGACACATTGTTGTTTTGGCTCCTTACTCTTATACTCCACCCCCAATATCTGACAAGAGGATTGGCACCAAAATCAACGCCTTAGCATTATGTTACGTAACCATAGGCGATGGCACCAGACAGAGCTACCTACCAGAAGGTGATTTTGGTGCCAATTCTCCCTTCAAATATTGGGTAAGGTGACTACTGGGCCAAAAAACGTCTGCAGTCCTTTAAAGACACATTCCTTTTAGGGTTGTTTCCCACCCTATTATATCTCCCCTGTCAGTTCTAGTGATGATAATAAAATATCACCGTGGTTATCTTAATAGTAGTTTTCTCTGTTTTAGCTCCACTGACAGCTCTGGTGATTTGCAGAGACATTGGTTTGATAGCTGCTGTCTTCTGGGTCAGATACAAGACTGTACCTCCGCCGGTAAGACATTTATATATACATACACACATACTGCTGTGTTGTGGCTGCAAGACTGAACCACCTTCAGTAAGACGCACACACTCATTTCAAACATACACTCTACAAACACAAGTCATAGTAGTCCTGTTTTATGTGGGTTTTGTGGTAAAGTTTTGAATACCAAAACCTTTTTAACGGTTTTATGCATGTTTCCATGTGTTATCCATCATGGCTTTGGGAAGAAAACGAATATGCTTTAATGTCACCTCTCTTTCTCCCCCGTCTTTCTCTCTTTCTCTGCAGGTGACCCTCAGTAAATTTTTTAACCCCTGTTACACCACAGCCCAGCTCAAACCCACACTCTTCAGCAAGGTGAGACCTCCCACCCACACTGTACTCTGGACTTTGAACGTTTGTACTACACGAGAGTTGAGATTTAGCAACAACACAACCTTCCACAATAGGAGATCAATGGAACTGTTTTAGTCAGGAAAATAAATCCAAACCAATTGAACTGCAGTGAACAGTAAAAATGCCTTTTGAGTCATTCCTTGAAATGTTGGATTTGCCACTAGCAGTAACCGTTACATTGAAAGGAGGATGCTAGCAATGCTAAACCATCATTTTTTGTTTGTTAACTGAAATGTCAATACAGAAGCTGGTGGGAGGGGGGGGGGTAACAATAAAATTCAGAATTTCAAGCTGTCCTTTTATTGCTGCTGCAGAAATTATGCTTAACCTTTTGTTTTTTTGACCCATTTGTGTGTGTGTCGGTGTGTGTGTTTGTTTTGTAGGTGAACACGGTCATCCAGCTCATTCTGGTAGCAGCTTCCCTGGCTGCCCCAGTCTTCCAATATACAGACAGTCTACTGTTGCAGTGCTTATGGTAAAACACACATACTAAATATACACATACATACACATTGTAAATTTTATGTCGTCAACAACTGGCTTATTTGGTGAGAAATTATTACTTAGATATTAGACAGCAGAACTTGGAAGTTTCCCAATAGAGGGCTGTCAGGTAAACCTCTGGCAGCCATATTGGAAGTCCACAGCTCTTGGGCAACAATAACTGTGAACAGCTGATTGCATTTCTAAATCTATGACTGAATAGACATGGTTCATTTTGGTGCAGTTTTTGACTGGGAACTGATTTGTTTTGTCACCAATACATGTGATTGATTTTGGTTTTAGATGATGTTAGCTTAGCTCTCAGTTAGCTAGCTAACCATAGCATCATGTATCTAGTAGAAGCTAGTGTAGTGGCAAGTAGTTAGTTGCTTTGCTAAATTATCCTGCTGGCTTAACAAACTAATGTGTAACTTTGACTAGTTGGACGGCTTGGTTGAATCCACTTGTTGTATATATTGTATTGTAGGTACGTTACAGCAGTGACCACAGCAGCATCAGGCTACAGCTACTGGCACTACGGCCGCAAGACTGTCGAAGTACTGAACAGATCACCATGACAACCACACCAGGAGACGCCAAGAAGCATCACAACGACACTTAGTACCCATGGCAGTGACACTGAGTAGCCATGGAAATTGTCAGAAGGACGGACAGACGTCTGGAGCGCTGACACCAAGTGGTCAGGACAATAACACACGGCAACAGATGGGATACTAGAGCACTACAGAAACTCCTACCAACTCTACCACTGGCCTGGCTGTGGACCAGAGACAGATACAGACGCATACCAACAGTGAACACGCAGACCACTCATACATACGTCAAGCGGTCTGGCAGGATCTTTGCGATTTTTTTCCCCCCTTATTTTCTTTCTTTTACAATCAAGAGGTTGCCATGCCAACCTAATCATAATCACATGATTAGTAGTTTTGTAAGCCAATGATATATGATTAAAAAAAATACAATCTACTTTGGTGTATACGCTGTGTGTGTAAAGGGCTACGTTTCCACAGGAATAGAAAGCCAGATGTTTAATTCTGTGAGACAGATCTGAGTTTCTCCATGTTAAATCACCAATGAACAGATCCGTGTTGGCTCACGTGGGGATAAAAACAGGCTGACATGCTACCAGTGTTCTGCAGGGCAAGCATGTTCTGGTCCATCCACATGACAAAATACAACATACAAACCAGTACTCAACCCTGAACCCCCTGCGTATTGCCACCAGTATTGTAGGACAAACCAGAACAGACCAAGTGTTTTAAGCTTTTCCAGATTGAGGATCAATAAGCTAGGGGTTAGTGGCGGCGGGGGGTTACCATTGATTACCGTTCCTGCTGAAGAGGAACCCCTGGATCATCTGTGGAGGGTTGCATCTGTCTGGTGCTTTACGTCCTGATGAAACTGGTAGGCTTAAGCAAAGTTGACTGTATGACCTTCCTCACTTGTTTTCCTGTAATGTTTGCCACTTGGGTGATGCCTTTTCATTACTGACTGTGTGCCGACTATTACAGTCATTTAGCAGACACTTTTATCCAAAGCGACTTACAAAGGTGATAATTGACACTGTGGGAATTGAACTTGCAACCCTGAGACTGAGTAAGGTTCAATCTGCATTACATTCAATCACTTACAGAGGTGGATCTTCAGAGTTCAGATATTATCAACTTTTGAATGAAAGACATTGAAATTGCCATCCACCACCAACTAAATGCTAGCAAGCTGTGGCTGGTTTGTCTACTCTTTGGAAAGTAAAATACTGACTGGAGTCTTTTGGAAACCATCAGCCTGTGGTCTGTTGATGGTGATTTTCTGCTCTGATCATATCCAATAAAGAAAAAAATAATGCCCTTATATTAGCAGATGAATATCACTTTTCCTTTCTAATTTGAATGGTTGACTGTGAAATGGATTGACTTCAACCCCAATTGGCAGCTGCTGGTCCAAAACTGTAGTTGCTATAGTTCACCAGAAGGGCACAGCACAGGCCAAGATTACAGGCCTCCCTATTCAGAGACCGTTCAATGTTTCCCACATGCAGTATAATGAAAACTCAACTAAAAAACTGGAAATAAAATAGGGGGGGAACAGCTTAACCTCCCACCTTCCCCCAAATATAAATATACTATGTTAAGAAGTAGTGCTAGTCAAACCACTATTATGAAAAATATAGACTATGGGGCAATACAGGGAATACATTGCATCATCTAGTACATAACATTTTCTCCAAATGCAATGCCTCGTAGGCAGCAGTCACACAGGGCATCTTGAATTATTCTATAAACGATGAGTAAGCTAAATTGTATTTTATCACTGTCATGATTATTATGGTACATTATATTTTTTGGCCTTTATGTAATTATTACTGTTTAAACTTTATTATTAATAAGCTCTGGATGACAAAAGCAACAATAAAACTAACTTTCCTTGACAATGATGTGGAAGTTTGTAGTAGCCAAGTACCTGGGTCATCACCTTTTTCATTACAGAGGAAGGATGCAGAGATGGTCTCAGCAGCAAATACCCTTGTAAAGGAATAGGTCTTGTCATGGCGCTAGGTCTTGTGTGTTGTCATGTGGTACAACGTGCTCTCTCGACTCCACAGGTGAGTAAAATACTTCAAAACTCTAATTTCATCAAGGGAAACAGGAGTTAAACACACGGTGTCAAGCAGTATTGTCAAATTACCAGGAGAGACTCGCGGGAGCACAAACAGATGGTAGAGAGAAGCTGGGGGTCGGATGATGATGTTTCAGGGAAGACTGAAGAAAAAGCAGCAGTTGCTGTGGTGATGATACAAGACAATCCAGAGGAACATTACAACAGATACAGATACAGTTAACACCCTCCAAAACAGTTTTGCTGAAATTGAAATCTATTAAGGTTATATGGCTTTTGATTTCCAATTGAAAACATGAGACTGACTATTCAGCATGGTTGAAATGGACCATAGAGAGGCTGCAAGAACCTGGAAAAGAATCCTGATAACATGGATGCAAATGGTTTCTCATAATGGAAGCGACAGCCGCTGGATGTGCCTTCACACACCATCCTTCCAGAACCCAGACGAGCTGAGTCACATTAACAAGGATAAACTTTTTGATCTGTGTGCTTATCTCAGCATGGCCCTCCGGCTCCTGCTAACTGTTCCAGTAACTTGCGTCCTAAGCTGAAGAAAACTTACCACTGCTCAACAATGTCACAGTACAGACTCTCTGGGATGCCACTTAGTTATATTGAGCATGAAATGAGAAAATCCTTGGACATGGAGGGCATTGTCACAGCATACACAAATGCCAATGGTAGTAGGCAGACTTCCTCTGCTGCTGAGACTGCTTTGAACACATATTTCAGAAACGGTCATTGCAATTCTGTAACAGATTGACTCAAAAACGTATTGGAATGGAGATAAAGGTTTTTTGAGAGGGGTTTGGAGTGAGAAGGGGGCAGGAAGGCCTCCAAAACTCACCACTGCATTAAGCCACTGTGATTTGAGCTGTTTGGAAAAGACTCAAGCTGCTGTTATGCTCTCTAGGATTTGATACAGTGAGCTCAATATGTTTTGGGACAAAGAAGCATTTTTGCCACCCAACCCCCCCAGACAGGAACCCAAGCAACCCAAGGCCCCTGCCAATAATATGAGGTTGTCAGCTTGGTCTCAATATTTAGAAATGACAACAGTCCCACTTTTTTTTCATACATAGTCCCATTATTTCAGGGGACAATATTTATTGTGAGAAATTGATATTATGTACAATAAAGCACTAATATTTAGTATTTGGTGGCATATCCTTGGCATGCAATAACTGTCTGAAGTCTGCGTCCCACTGAAATCACCAGACGCTGGGTATCTTCTCTGGTGATGCTCTGCCAGGGCTGTACTGCAGCCATCTTCAATTGTGGATCATTTTGAGGTATTTTTGTGTTAAGTCTCATCTTCAGTAAATTAAATGGATGTTCAATGAGATTTGAATCTGGAGATTGACTTGGCCAGTCAATAACTGAAACGCTCCCTAGTTGCTGTGGCAGTATGTTTCGGATCATTGTCTTGCTGTAAGATGAAGCGCCGTCCAATGAGTTTGGAGGCATTTGCTTGTACTTGAGCGGACAAGATGTTTCTGTACACTTCAGAATTCATTCTGCTACTCCCGTCAGCTGTTACATCATCACTGAGGACAAGTGAGACAGTTCCAGCAGCAGCTATACATGCCCAAGCCATAACGCTCCACCATGTTTCACACACGAGGTGGTATGGATGCTGCGGATCTTGGCCAGTTCCTTTCTTTCCTCCTGCCGTCACTCTGGTACAAGTTAGTCTTGGCCTCATCTGTCCACAAGACCCCTGCAGGTTGTTTAGGTGCTTCCTAACAAACTGTAACTTGGCCATCCTGTTTTTGAGGCTAACTAGTGGTTTACACCTTGCAGTGTCGCCTCTGTAGTTTTGCTGGTGAAGTCTGTTGTGAATGGTACTCGCTGACACATCCACGCCATTCTTCAGTCATCAACTGGAGAAGTCTTCCTTGGCCTACCAGGCTGCGATTCCTGAGTTCACCAGTGCTCTTTCTTCTTAATGCTGTTCCAAACTGTTGACTTGGTTTTAAGCCTTATATTGGCTTCCTTGAATTTAATTGACTCTGTTCCTCGTGTTGACAGACACCAATGGCAGACTCAAAAGGCAAATGCAAAGCCAAGAATCAAGACTAGACGATAACAGCTCTTATATCCTGCACTAAGGATGGAACAAAACACACCTGACTAACCAGAAACACCTGTCAAGCCAATTGTCTCCTGAAATAGGGGCACTACGTATAAAAATGTTCTAAATAGTGAAACCCATATACCCTTTAATAAAAGCTGACAATCTGTACTTTAACCTCATATTATCTGTTTGATTTCAAATCCAAATGTTTGGAATATAGACTCAAATTAAGAAGAAATCCTTGTTTGTCCCAAAACATACTGAACGTCTGTGCTGCAACAACTGAACCTGTAAGATAAGATAAGATTACTTTATTTGCAACTCGGGGTGCACACACGCACCAACACACACAACACACGCAAGGGGGGAAGTGGCTGCCGAACACAACACACACACACACACGCAGGGTAAGGTGTCCGAGTTGAATGAGGTCTCTGCTTTTTTCCCATCCCCGCCGACCTTCCTCCACGGACAGCCAGGGAGCAGTGGGCAGCCGCCAACACCAGCGCCCGGGGACCAATTCCAGGTGTACGTCCTCATCTTGGTCAGGGACAGGACAGGATATTGCATGTTTTTAGATGGGGTTCTTTTACAGGAGGAGACCCACGTGAGCACGGGGAGAACATGCAAACTCCACAGAGAAAGGCCCGGGAGATAACCCACCTGGGCACCCCAGACTCAACAACGCCCCAGGCGGGAATCGAACCCAGGACCTTCTTGCTGTGAGGCAGCAGTGCAAGCACTGCGCCACCGTGCCACAGCACTGTGCCACCGCCACAGGTATTTTCTAGTGGTTTCACAGCTCTGTGGAGTCAATGACTTTGAAACTGTTCGTGACCAGCTCCGGGGTGTGACTGTACGTATCGTAGGCACAGAGACTCTTTCAGCTGCCAGAGGTTTCTAGCCAAACTTCACTTCAAAATTGACTGGTTATGAAACCCACTGAATCAGAGTGCTTATAGATACAACAGTCCTACACATGCACACGCACACACACATACAATAGCCACACACACGCACACTTGTCTCACTGGTCTTGAAATAGCTTTCAGCCTCCCACTCTCCCTTATATAAGCTCCCAGCACAGTGATCTGCTGGTGAAGATTGGGGTGTGTGTGTGTGTGTGTGTGTGTGTGTGTGTGTGTGTGTGTGTGCAGGCATTCTTGTGCATGTGCTTGTTGGTGTGTGTGCCCCTGTCTGTGTGAGTGCCAGAGTGTGGGCAGTAGGAGGGTCTTTCTTACAGTATGTCTTTTGTGTGTGGATGTATGGAGACCGTTTGTAGTGTGTACTTGTGCCTGCCAGTGGGTTCGTGCGATCGCTGTAGTGTGTAGCATATAAAATATAAAATTTGTTATCCATTATGATATCTTGTCTTAAATCATTATTGTGGCAAAAGAAATGGCACCAGACACTTACCAGGACGCTGGTACGTGTCACATACTGAACACCTTGGAGGCAGTAGCAGAGGATGAGGACTAAACTGATCTCCCACCCCCCTTCTGTGGTGAGGCTACGGCGCACCTTCAGGCTCCACCTCATCCCACCAAAATGCAACACATTTCAGGTGCTCCTTTGTGCCAACAGCATTATCCATCCGATAGTTAGTGCTTCTTACCCAGTCTCGGTCAATTAGGAGAGTGCTGCAGCAGGGTGCCTGCACTGCTCTGGATTACTTCTTACATTCCTATGCTCTGGAATAATCTGTTCAACATTTGCTTGCACTCTTTCTAATCTACATGTGTCTGTAAATTGATATGAACCAGTACATATCTCTGGATACCTTTCTGTATGTAAGCTACATCCATCCTGCAAATATGTTACAATTATAATAGTGACAATGACAACAGACAATAATGCTCATTCACCTTGCACATTGTCATTTTTCTACACATATGGCAGCTCCATCTGGAGTTTCTGATAAGGTGGGACACCAGTAAATCACAAATCTGTTTATATATATATTGATATTGGATATAATGATACTACATTTGGCACTGGTGACAAAGTCAAACTTACAGTGTCATGGTAACAACATCTGTGCACAAGTCTTTGTGTGCATGTAAGTGCGAGTGTGTAGGAGGTCGCAGGCTGGTAAGGTGGGCATTAAGAGGGTATATCAAATGCCGTTGATGTGTAAGAGTGGGCAGCCGAACAATCTTGTGACTTATTAAGGTGTATGTGTTGTTATTTTCCTGCATGCAAGTGTGTGGGCATGTGTTTGAGACAGTGTGTTCATGCATGCGAGTGTGTGTGTGTGTGTGTGTGTGTGTGTGTGTGTGTGTGTGTTCTTGCATGTTATAACAGAGCTAAAAATGTTGTACTCATGCTACTACGTATAAGATGCTGTGGATAAAAGCATCCACCAAAGGCCATATGTTACTGTTACAATAATAAGATGAAAAAAGGAGGAATAGAATAGTCTCTTTAGGCTATTTTAGTAAACAAAGAAATATGTTATATGCTTTTATTTTTCAGTTAATGTCCCTGTGGAATAAGTAATGAAGATTTTTTTAATGAAGCATTTTTATTTGTGTTTATATTCTTTGTTGCTCTGTTTTTTTATTTAGTTTACAGAGCCGTGTCCTTAAATGTCCTTGTTTTCTGCTTGTTCCTCTTAAGCAGTGTTCATATTTGTTCTCACACTCTCTTAACCACCTTCTCTTCCCCTTTTAATTAACTCTTTTCTTAACTCTGGTCGCCCATTTGTCCTTAAAACAGAATTCAAACAAAAATGTGTAATGTCAGACATTGACAGGAAATCGTGTCCTTACATGGGCCTATTTGCCAGCCGGCCCACTGATATCATATTCAATCTCCACTCTCTCCCAGTCTCTTCCTCCCTCTGTTATAATTGGCTGTGAACACAAAAATGTTATTGCCGACCTGTACGTTTAGAGAGAAACACGTCCGTAACTGTCCCCATTTGACAGTAATCCCAGTTTTACACTCACTCGCCCACTCTCGCTTTCCCTTTTCCCTTTTTTTATTCTCGCTCTCCCCTGCCTCTATCTCTCTCTCTCTCTCTCTCTCTCTCTCTCTCCCACTCTCTTCTTTCTCTCTCCAGCTCTATCTCCCTCTACCTCTCTTTCTCTCTCGTTCTTACTCTCCCTCTCTATCCCTCCCCCATCTGTGGGAAGCTGCCGTTGTGCGCATGTCATCGATGAGTCAATTTGTGGAGGCAGTGCACACACACACACACACACACACGTCTCCTGTCTTCCACCCTGGCATCTGTTTGAGTCTATCTCTCTGTGAGATGCAGCACCAACAGAGGAGAGAGGGTGAGACAGAAAGAGAGAGGACAGGAAAGAGGGAAGAAGAGGAGAGGGAGGGATTAGCAGAGTAAGAAAAGAGAGGGCAGAAGAGAGGAAGAAGACAGAGCGGAGAGCAACGGGAAGAGAAGACAAGCCAACAACAGAGAAGTGCAGCCAACAGAGACACTGTAGGACAAATCTGAGGAGGAGATGCTGCAGACGAGCTTGTCTGCCTGACTTCTGAGGAGTTTGGGCTCGGAGATGACAGAGATGCAGCAGCAGCCCAGTGTCTGCGCTTGAGCATCTTTTCTCAGCGTGTGGAGCCATGGCGAGCGCCCAGCCGGGGGTCCATGCGTTGAAACTCCAGACCCCATCTGTCTCTAGGACACTAAGGAACGGAAGCAACTTCATCAAATGGGACGAGGTAAGGTGAGAGAGAGAGAGAGAGAGAGAGAGAGAGAGAGAGAGAGAGAGAGAGAGAGGTTGGTAATGTATTGACTATTTGTTGTTAAGTACTACGAAGCAAAATGATATATTTCATGAGATTAAAGCCAGACAGAGATTATCTTTGTCATTGTATATTTGCTTTGGAAATGTAAGAATTATCATGATATTGAATCATATTGAATTGAATTGAGACGGGAGGAGAGAGAAGGAAATCTGCCATGTTGTCAGATTTGTTTACTATTCATTGCATTTGTTGATTTTGCTTTGGCAGGAAGTACTGATGGATTTCATGCCAGCAAGACACAGACAGAGAGAGAGAGTGACAGTGAGTGTGTGTGAGAGACAATGATGGTCAGGTGGTCAGTTGCTGTATTGCCACTTGTTGGTATACATAGCTTTAGTATGGATGTACGTGTCATGTATATATATATTTATGTAAAACACACACACACACACACACACACACACACACATTACTCCACAAATATCTTTACATTCACATACAAACACACACAAACTGCAGCTATTAGTGGGGTTGCATGTTTGTGTGTGTGTGTGTTGGTATGTTGAAGTACGGAGGAGGAGAAACATGCTGACCGGTTGCTATGGTAACTGGCATGGTTACCACCACCTAAACAGATCTTATGCGCGTGTGTGTGTGTGTGGTGTGTGTAACAGTGCATGTTTGTGTGTGTCTATGAGAGACAAAGACAGAGAGAAATTGGGTGCCTGTGGTTTTGTATGTTTGTGTGTGTGTGTGTGTGTGTGTGTGTGTGTGTGTGTGTGTGTGTGTGTGTGTAGTCCCAGCAATGCAATCTGATTTTTAGATAGATGCATGTTTTCCTATGAAAAAAAGGATTTGGTTGCTATGCCAACAAGAGATAACCAGGCAGCTAGTTAGCCATCATCCTAGTTTTCCCCCTGGTTTTTATTCTTCTGTATGTGGGCTACACTGATTTGAAGATAGTAGTTCAGACAGCATTGGTAACCTTGTAGAAAAACGAACATACTACACTTTCTTTATGAGCACGGATTTCTGCGCAAATGCAGGAACTGTATCTCCTAAGAGATGTTCCTCAAGTCAGCTGACTCCTAAAAGGGGTCATTGTAAAACTCCTTAACTTTGACTGTGCTTTTCCATTTCTTTCTTAAAAAGCTTGGTCTTAAAAAGTTCTTTATAAAATATTAGTTGAGAACACAAGCAGAAATGATTCATTTGAAATTACATTTGTTTCCAAACATAGTAGAGAGACTGCTTTACTTGGAATAACAAACACTTCTCTTTTAGCAGCGGATGTTGGGGGATGTGGTTATCCAGTTCTGCTTGATCTTAGCACTTTGACACTGTTGATCACAGCATCTGGAATGATTGTCTTAGAGGTTTTAGGGGGAATTACAGACATTGCTCTTAATTATTTGATGTCATATCTCTCAGATAAGCTGTTCTCTTTTCTTTGCATAGTTCTATTTTCTCCTCAGTGCAGATTAGCTGTGAGGTACCTCAAGGCTCCATCCTGGGTCCTGTTTTGATTTCCATCTTTATCTCTACTTGGTCACAAAATTCCTAGAAATATCTTTTCATATCTTTGCAGTATTGATACTACCTGGCTTAACTGCAACATCTGCCTGGGAAAATATGCAAACTCCTGTATCCTCTTTTTAGGGGATTTTATTAACTTGCTTTTAACTGTTAAATTGGTATTACTTTTATTATTCTATATTAGTAGGCTGTTGTTGATTTGTTTGTGGTAAGTCCGGAATGGCTTCTGAATTTTGCAGAGCAAACTTTAATGAACCAGCAGTATCAGTATGATGGTGTATTGAGCGGTCGCAAAACTGTTGAGTGGACTATATTGTTATTTTTATTTTATTTTATTTTTTTATTTATTGTCTAAACTCGCTCACTAGATACACGAAAAGGCCCTCTCTTCATATAGAGCACAAAAGCTTTTCCAGCAGTAAAACATCGGGAAAGCTGCGGGGCCTGATTTCACCTGAAACCAATAGACACTGTCACGGTGGGTTACCATGGCAACAGGGATAACAGTTGGATGTTGTCATGACAACGGGACAGAACTTCAGTGCGTTCTTTGTAAGAGTTCCTCTCCAACCGAGTGTATGTGTGTGCATATGAGTTGAGGTCGTTATTTTGATGATTTTTTATCTGTTTTGTGATTGTCTTTGCTTCCGTCTGTCTGTCTGTCTGTCTGTCTGTCTGTCTGTCTGTCTGTCTAGGATCTGTCTTCAGTGATTCCAGTAACTCTGTATGTAGATCCACATGGATTTTACCTCTACTGGACTGACCAAAACAAGGTTGAGTATACACCCACACACATACAGTACATAGCACATACACACATAGCTACAGTATATGCTTAGACCTGTAGGTATTAAAGACCATCCATTGGCTGTGTGGGTCTTCAATCAGGTTCACTCACATTTTAACAATAGCGGAACTTTCTTTTACAGATTAGATACTGCTCTGTAAAGCAGGATTTGAAGAAAATGATTTTCTCAGGTGCTATAAGCAGTGATATCTGATATTGCACAGGTATATTTGTGGAAAGTATAGTGAGGTGTCTTGCCCCTTGACGTGGTAAAAAATAAAGACCTGTTATATACTGCAAGAACCGAATGAGAACAAACACAACCAGGTGGCGGGGGTCTTCCACAATCCACAGCAAACATGAGCTCATCCTGGAGAGATAGATGCCCTGTGTGGATGGGAGATAGGTGCTGACAATGCTGCACACAGGACACAGGTTTGATGTGTGAAGCACTTTTACAGGTGTACCATATGAAGTATGAAGTAACTAATTCCACTTCTGAACCTCAGTGTTGAAGAGCAAACAGCCTTGGAGCGGTGGAGTGTAGTACATCCATTGTTCTGCTTCTTGATGACAATTTTGATGTTTTGTTTAGATTCAATTCAATTACATTCATACAATTTAATCATTAAGCTGATCTCTGATCAACATTTACAATAATTGCAACCGCAAAACGGCACCATATGTGCAAATCCTGATGGACCCACAATCATATAAGGTGGACACATACACACTCACACATACAGAAAAACCAAGGTTAAAGGCTGTAAGAACAACCTTGGAGAGACAGTACAGTAGAGAGCAAGCACAGACAACATGTGATCATTGATTCTCTCTTTCTCTCTCTCTCTCTCTCTCTCTCTCTCTTTCTCTCTCTCTCTCTCTCTCTCTCTCTCTCTCTCTCACACACACAGACACACAGACACACACACACACTTTCCAGGTGGGCTTAAATCCCCAGCAGGGAACAGGATGTAGCATTTACCTCCTCGATAACTCTGGTTCTGTGTGTGTGTGTGTGTGTGTGTGTGTGTGTGTGTGTCTGTCCCTCAGGAGACAGAGTTGCTGGACCTGACTGTAGTAAAAGATGTCAGAACAGGGAGAAGCACCAGAACACCCAAGGTACCGTCACCTCTCAGTCTCTGTTCACGTCGACTTGACCTTTCACCTCTATGTGACCTAACTGTGACATCTCCTGCCTGCATGACCTCTCTCTCTTCATGACCTCTTAATGACCTCTCCCTCAGCGACCACTCTGCCCTATGCAGCAGAGCCGTAGATAGATCCTGTTCACTGGGATTCTTGCCTGATTTTGCAGCACACTTGTCACATGCTTGTATGACACTATGTCAACCAATAGGAGCTCATTGTGTGTTACCCAATAGGAATCCAAGCTTACTCTCTATCATCCAATAGGAGGCCAAGCTGCGGGAGTTGCTGGATGTGGGGAATCTGATTGGTCGGCTGGAGAACCGCATGGTTACCGTGGTTACGGCTTCAGACCTTGTTAACGTCAACCAGCTCAACTTCATCGCTACACAAGAGGACGAAGCTAAGGTAAACTCACTATTATGATTATGAATGTGATGGTGGGGGATGATGATGATGATGATGATGATGATGATGATGATGATGATAATGACGATGACGATGATGATGATGATGATGATGATGTTTCTGATTTCTGTAGGTGTGGTGTGAAGAGCTTTTTTCTCTGTCTTCCAACCTTCTGAGCCACAATCTTAACAGAGACCATAGTCTACTCAAGGCGTGAGTGCACACACACACACACATACACACACACATACACACACAGACACACACACACACATACACACACACACACACAAAGATACACACACATGCAGACACACTAACGAGCACCCTGTAAGTACAATCTACTTCAAAAGGAGAGGAAAGAAAGGAAAGAAAGCCTTTGGTGTACAGTGCACCACTCACTGACACACCTTGTCCTCTCTCTGTTTCAGGTATGTCAGGTTAACTCTCCAGCCAAACCCAGAGGGGAGGATTCCCGTCAAGAAGTGAGTTCCTAATGGTCTTCAACCGATAGTCCTGTCTTAATGATAACTTTAAAGCAGAGGAGACATATTAGAGATGGCTGAGAATGTGAGGTCATAGCCTGATGAAATGAGTAGAGAGGCACTTTATTGTTCCTTACCTCCAAAAACAAAACAGTTCCACTTGCAACCGTTCTTTGTGAGGCTTAAATAAGGACAAGATTCATGAAGATGCTCGAGTAAAAAGTTACTAGTCCACCTTACAAGTAGACTTTAATGAACCAGTGCAAAAATGGATAATACAATGATACAGACTAGAGAAGGATCTTTTAGAAGGTTCAACTCAGCAGTACACCTCGAGTAGAAGGTAGGAAAGGTAGAGGGAAGTTTGCGGGACGTTGAGGAGGTTTGGGGGAGATATTTGAGAAGGTATGGGGGAGGAAGAGGAGGATGTTTGAGAAGGTAGAGGAGATTTAGAGAGGTAGAGGAGGACGTTTGGTGAAGAGGCAGGGGAGAAGGTTTGAGGGATGTAAGGGAGGGAAGTTTGGGGGACGTTAAGGAGGAGGTTTGGGGAAGATGGAGGAGAAGGTTTGCAGGACGTGAGGAGGTTCCGTGGAGGAGGAGGTTTGGGGAATGTAAAGGAAGTTTGGGGGACAGAGGGGGGGAGTTTAGGGGATGTTGAGGGGATTTAGGGGAGGTAGAGGAGGAAGTTTGAGGGAAATGTAGGAGAAAATTTGAGGAGGAGGTTTTGTGGAGGTGAGATGATGTGATGTTAGAGATGATCATGGTGTGATGTCATTGTTGCAGCATCGTCCGCCTGTTTTCATCAGACAGGAAGAGAGTAGAGAACGCCCTGGAGAACTGCAGACTGCCCTACGGACGGGTAAACAAGCTAATGCTTTTTTATTATTATTAGCAGTAATAAACAGCAGAGAACACCCTGGAGAAGTGTAGGCTGCTTTATGAACTGGAAAAGACACACACACACTCTTAGAGAGCCCTGCTGGAAAGCTGTAGCCTTCCCTATGGAGGGCTATAAGACATATACACACTTCTTATTCAACCTTATCCTCCCATTTACATTGACCTTTTACTAATTTAGCCAAAGCTGGTATGCAGAATGACTTGAAATGAGCTTCAGTCCCTAGATCACCAACGTTAGAGGCAACCAATAGCAAGCAATGCAGAATCTCAGCGCCCAGACAGCGGATGTAACAAAATATTCCTGTAACCTTGGAAGGATCGTGTTTCATGGAGAAGTGCTAAGTAACAAAATAAGAGCTGAGAAGAAAGTGTAGCAAGGATACTTTTTTTAAAGTTCAAAGTATATTAGAGCAAGTAGGAGGAGGAACACTGAGGAGAGGCAGCTGCTGGATGTGAATCATAGTCTACCTTCTTTTTCTTATGTAAGACATTATAGTTATATAAAACTGTTGGATTTCTTCGACACTGGCAAATTCAAATATTGCAAATTGAAAAATGTGTTATCTGCTTCACAGGGCGACAGTATTAAACTGGACGACTTTACTCCTGAGGTCTACAGGAGCTTCCTGGACAGTCTGTGTCCTCGTCCTGAACTCAGTAATGTCTTTAAACTGCAGTAAGTATTAATTACACCTTGACAGGTAACAGAGTCCTTGAACTTCAACCTCTGAGCTACAGCCTCTCTAATCAGCTCATGGCCTTTTTCATGTCGAAGGCTGAGTCATGTTTTTCACAAGTTAAAAGTCTGACATGGGGCTACTACTCTAGAAAACTGCTTTTGGCAACAAGTTCAACGCATGTGTTGTTATTTGCTTCAATTCAGGTTCTTTGATTGAACCGTTAAATGAATTAGTTAAAAATATGTAAAATGCATTTAACTATTATTGAATTAACTTTTAACTATGATTTCAAAATGAGTTTTCTCAATTCAGATTTAGCTCTCTGAGACATACATCCAGGGACGTAGCAAACACTGAACTGAAAATAAACTGAAAAAAACAACCTCTAATGACACTTTTTAAGGAGATAATTTGAGACTTTTTCAGACTTTTTAAGGACCCCCAGATACCCTTTGACCCCTGACCCTGTTCTCTCTTCCAGGGGAGGTACTGACGGGACCCTGTCGGTTGACCAGATGACAGAGTTCATCAACAATAAACAGAGAGACCCGAGGCTGAATGAAATCCTCTACCCTCCTGTTCGCCCCGTGCAGATACACACTCTGATGGAGAGGTACCAAGATGACAAGGCACTGCTGAAGCAAGGTACACACACACAGACACTCACACACACACACACACACACAACGGCCCTGAACTCAAGCTTCCTCTCATGATAGATGTTAGTCTTCAACCTCCGGATTATGGATTATTGTTATAGCTATTTTTAGTAAAACGTGTGTGTGTGTGTGTGTGTGTGTGTGTGTGTGTGTGTGTGTGTGTAGGTTTTATCTCTCCCCAGGCCTTGTCCAGCTACTTGTCCAGTGATGAGAACGGAGTCATCCCACCGGACAAACTGGATCAGTCTGAAGACATGAGCTACCCTCTGTCTCACTACTTCATAAACTCATCACATAATACATATCTGACAGGTACACACACACACACACACACACACACACACACACACACACGTGGTGCGTTCACACCAAGCACGTTTAGAGCAATTTATTCGAACTCTGGAGTGTTTACTCCTTTAGTTTGGTTTGTTTTAGCAGGTGAGAACTTGGTATCAAGACCTCCTGACAATGCAGGTCTCGGTCCTTGGTACATAATCGAACCAACTACAGGAAATGACCGGAAAGATTTATAGGTATAAGGAGACGGATCAGATGTTGACATCTGATAGCCAGCAGTTCCTCATGCTTGGCAAGCTATTTCCTTGTGTGGTTTTCACTGGTATGAAGAGAATGGAAATTTAGACAAAGAGCAACAAGTCCATCATGCTTAGATTTTACAGGAACTGTAATTTGATTTGTTTTGATTCTCCCCAATCGTTAAAATCTCTGACCTGGCAGGATGACAATAAACAAGCTACTTGTGAGTCATGTGACTTTTGTTTCCAAGCTCTGGTTCACTTGTAACTGGGCAGGGTGAACCTGAACGAACCAAATACACTTCCACTATGGTTCGGACCAAAGAAAGCAAACTGTAGGTGTGATCTCACCCTAATATACTTTGTTTTTTAATCAGTTATAATGTTTCATACAGTGTCATTTTCCTTGTCTTCCAGCCGGCCAGCTGGCAGGTAACTCGTCGGTAGAGATGTACAGACAGGTTCTCCTAGCTGGATGTCGTTGTGTGGAATTAGATGTGTGGAAAGGACGAACCGCTGAGGAGGAGCCTGTCATCACACACGGATTTACCATGACATCGGAAATCCCTTTTAAGGTATACACACAGTGATTTCTAGATGAGGTCCATCCATCCGTCCATCCGTCCATCAAACATGAAATCTCAGGTTATCTTAGACACCACTGGTCCAGTTTTGATGACACTTGGGGGGATGATCTTGGCACTGTAAAAAGTACACTGATTGGCCTGGTGGGGCGCTATAATTTAAGGTCAAAGTTTGATTAAACTGGGATGATGCATCTTGGTACTGATTGGTGCATGGGGTGCCTGCATCAATCGTAGGGGGACAACATGTCGACATGTCTTGTTTATTTCTAGGAAGTGATCGAAGCCATCGCAGAGTGCGCCTTCAAGACCTCCCCTTTCCCTGTCATACTCTCTTTTGAAAACCACGTGGACTCGTGAGTATTTTTCTGTCTGTCTGTCTGTCTGTCTGTCTGTCTGTCTATTTATCTATCTATGTCGATGGACTACATTAAGAGATGTGAAACCAGTGTTCAGATAATGATAATGTAGAAAGATTTTCAGTCTTTCTATAAATCGATTCCTCTTCCATTTACTATTAATACTATCTATCTATCTATCTATCTATCTGTCTGTCTGTCTATCTATCTATCTATCTGTCTGTCTGTCTGTCTGTCTGTCTATCTATCTATCTATCTATCTATCTATCTATCTATCTATCTATCTCTCTATCTCTCTATCTCTCTATCTCTCTATCTATCTATCTATCTCTCTATCTATCTATCTATCTATCTATCTATCTATCTATCTATCTATCTCTCTATCTATCTATCTATCTATCTATCTATCTCTCTATCTATCTATCTATCTATCTATCTACCTGTCTATCAGTTTGAAGCAGCAGGCTAAGATGGCTGAATATTGTCATTCCATCTTTGGAGAAGCTCTGTTGATAGACCCCCTGGACAAATACCCTGTAAGAACACACACACACACACACACTCACACACACACAATGGACAAATATCAAATATTAGAGCACTGTACCAACTGATAATGTAAATTTCAATATTTAAAGATTGTGTGCCAAATGTAAAATGTGACATGACTTCTCATCCTGAGCATGTTATTGTGGTTGTAGTCGTCCCACTTTTTCAATAGCAGTCAAAAACTGAACTAGCTTGGCAGTGTCAAGTTAGCCCACTATGTGTCAGCGAGCAATTGAAACAAAATACTACTAAGTGTGATACTTGAAATGACATCTCTGATTAAACAAGGGCACCAGCCAGGTGCATTATGGGAGAGACATAGAGCAACAGTAAATATAGTAAATATAGACATGCTCACACTAATCTCAACACCAGCTAGTGTCTAATTGGGGCTAACCGTGTGTGTACATCCTCACAGACACACAGATGCACACAGCCCACTCTTATTATTGCTGTGATGTTATTCCCAACAAAGTACAGCCTTTTGAGTTCTATTATTTCTTCTCTTATGTTTCCTGTTTTTATGATGTTTTCTTTGAGTGTTATTAAATGTAAAGCATGGTCTAACCTTGTATCCGTGTGTGTGTGTGTGTGTGTGTGTGTGTGTGTGTGTGTGTTTGTGTAGCTGGAGTCAGGTGTTCCTCTGCCCAGTCCTCAGGAGCTAATGGGAAAAATTCTCATCAAGAACAAGAAATCCCACAAACCCTGTGTTGCCCCTGACACCAAGAGACAGACAGACCAGCCTGCCAATCAAATCAATGAGTCCCTGCCTCCTAGCAACAACCCAGGAGGTAACACACACAACACACACATGTCCTTGAGCAATGTCAACAACCTTTCACAGCCTCAAAATCCACGTGAATCTTGACCTCAGCTGTTGCACACTGACAGATTGAAGAAAATATCCCCAATATAGTAAATCACTATGTAAACAAAGCCAGCGGGTGGGATTTAATGTGGTTCACAGATCATCTAGTTTTGCCACTGGCTTCCCAGAACTGACTTTAGATCAGAGACAACCACAATTCACTTTAGATAAGGTTTGGTGTCGTTCATTAGATACACATACGACCAAAAGTCACTTCACATCAGGACCAGACTAGTATCTGTAGATTAGTACACCTACGCTGACTGTGATTACATGGAGAATTCAATTCATCCCCCTTAAACACAATCAAAGTAGCTTGAATGCTGGAGTGGGCTGACTGTTGGCACGCAGTGGGCTGGGTACACATCTACAGCAACAATACGTTATGTCTTTAGTCCCAGTGAAGTTTTTATATGAGGGTGTTTAGTTTGGAGTGAGTCAGTCCTATTAACTGAGTACTAGTCCCAACATCCAAAAAATGTCAAGACTTTTTTCATGTGTGTTGCTGGTGTTTCTGAACCAGCACAGCGGTTTCCAACAGAAATGGAGGCTGAGAGTGACGATAATGATGCTGCTGCTGATGATGATGACATTTTTAACCTATTTTGTATGTTTGAAGATGGAAGCAGGGAGTGACGGAGATGATGAAGATTCATTTTACTTTCATTTTAACAGAGATCGAGGCTGAGAGTGAGGAAGATGATGATGACGAAGATGACGATGGTAAAAAGGTCAGTGGTTATCATACAGAGCTGAAGGGAGGGGATTGCTCTCATTGTTGTTGTTTACACTTGTTGTTTGCTCTCCTTGTTGTTGTTGTTGTTGTTGTTGTTTACTCTTGATGCCATTGTTGTTTGTTGTTTTTTGCTCTTGTTGTTCACTCCAATTGTTATTATTGTTGTTGTTTGTTGGAGTTACACTTACAATGTTTTTTTACTCTCGTTTCTTTCTCGTTTACTTTTGCCGTTGTCATTGCAGTTTGTTGTTGTTTAGTCTTCTTGTGGTCATTATTGTTTGTTGTTGTTTACTCTTGCTGTGTACTGTTATTGTTTTTCTTTTCATCATCATTTCTTTTCATCATCGTTTACTATAAGTCTCAGCTTGAGGTAGAGGTGGTATTATGGTTTATTGATGTTTACTGTTATACATTGTTTGCGTGGGAGGAGCGGGAGGAGCGTGACGTGGATTGGGTTTAGATTTCGTTAATCTGCACATACAAATGATCAAAATTGGGGGGGAAAACAACGAGAAGAGATAAACTGTGCAGGTAAAACAAAGAAACATCAACAAGCTGATAAAATCATCTCTATCCAAAAGAAAAGAGAGGAAAGAAATCAAGATGGCAAACAGACCACACGGGTGAATGGGCGCAGAAACCAAAAGACATCAAAAATCAACATGGAGGAGAATGGTACGAAAAAACAACAAATACATGAATGACAAGAAAGGCAAATAAAAGTAAAATAGCGAGAGTGAGAGTGAGTGTGTGTGTGTGTGTGTATGTGTATGTGTGTGTGTGTGTGTGTTTTAGGAGAGCAAACGCTTGTTGTTTTTGTTGTTGTTGGTCATTATTGTTTACCGTTGGGTGATAATACTGCTACTACTACTACTACTGTTGTTGTTGTTGTTTACTGTAGGGCTCAGCGGCGCGGGAGGCGGTGGCTACAGAGGAAATGTCAACTCTGGTGAACTACGTCCAACCAACCAAGTTCAACTCCTTTGAGGCTTCCAAGAGTAAGAAATACAGATGAGAACGCTTTTGACACACAGCGAGACACAGACACAGACACACAGTTTGATGGCTTGCTTTCATTCTCTCTGCAAGCTTGTTCTTGTAACCAAGATATGCACTGAAAAAAATGTGTGTGTGTGTGTGTGTGTGTGTGCGTGTGTGCGTGTGCGCGGCTGTTGTGTTTTCCGTTTAATGTCCCTGCATAGAGGCAGGCCGCTGTTACCACATGTCGTCCTTTGTGGAGACCAAAGCTTTGGAGCACCTCACCAAGTCACCAGTGGAGTTTGTGGAGTATCCTTGACAACCGTTACCACAGCAACTACATACCATGGCAACTGCCTCCTCTAAACTGTGTGTTCTTTTTCTTCTCTTGATACTTTTTTGAAAACCTTTATTAATCCAGGGAAGGTTTGTTCACCACACATGCTCTTTTTTCCGCAACGCCCTGCTGCACTCTGACACAGTTACATTCACACACATGCAGTCACACCTGGGAGTTGCCCAGCAAAACCACAGTCTTCTCCTGTTGGCCACTGGGCAGCTTCACTGGAGCAGTTGGGGCTTAAGTGCCTTGCTCAAGGGCACTTTGGTTGGAGGGGAGGGGAGGACTGTCTAGTTTCAGAAGAGAAAAGCATAAAGATTAATTTCTAAGGGTGGTCAATGACTTCAAATTAATATTATTATTGTTATTCCTCGTATTGAAACAAGCTATGTGTTGCAAATGGGTACAGTTTTCTGTGCTGAGACAAATTCCACCAGCCTGGTGCTGCAGCAATAAAAGGAACTTGACCTTGAGTATGGTGTAACAGATATAATAGCTAAAATCTTTAGCCTTATGTTAATCAAACATAATAAATCCAAGCTGAATATCAGTAGTGGTAGTAGTAAATCTAGTAGTAGTAGCAGCAGTCGTAGTAATTGTAGTAGGAGCAGTAATGATAGCAGAAGTAGTAATAGTAGTAGCATCTATAAAACGCCTCAACCTTATATGTACCAATATAATAAATCCTAACTGAGTATCTACACTAGTAGTAATAAAGTCCTTAGATATTATACATTTCAGTTGTGTATCTGTAGTAATAGCAGTAATAGGTGTAGAAACAACTGAAATAGTAGTAGTAATATAGTAGTAATATCTATAAAAGTCCTTCACTTTATGTTTACCAGATATAATAAATCCCAGCTGAGTCGTATCTACCCAAAAGGAACCAGAGTCGACTCTTCCAACTTCATGCCTCAACTCTTCTGGAACGCTGGTTGTCAACTGGTGGCTCTCAACTACCAAACTATAGGTGAGAGTCTAGGCATTGACCTCTGACCCCCAATCAGAGGTTTTGCGGATACCTGGGGATGCTTACGGTACCCCAACAAGGTTTTATTGCCTCAGATTTGGGAAGACCTGTCGGGCTGGATCGGGTAGGCGGGATATACAGGCAGGTTCTGAATTTTCAGTTGGGGGGTGAACTCTTCAGGTAACAACCCTAACCTAGCCGTAGTGCCTAACCCTGACCTCAACCCTGTGTTCCAGATCTTTCCACGCAGCTGAACCTCTTCATGTACGAGTACAACGGTCGGAGTGGATACCGACTGAAACCGGAGTTCATGAGACGGCCAGACAAACACTTTGACCCCTTCACAGAAAGCACAGTGGACGGCATAGTGGCTAGCACCCTCTCTGTTAAGGTACAACTACTGTTAGTGATGGATTACAGTTGGTAATATTAGTAAAGAGAAGCAGTAACTTCCTGCTCAAGTAATTAATTAGTAAGCCAAAAGTAATACTACAATTATTACTACTACTAATACTCGTACTATTACTACAACAACACAATAAATGGCATTGTGGCTTACACTTTGTGTAAATGTACACCTTTTGCTAGTACCGCTATTGTTACTACTTCTGCACTATTACTATGATAACAGCAACAACACACTGCAGCATCTTCTACCACTTATCAGAATCAGATCCACTATTACTACACTACTGAACTTATCCCTACAACCCTTTAGCCAGTAGACTTATGTTTCTATAATCAGGGTTCCTGTGGTCATGGAAAACCTGGAAAAGTCATGGAATTCAAAATTGCGTTTCCCGGGCCTGGAAAAGTTATGATATAAAATGGAACATATAGTTTTGGAAATGTCATTGAAATCTGTTGATAAACTTTTTTTGCAACAAGTTAAATGTTCAATGTGAAGCTTGTTGATCCACTTCATTTCACGCACTTGATGAATAAAAACCCAAATCAGAAATGGTTCCCAAGTGACATTCAGATCAGCTATTCAATGTAAAAAAGTGTGTGTGTTACATCAAGT
The DNA here is from genome assembly GCA_034670405.1 of Hoplostethus atlanticus. Taxonomy (NCBI): domain Eukaryota; kingdom Metazoa; phylum Chordata; class Actinopteri; order Trachichthyiformes; family Trachichthyidae; genus Hoplostethus; species Hoplostethus atlanticus. The sequence continues at coordinate 840,825 of JAXDDX010000061.1, forward strand.
CATGACGTTTGTGTGCGTCTGTCTTTCTCTGTGCCTTGCGTGTCCCAGGTGATCTCAGGCCAGTTCCTGAGTGAGCGGAGGGTGGGCGTGTATGTGGAGGTGGAGATGTTTGGACTTCCTGTCGACACCAGGAGAAAAGCGCTGAAGACCAAAACCTCTCAGAACAACAACGCAGTCAACCCCGTCTGGGACGAGGAGCCCATCGTCTTCAAGAAGGTGAGACAGACAGAAAGAAGGATGCTCTACCATGTAAATGCTATCTAATGCCATATAATGGTATCAGTGATCATAACGTTAACTCTTCGGCAGGTGATTCTCCCCACCCTGGCTTCTCTGAGAATCGCTGCTTTTGAGGAGGGAGGGAAGTTCATTGGTCACCGAATTATTCCAGTGTCCTCCATAAGGCCAGGTAGGTCATTTAACCCCATGGATTCCCGCTTCCACCATCAGCAGACCTGTTAAACTATCTAAGTCTCACCAGTTTGACCCAGCCATCATGTACTGTGGTCCATATTCAAGTATTCCAGCCATTTCACCATATTTTCACAATGTATATTGCACAATTGCACATATATTGCAATTGTTATTTCCTCAGGCCATCAGGACTGTGAACTCTGACCTCACCAGGGCCCCCACCAAGACACACACACTGCCCCTCTTATGCACACACACACTTAGGTAAAGACTACACATAATTTATAATTTATATTATATTATACATACAATTTCCCCTTTTTTACTATATTTTTTTTATAAAGTGCTCTTATTGTATATAGAGCTCTTAAAAACTGTGACATTGTAAATATTGTGTTGGTTATTGTAAATAGTGTGAACCTGTTATTTTGCACATTTCTGCTGAGCATTGCCACTTTGCATTTCACTGCACACCTCGTGTGTGTATGTGACAATTAAACTTCTTGAATCTTGAATCTTGAATATTCTGCAAATCGGATCATTTGGCTGCACAATGATAGACATTTTGCACACCCTGCATGTATACTACTCTGGTCAATGTAGTCAACATAGAATACTTTGAAGCCAATAGATGCTCTGTAGTAGCATGATGAAGATGTTGTATCTTTCATGTCCAGTAGGTTTTATTTACTTTAATGTAACATCTAGCCAGGTTTCTACATTGGTGTTCACCCTAAATAAGACGAAGGACAGTTACAGATCCTGTGTTTTGGTAAACGTTTCTTCTAGGATATCGTTACATTGGCCTGAGGAACGAGAAGAACCAGCCTCTGATTCTGCCGGCTGTGTTTGTCTACATAGAGGTCAAAGACTACGTCCCAGACACCTTTGCAGGTAACACACACACACACATGCACACACACACACACACAGACACATACACTTACACTTAAAGGTCTCTCTCTTTGTATTTATTCCTGTTGGTATTCTGTATCCACCATATTACCCAGCGAGAACACAGTATAGTTAAATAGATAAATACATTATATGATATTATTGAAGTTTTGTCCACTGTTTAATTTTATATCTCTGTATTTTTTAAGCTAGAGACTCTGTTCAGCCTCCTCCCTTATGTTAACCTGGTGGAGCAGAGGCCTAAACTACTTTATTTATCTACATTGGTAGCCATTGTTGGAGTCCTCCTTCATGCATTTCTCCTGTGTCTACTGACAATTATTTCACAAATGTTATAAAGTTGGACCAAATTAGTTCATTGTAACACAAAACTCTAGTTTCTCCAATCAGTTTGAAAAGGGAGTAAACTTGATTTTCCCAAAAAGTGTAACTTCTACAGATGACTCTCTCTATATATTTCTACTGATCTTTTGTTGTAGATGTAATAGAAGCCCTATCCAGCTCTTTCCATCATGTAGTTGTTGTTACACAGCTGGCAGATCTGACCACTGTGTTTATATTTATGGACTATACTTCCTCCCCAGATGTGATAGAGGCTCTGTCCAACCCCATTCGATATGTCAACCTCCTGGAACAGAGGTCTAAACAACTGGCAGCTCTGACTCTGGAGGACGGAGAGGAGGACACACACACTGAGGTCATTCTCATTTTTATTGTCTCTATTATTATCTCTATTATTATTGTTTTCAATTTTATTGCTGGTTATCATTTTCTTGGCGGATGGAGATAATAACACACATCGAGTTTCATCTTGTTGTTTTCCTCAAGTTGTTTATTTGTGACACACGAAGGTTTGTCTTGTTTTTATCAGAGTTACTGTTTTGGTTGTGATTATCAATGCTGAAAACAGTGTAAACAAAAAGTTGTGAAATTGAAAATAATGAGCTTTTCAAAACATTTATCTACAAACTCCCTGCTACCTAAGAAGAAAGTGCATAGAGGGATAGCAGAGGACAAAAACAATATTGACTTGAGCAATATCTGCTGTCTTCTAACGTTACACACATTTGATTGAATTCACATATAGAAGTCCAATTAAAGTTTCTAAAAGCACAGAACACAGTGACAAAAACAAATTTCAAATTTAACAAAACACACCATTCTGAAGCTTCAGGCACCTGACAAGCTGTCACTCATATCTTATACATGTCATCTGAAAACCAGAATGGCCGCTTATGGGTGAAATTATTATTGGTGTTACTGTTCAGGACGAGGCTGACAGCTCTGTGGAGCGCAAGACCGATCTGAGGTCAGCCCCTCTAGAGAATGGCCTCAGTCCTGCTTTTGGACACGGAGGCCACACCCCCATCGCCACGACACCCAAAGCTGCTGCAGCCAATCAGCAAGCAGCTACCACAGGTAACATCCACTGACACACGCACTCATTCACAGAACAGAGGGCTGTGGCACTCGAGATACATTTTAGATGAGGTCTGGTGTGTGTTGGTGCTCATAATAATCATAATAATACTAACGATATTATGGTTATTATGATTGTTATTATTAGTAGTAGTAGTAGTAGTATTATCATCATTACTGATTAAAATGTTTTTTTGCATTTCAGAAGCAGCTAAACCAGCAGCCAAGAGTGAAGACCTGGTGCAAAGTGTTCTGATAGGTTAGCGTCTGTCATTTAACAGCCATAATATGAATTGTCATCATAATATTAATAAGTCATAAGTCTGAGTCTCCTTGTAGGTGGCTGGAATGTAACTAACCCTCTAGCCAAAAAATAGACTGAATTACCGGAATTGATTGTTGTTCAATTGTTGTTCAAATATATTCAATTTACAAAACAACGTGTTTAATTCATCATATAATCTATTTCTGAACATCCATAGTTTTCCAAAGTCTACCTTAGTTCCTGAATTGTTTTTTTAAAATGCTTTAAAAATTGAGGTTTGATGAAGGTTTTCCAATAAAACCATTCAGTGCTGACTGACTGAACGTCATATAGGACGCTCCTTCGACAGTACAGTTTTTACCAGAAGGACCAGAATCACCACTATAAATTATTATCGTAGCTTTTCATCATCTCACTGATGTCCTGTGATGCCCTTCAGCAGCCCAAGCTTTAGATTGATCATTTCTTACAACGATCCATTAAAAAATATGATCACTTTAATGTACACGTGTCAACAGATGTTCCGGTGTGCAGCATAGAGACTCTACAGCTGTCCAAGATTTACCAGAAGGAACAGAGACGACAGTTTAAGGAGCTGAAGGAGTTGGTGAGGAGACACCAGAAGAAAACCTCAGAGCTGCTCAGAGAACTCAACAACAAATACAAAAAGACCATCAGACAACACAGCAAGAGCAGGTACATATGGAACGTGTGTGTGTGTGTTATAAGCTGTGTTGTAAATGTGTTTGTACTATTAGCTCCATAAGTATTTGACCAGCAACACATTTTTATAGTTTTTTTTTTTCTTCTTCTTTCTTATTATTTTGGATGTAACATGATGTATTAAGTTCTTATTTTCAGTGCATAGTTAGAAGTACCTCTACGAGTCATGAACAATCACCAACAATCACTGTTTGTTTGCGTGCGTGTGTGTTTGTTAGGAGTTCAAATGCAGGTTCAGACAGTGAGAAGGATGAGCGCCTCCAACAGCTGACAGAGGAACAGCAGCAGCAGCTACTGGCTTTAAGACAGGAACAATATTACAGTCAAAAGTATCTACAGAGAGAACATATTAAAATAGTAAGTCTGCTCCAACCACCACTACTACAGCTGGATCTGAAACACACACCGGTCTGTGATCAGTTCAAATTCAAACATCTACGATCTAAGCTAAGGTTTGATGTTCTGAGACAGAGTTCTATGTTCTAAGCTACACATACACCACAGTTCTATGTTATAAGTTAAGGTCCTATGTTTTAAGATAAGTGAAGGATATGTGTTCTAAAAGGTTCTGAGTTCTAAGCTAAAGTTCTGTGTTCTAAGCTCAGGTTATTTATTCTAAGCTAAGGTTCTGAGTTCTAAGCTCAGGTTCTGTGTTATAAGCCAAGGTTCTATGTTCTAAGCTTAGGTTCTGTGTTATAAGCCAAGGTTCTATGTTCTAAGATAAGGTTCTGAGTTCTAAGCTCAGGTTATATGTTCTAAGCTTAGGTTCTGTGTTATAAACCAAGGTTCTGTGTTCTAAGATAAGGTTATGCGTTCTAAGCTCAGGTTCTAAGTTCCAAGCCAGGTTAACATGTTCTCCACACCAGTGCTCTGTGTTCTCCAGTTGACAGAGCGGCTGAGCAGTCTGGCTGAGGAGAGTCACAACACCCAGATGAAGAAACTCAAAGACATCTGTGACAAGTAAGATACACATTTGGGATCAATATGTTCCACAGTATTTATTGGTTATTTTCAGCCCAGGGATTCCAGGGAATCTGTAGTGTGTCAGTACAATAAAAGCTGGAGCTCAATCAGCGTTGCCTCCAAGGTGTTGGGGCCTGCACCATTTGTATATACCGTTTGCTTTTGCTTTTAGGTTGTAATTCTGGTATGTTTTAGTCTCTCTCTAGGACGTCTTAGCGTGAAGCAACAAGCATCTTTGTAGCCAAATTTAGTGTAATTTTGCTTTGTTTAGACTACGGAGTTGCTACAGAGGCAACCGTTTTGATTTTAGCAATATGTATACCAAAAAGTTGGCACTTTTTTCCACCTTGTCACTATTTTCCACTATTAGATTTAATGTTATTCCTCCTACTACAGGGAGAAAAAAGAGTTGAAGAGGCAGATGGATCGGAGAAGAACAGAGAAGATTAACCAGGCCAAGACCAAAGAGAAACATCTGGCTGAAGAGTAAGACACTCCTTTACTACCTCTTGTCCATCTCTTCATCTATAAATGTATCGCCCAGGACCAGAGAGAAACACCTGGCTGAAGAGTAGAATATTTAACCCTAACCTTCCCATCTGTCTGTCTGTTCAGGGAGAAGATTGAGATCAATAAGTCCTACGTCAATGAAGTCGTCCAGAACATCAAGCGGGTGAGCAGAAGATTCTGGGTTGAAGCAGTGTCTCTCAAATCATATGCTTATATAGATATATACATAATACAGTGCTGCAATAACCAAGTACAGCCATTAAATGCATCCTACATGCAGTGTATGTCATTGGACATCTGTGACATAGAGAGAGACATAGCTCATAGCTCATGGCCGACTCTAGAGATCACAGAGATATAATGCATCATTATTATTAAATATAAAAGAAGAATTCATGTTTATGATACATTTAATAATACATGTGCCTGCTGTATGAGCGACTCCTTTGTCTATGTCGGTCTCTAGCTAGAAGAGACTCAGGCGAAGCGCCATGATCAGCTGGTGGAGCAGCACAATGAGCTGCTTCAGGAGATACAGGACCAGAAACCAAAGGTAAAACACACACACACACACACACACACACACACATATACACTATCTTACAGAGATACACACTTACACTTGCATGATGAGCACAAGCATATAGTACACACACAAAATAGATACACCTCTCTCTGCCTTCCTGTCTCTCTCCTCTCTGTCTCTCTCTCTCCTCTCTCTGCCTCCCTGTCTCTCTCTCTCCTCTCTCTGCCCCTGTCTCTCTCTCCTCTAGTTGCAGGGGGTCGTGGAGGCAGAGTTTCAGGAGAAGTTCCAGCAGTTGCCGGGAGAGATCCAAGACTTCCTGCAGGACAGGAAGTCACGGGTCAGAGGGCATAGCAAGTCCCGCCCATCGACCCCACAAAACACTCTGTCAGAGGAGGACTGAAGAAAGCAGGGAGGGACGGAGAGATGTAGACTGGAATGAGGAGGAGAGATGAAGGGAAAGGAGTGAAGGGGTGAGGAAACCAGAGATGGAGAGGTGGAAGCAGGGAAGAGCTGAGAGGATGTTGAGGAGAGAGGAATGAAAAGATAAGAGGAGGTGAGAAATAAAAGAAGGAAGAAGAGGAGTGAGCGTCCATGAGAGGGCGAAGGAGGAAAGCAAGGGACGGAGAGAAGGAGATCTGTCAGGATTATAAAGACTGTTATTTTGTTTTTAATGGAAGAATGCTTTAATGATTTATTTTTCAAGCATGTACTTTACTATACTTCAGAGTTTAATTGGACCCATGGTGTCTTTCTCTTTGCATTTACTCTTATTTTCTCTCATCTGTTATTTTGACAGACATCTGATACCCAGCAAACTGGTTGTACTGCATGATCTATCGATCTATCTATCTATCTATCGATCTATCTATCTGACAGTCTGTGCTATGATTGGATATTTTCTTCCATCCATATTCCAGCTGTTGAGTTGTTGTTTGTTATTTCGGTTCAGACTCCTATCTCCATTTAGATGCACACGCAAGTACAACGGTTCCTCTCATCCACGTTTTTTTTAATTGGTGGGGAACCAAATCTAAATAACAATTTTGTCCTCATTTTGTTTTGTATATATATACTGTAGAATTGTGTACAACCTTAAAATGATGTGTCGTAAAATAACACATGTACACTCCAATAAAAGACGTGGGAAAACGACACGGGATGACGTGCACAGCAGCACAAGATGATGCACATTCTCCAAATTGCTGTGGATGATGTAAACGCTTTTTAAAGATGAGCACATTTTAAAAACATCATGTTGTTTATTCAGAGACAAGGCATTATGTTACGCGAGTAAGGAATACACCACCCACAAGAACATTTTATTGCGTTTCCCACCTCAAGGGGTTTGTACCTTTTAGACGTTAAGCTGACACTCAAAGCATCTGAGGAACACAGCATATCCTCCTGCATGTTGCTGTTTGGCTTGTTTCTGCCAGTACCGGCAAACCATTCAAACCATTCACATAGAAATGTTGACATTGTATGCTTCTACTTCCCACCCATGCTAAAAATGTATGCACTTCTTGTACTGGAAGGCGCTGTGGATAAACATGTCACGTTATGTTGTGTGAAGTAGTTCCAGAAATTTGAGACTGTCCTCTATTCAGATTGAAAAACAAAAACTGAAATGTATTAATCTGAACTTAAATCATGAAATGTTGAATTCTACTAGATTCTGTCAGTAAAAACTGAGAAGGCCAACAGACAGAGTTTATTCTTCCCTTTTCCTTGGAAAAGAAATAACAATTTCATTGCTCTGTTTTTCCCAAATCTATGTGACTATATTAGACTAAGGGGTGGGTGGATGGGTGACTCATTTGCACCTGCATCCTATACTTGTTGACATGTTGCATCAAACATCCTACTCAGACTTCCTCATAAGTTGGCTTGGAGGACGTTGTGAACAACTGACAGATTTTTGGTCTTAAATCAAAAAGCAATGGATGGATTCTCCTACCCTGAGGTTTTAACGTTAACATTACCAGTTTCATTGGTTTTGGCTAACTGGAAATTCAACTGCACCTCTTTGAAAAATATAGGTCAGAGATCTTCCACCAATTGTTACTTTGCTGTTATTGAGAAAGCTTTTGGAGAGAAATTGAGAAATCATGTTTTTCTTTTTTGGCTTCATAGCATTTTGTTTTTGTCAATACTTGATAAGGATGACTGGGTGATGTTTTATATTCTCATGCCTCCTCGCAGCATTTTTGTGGTGTGGACTCTGTATCGTGGAGCAGTGAGAGTTATTGCTGACTGTAAAGGGCATTCATTATGTAAACGATAGAAACGATGCGGAGGCAGACGCAGTAGGGAGCTGTGTATACTTTGTTTAGCCAAGATCTATGCCAGTCTGCCACTGGGCTGCTGCCTTTTCAGTTACCTTTAATGTGATTTTGATCATTTTTTGCTTATATGCATTGTTGTATATTGTATGTTGTTTGTCTGCAATTTTTTTTTTTTATGTCAGACATTGTTTTTCTTGGTCTCTTGAAAAAGTGATTTTTAATCTCAATGGGCATTGCTGTTAAATTATGAAAAAAATTATTACGGCATGACTGCCCTAAGACATTTTGTGACGGATAAACTCAAGTTTACTTTTGTAATTTGTGAGGAAGGGGAGAGCATCTATACGGATCATTCTTTCTCACTTTGCTGGTTAAAGCCTTGATAGCCTTGATAGATCTTAAAGCAAATTAACTATTTTTCACTTGCTTTCAAAAGTTAAAAAAAATCAAAGAAAGGTAGAGGTATTAATCTATCTAGCAACAACCAAATACAATTTTTGTCCAACTCATTTTTAGCCTTCTGAGCCAGTTTGCCAACCAGTAGCTGCGACATCCCGCGGGTTCTCCCAGACTGCCACACAAATGCTCCAGCAGTGGTTTGATCCAGTCTGTCTTTGATAGTTGTGGTGCTGTTAGATGTGGAAAGGCCTTCGAGTTTACCGCGGCTGCATGACTTACTTGTTTTGACGTGAAAGTTTTTGTAACATTGTTATCATTCTGATGATCTATTTATTTAAGTGTTAATTTTAATGAGAGTTAACGATCAAGGACGTGGACAATTTATAAAGTTTCAAAGGGCAAAGTCTACTTTTTTGTAAAAATGTAAAATGAATGGAGATTGTGACTCTTTCTACAATGTTCTTCCAGAAAATTATTTGATGGGACTTCTTCCATGGTTTTATTTTCCTCTGGGCTTATAAAACTAGAGCCTAAGTTCAACAAGCCTTTTGCGGGGAACGTTTTCTTCAAACGCTAAGACAACATTCAAGGCCACTATCTGTACCTGACCTCATACTTATACAATACAATTATAACTGCAATATTGTAGATTCAACTAGCGTGCTAACATTTATTTAAAACCAAGTATTGGCACAAAATTGCAAGTTATGTCTCTCCAGCATCACCTGTGTTCACTCCACACTACTCCCCCAGTCTGTTGTTAATGTCATGTATACAACATTATCAGTTAACAAAATGTTTATGCTTGCAAACAGTTGCTTCGGTTCACCAACAAAACGCCTTGTTGAACGCACCCCTGCTTTAGTGATTGAAACTGAGCATGCTTTATTGTCTTGGGAGTCACCACCAGTTGAATTATTCTTTGAACTGAAATGTTTTACTGAATGCTATTTTAAGACCAATTAAAAGACTATTAAAACATTTGATCACAGAACGGGTGATTAGTTGAGCTTCCCAGATCAGCTGCCATTGTGAATGTTACAAATGGATTTGTTATCAAAGTTAGGCCTAATTGATTTGTCAATTCTGTGAGAAAACAAAAGGACTTTAATTATACTGTCTTCTTTTATGGTCTCATTTTTTCATGCTTTGTAAGAATTTTCTTTCCAATATGTTGTGAATCCAAAAACATTTCAACCAGTGGCCAGGTGAACGTCCTCTGTGTCCGGACACAGCAATATGACACTGACATCATGCAAAGTTAGACTTCACTTCAATATATGTGGTGGCATAACCAAGCGTTAAATTCCCTGCAAACAACTCAATTATTTACCTGTTAAGAGAGAGAACCCATATGTATCAAATGTATTGTGTGTACAAAACAAGTCAGACAAATTATTCTGAGAAGGCACAAGTTAGTGTTTTTAGAAGAGGAGATGCAAGCAGGACATAGGCCAGCACCTCCCAGTCTCACCAGGAACAGTCAGAACAAGTCTCAGACCTGAACTGGTTGTAGTCCAACACTCAGCGGCCTGTTTACGTTGTAGAGCTCACCTGTGCCTTGGAAGATGCAGTAGATGAGGAAGCTTAGATATGTTGAGGGAGCATCTGAAAGCTGAACAACGAGCCACGCTACACCGTGTGGAAGCGGCCAGCAGCCATGTAATAGGTAATTACTGTTGTCAACTACATCAAGCCACATCCACTGTATTCACATCTGTTCACAAGACTGAGATATGTGGGCTGAGCATGATAATTTACGCTTTCACACAGAGGCACTGTTGTCGTCAGGGGGTGTCAATCAAAACACAATCAAAAAACAGCTTTTGATTGATTTTTTGATGACTAGTCTCTTTGCCTATGTAACTGACATAGCATAGAAATTTAATGAACTGAACATGAGCATTGCAAGCATTGCAAAACAACCAATTCTGGAGAGACAGCCTTTGAAAAGCGAACCCTAGCAGCAGATGACAGCACTGATGACCACTGGCCTGCACAAGCAATGGCTGATCATCTGAAATTCCTGGAGCATGCCACCACTTAGTTTGTTTGGGTGAGGGAGCCATTAAACCGTGATGTGGGTGGGTAGTGGACCTGCCTGGCTGCAGGGTGCAATGTCAACAGAGTAGAAATCTAAAAATGTGTTCAGGCGTCCATGTGATAGAGCGAGCCATATGTATCTATATATTATCTCCTCAGTTCTGATTGGCTGAGGCATTTTTGAAGCACACCAACAGTTAATTTAAAATCACCGATAAAAAAACTGGTACCTATGTGTCGCTTAGCTACTGTTCAAGAACTTGGAAAAATCATAACATTTAATTAGTATTAATATTTAATCGGCAATGATTAAAAATAAAAGGTTTATTGAACATTTGATTTCTTTCTCTTGTTTTTATAGAAATGGCGTGTTACAACTGTTTTATAAAAGCAATAATCCACCCACTTTATAGTGATTTTAGAATAGCTAAAAGGACTATAGCTTTACTGTTCAAAAATCACTAAAGGACACCCTCTGGTGGCTCACACACACACTCACACACAACCTCCAGTTGGTGATCATCACCAACCAACAACCACTAAAACAAAAAACGTACATACATATTATTAATATGTTGTTTCTATAACTACTGTACGGTGGTGCAGTGCTTGCACTGCTGCCTCACAGCAAGAAGGTCCTGGTTTCGATTCCCGCCTGGGGCGCTGTTGACTCTGGGGTGCCCAGGTGGGTTATCTCCTGGGCCTTTCTGTGTGGAGTTTGCATGTTCTCCCCGTGCTCACATGGGTCTCCTCGTGTAAAAGAACCCCATCTAAAAACATGCAACATCCTGTCCTGTCCCTGACCAAGATGAGGACGTACACCTGGAATTGGTCCCCGGGCGCTGGTATTGGAGGCTGCCCACTGCTCCCTGGCTGTCCCTGGAGGAAGGTCGGCGGGGATGGGGAAATGCAGAGACCTCATTCAACTCGGACACCCTACCCTGCATGTGTGTGTGTGTTGTGTTCGGCGGCCACTTCCCCCCTTGCATGTGTGTTGTGTGTGTTGGTGCGTGTGTGCACCCCGAGTTGCAAATAAAGTAATCTTCTAAACTAAAATAATACAAAATAGTCACAAAAACGACTATAAATAGTTTTTTGGGGGGTGGGGGGTTCTACTTACAAAATAAATAAAAGTCCCAGTAAGAGTATATAAGAGATATATAACATATATATGAGATATATAACAGTGTAAGTCTGGGGGAGGGGGGGTTCCCTCAAAGGCCTTTAGGACACCAGCGTTTTCCTTCAATGTGTCCTCCCCTCTACTCTCCGGTAGGGGTGGTAGTGAGCTGAGGAACCTCGTACTCGCCGTAGATGAAGAACTGCAGCCTCTCAGCATCAGCACCGACGGACGTCTCCTCTCCATCCACTGCGGAACATCGGCCTGTCCCCCCTCCTGCTGGATAACGGCAGATCCAGCTCGCCATGGATAACTCCGGCAAAGAGAAGGAGGCCATCCAGCTGATGGCTGAAGCCGACAAAAAGGTCAAGGCGTCCGGGTCTTTCCTAGGAGGGATGTTCGGGTAAAGGATGCCCCCTCTCTCTCTCTCTCTCTCTCTGTCTATTTACCTCTGTCTCTATGTCTCTCTCTCATTTCGTTATGGGGGAGGGATGCCTGCACGCAGGGCCGCGTTTCTGTCAAAGCCTGTCGTAGTTATCGCGGCACACACACACGCGACAAATCACTATAATATTCCTATGATATTTCTATAGTATATTCTATTTATTCTTATAGGGGCTGATAGGAACTTCCGCTGTTGTGTCCTTCTCAAATCTATCATAGGATTACTATAGCGCTTTTTCCAAAGGGTTTGCAAAAGAAAAATGACCTGTCAATAATGTGCCCTGTCATGCTGTTGCCGCACTAACGTAAGCGAAGTGTTAAGATGGCACATCGCCCAGTGGTGTTGTGGTGTTGTGGGGTGAGCGGACTCGGCGCGGGGAGAGAGTGAGCTTGAGGCCGGACCAGGGACGCAGGGAGGCGGGGAGAGTGGCGCAGTCAGGCCGGTGTGGGCCAGGCAACGACTGTCGGGCGATGCGGGGGCTGGTTGTGTGGGTGGGGTCGGGGGTCGGGGGGGGGGGGGGATCATGGCTGTTTAGATGTGAAATGGGAACAGACAGACAGACAGATAGACAGATGTCTCGGTGCTATGCTGAGACATCAGCAGCCAATATATTTAAATGGTTATTAGACTGATGGATGGTTATACTCTGACCCTATTCAATAAAGTCTAATGGAAAGCCGGCAGACAGATGCACTGTTTCCCCACCCTCCAATATAAGTCGATGGAAATGAGACTGATGATAAGTGTCTACAGCCTCGCCTATGTTTTTCACTGGTAATTAATAGGCAAACAACCAGATGGAGCCAATGGGCGTAACGTAGCAGCCCTCCACCCTGATGCCCTTCACACCCTTATAGAGATTCAGAGAAAACGCCTAAATACAAGAAGTGAATACACACTCAGGGGGGAGGTAATTTTGACGGTTGATAGTTGATGGTTGGCAGGTTTGACGCGTTACATCAGACGAATGTGCTGCAAAATGCTGATCAATGTTGTATTAAAGAGCCCACTTCACAGGTAACGAGACAAGGACAAGACAAAATCTGTAATCTTTGTCTGTGTGTGTGTGTGTGTGTGTGTGTGTGTGTGTGTGTGTGTGTGTGTGTGTGTTAGGGGGAACCATAAGGTGGAGGATGCCTGTGAGATGTACGCCAGAGCTGCCAACATGTTCAAGATGGCCAAGAACTGGAGTGGTATGAAACTCTCACACACACACACACACACACACACATTGCCAGTGTTGGGGGTAACGCATTTGTTACATGTTAGTAACTGAGTAAGAAGTACTCAGATTACCTTTTTGTTGTAACTAGTAATTTAACACGTTAGTTTTTCAATTGTTGTAATCTCTAAAGTAGCTTTGCTCAACACTGCACATTGCACACACACACACACAGTACATGCACGAACAGACATACAAACATACACATCACCACATAAACATACACACACATAAAAGCGTGTATTGGCAGTCTTTTATTTCCATGGTTTTTAAAAGCATAGTGAAGGGTATACATTATTCAGCAGCCTGCAGAGTCTATATGACCATGTAGCACATCAAGGGCTTTTCAGCAAACATCATAGACACTGTGGATTCGTACACACGTCAAACAAATAAATGACAGTATGGACAAATAACTAGTTAACATTCAATGGATGCAGTAAACAGCTCATGCTCTAGGTAGAGCAGACATGCCAGTAATAGCTCACACTGAGCAAAATCTAGCTTCTTAGATCTCTTCTTTGATGGTCCTGCTGTCAAGTTTCATCAATCCAAACCTTAAATAAAACCATTAGTTTGAACTTGCGATGCTCAAATTGAATCATGGTACTCAAAATGTGTGTGTGTGTGTGTGTGTGTGTGTGTGTGTGTGCCCACAGCTGCGGGGAATGCATTCTGCCAGGCAGCTCGGCTTCACATGCAGCTTCAGAACAAACTGGACTCCGCCACCAGCTTCGTCGACGCCGGCAACGCTTACAAGAAGGCCGACCCACAGGGTGAGCCATGCAAACACACACACACACGCGCGCGCGCGCGATACACACTTGTACACATGCACACACAGACATATACAGTGGCTTCGGCGGTCCTATAGCCTTCAATGCAGCTCTTTGTCTCAGTTCCTCCTTCAGAGCCAAGCAGACCAGAAACTCCTCCATCTGACGAACCTTAATTATTATTTTTGACAACATCTTTTCTGTCCTTTATGTGTCTGAACCAGCGACCTTCTAATAACAGGATGGGCTTCCTTTCTGTTAGGCCACTTTCATAATGGATTTGCTGTGTATTTCACCCTTAATATCACACTGCCATGTCAGTGGTATCGTAACAAAGACATGGTGAAATGTGATGCTCTGTATCAAGGTCAGTGTCAGGACCCAAAGGTGGTATTTGGGAATCCCTTTAGCTTTGTGGGAAGAGTAAAATTATTCTGAAGCAACTGATATCCAGGCCTGCTGAGTAAAACACTGTGGGTTAGTAGGTTAGTGGTCATGAGGGGAAAAAATGGAAATCATTAAAAAGTTTGAAAACCGCTGCTATTTATGTCATAGAGAGAATGTGGAACTATTAAAGATGTCCATTCCTTATCTCTCTCTCTACTTTTACTTTTTAAGCATTTTATTCTGGCACACTTTTCTAAATCAACTCGACTTTAGGAGACTCTCCTTTTCTTTTCTTTTCAACATGTTCTCAGTATTTACGATGATATCCTTTCCTTCATATCTGTCTCTCTCCAGAGGCCATCAACTGTCTAAATCAGGCCATTGACATCTACACTGACATGGTAAGCTCTGCCGCCACCATTAAACCACTCCAACATACCTGTACTTGACATGATCATTGAATAATACTGTGTGTGTGTGTGTGTGTGTGTGTGAATTACAGGGTCGGTTTACCATTGCAGCCAAACACCACATCACTATAGCGGAGGTGTATGAGGCTGAGCTGGTTGACATTGAGAAGGTAAAGCGAGGGACATATATATATATTCAACATATGTGATGTTTTAATATTGTTTTATATGAAATACAGCTGATTTTGTGTCTCAAATACATTACGCTCTCATAACAAGTGTGTGTGTGTGTGTGTGTGTGTGTGTGTGTTCAGGCCATTGCCCACTATGAGCAGGCAGCAGACTACTATAAGGGAGAAGAATCTAACAGGTAAGTGTGCTGGTTGGATCAGTAGATCTGACTGACAAATATACAGTATATATATATAAATATGCTTTCACATATCTTAAATATGTACCCATAGAAGCTTCATCCACTGCTAAGAAAAAAAAAAAGTCCATTGAAATTGAACTAAATAATTGACTCTTGTATGTGACTCAATTTGTGAAGTGTGTGATGGTGGAAGTAGACACTTTAACCCTTAATGCATGGGTTTTCTTTGTTTCTTTGTTTGTGTTTCAGTTCGGCCAACAAGTGTCTTCTGAAGGTGGGCCACTACAGCGCTCAGCTGGAGCAATACCAGAAAGCTGTCGAGATTTATGAACAGGTAACAGCTGTGTGTGTGAGTGTGTGTGTGTGTGTGTGTGTGTGTGTGTGTGTGTGTGTGTTCATTGTTCATTGGTAATATTAGGCTTTTATTTCTCCTGCTCAAATGCAGCCCTGGGCCAGGACCAAAACATAGACCACTGGAAGATTAAAATGGGTCATTGAAAGCTGCTGGCTATGTTACGTTGCCAAAGCCTCCAGAAGTCCCTGCTGTGTAAAGCAGGCTGAATAAAATGTTGCAAGCTAGTACATATAACATAAAAACCTGTAGTATCAGTCTTAGGTTATTAGAAATATCCATTTGAAAATATGAGGAAGTCAGATCCATACAATATTAATACAGTATCATTTTGCTGACTGGTACATGAAGTGGATTAGAGTTGACTGAGTCAGATTGAGAACCACTATCATAGGAGTTGTGTGTGTGTCTGTAAATACTACATATCTTGTTTAATGTTAGTGGTTAACTTTTGCTAACCTAGCTAGCTGTGTAAACACAAAACTGTGTGTGTGTGTGTGTGTGTGTGTGTGTGTGTGTGTGTGTGTGTGTGTGTGTGTGTGTGTGTGTGTACGCACGCATCAGGTTGCTACCAGCACCATGGACAATCCTCTGTTGAAGTACAACGCTAAAGAGTATTTCTTCAAGGCTTCGCTCTGTCACTTCATAGTGGACGAACTCAACGCTAAGGTAACATATACACACACACACACATACACACACACACACACAAATTAACCCATATAGTCACAGAGAGACAGTCACACACATACAGACATCCTTTCTGCCACTGGCATCTGTATGCTATCTAATAAAGCAGAGATGGCATGATGGTCTGCTTCTCCAGTTGCAAATGTAAACTGCATTTCAGAGTGAAGCTGCCATATACTGTATTTTGATGTGTGTGTGTTTGTGTGTGTGATGTGTTTCAGCTGGCCATAGAGAAGTATGAAGAGATGTTTCCAGCCTTCTCAGACTCCAGAGAGCTCAAACTGTTAAAGGTAAACAATCTCTCTCTCTCTCTCTCTCTCTCTCTCTCTCTCTCTCTCTCTCTTTTATTTCATCATGAGGGGTGACAATGGATTGTTTGTTTGCTTACTTGTTCATTCATTCTTTCATTGTTACTCATCATATCTCACTGCACTGCAGGTTTTGACAAAACTCACTGCATGCCGACATTTTCAAAATCACACTGGCCCACAGGGGGCGCTATAATTACAGGTCAAAACAAGGTGACAACTGATTGGTCCAGACGATATGGTTGCATTTGTTGTTTAATATAGAAAGTCCCATTAGCCCATGAGGACCAGGCTAGCCAACGTTCACCAGCACTGTGTCAATAAAGTTATTGTTATGTTTCTGTTTGTGGTTATAGAAACTCCTAGATGCCCACGAGGAGCAGAACAGCGAGGCGTTCACGGAGGCCGTCAAGGAGTTTGACTCAGTGTCCCGCCTGGACCAGTGGTTGACCACCATGCTCCTCCGCATCAAAAAAACTATCCAGGGAGACGCTGGCGACCTGAAATAGAGAAACACAGAAAGAGGGGAGAAAGGGAGGGAGAGGGGGAGAGGGGCGGAAAGAGAAGGGGTAAGGAGACGTGGAGAAGAGAGAGAATAGGGAATTTGGGATTGATAATTCAATCTAGGGAGGGGAAAATGACGGGGAGGGGAAAGACACGGTGTGGTGGAAAACAGAGAGAGGGTGAAACAAGGAGATAGAAAGAGTGAAAGGGGAAGGGAGGGAGGGGGGATCTAGGAGGGAGTTTTCAGTTGTACATATCAGTCTGCATGTGACCCCAATTACCTAACCACCACCTTTAAACAACCTTTAGATGACCCTTGACCTTTCTGTATCCCTGGTCCAACAGTATTGCTTTGTTAACACTGGATAGAACTGTACAAAAAAAGGAGAGTGTGTGTGTATGTGTGAGTGTATGTGTGAGTGTGTGTGTGAGTGTGTGAGTGTGTGTGTAAATTGTAGTAGGGTAAATTACACTATTCAATGGGACGACGTGCAACTTGTATCAGATTTAAAACTATATGTCATTGAGAAAAGATAATATTGTTATTTATGAGCTTACTGATATTTATGGTCAATACTGAAGATATTATTTATTGTTTATTATGGTGCTCAGTGTTACGTTATGTCTTAATATGTTAGGCATTGGCCCCTCCTCGCCTCTGCTCTCCTTTCACCTCCTCTCTTTCTCCTCCTCTCCTCCTTCCCTCCTTCTCCTCTCCTCCTCCTCTCCTCTCCCCTCGTCCTCTCCCCTCGTCCTCTCCCCTTACCCACATCCCAGATTCCGCCTGTCAGTAATATCGCTCATTGTGATTGGTTGGTTCTTTGTGTTCTGGTCAACGATTGGTCGGTATAGTTGGCATTAGCCACCTCCGCTAACTCCCGCCACTCTGCTGCCTTGTATGTGCATGTCTGTTGTGTCATGTTGATATAATTGTTCTCTGTGTTGTGCTAACGTGTTGAGAACATACATGTAGCCTGGTATCATTTGTGTG
This sequence comes from Hoplostethus atlanticus, assembly GCA_034670405.1. Classification (NCBI taxonomy): domain Eukaryota; kingdom Metazoa; phylum Chordata; class Actinopteri; order Trachichthyiformes; family Trachichthyidae; genus Hoplostethus; species Hoplostethus atlanticus. The sequence goes on from JAXDDX010000061.1 coordinate 858,865, forward strand.
ACATCAGTAAACACGTATCCCAGTAATCAAAGTTGAAATAAAAATATCATCGCTCCTGATACCTGACTGCTGTTTGGTGTTTAGCATTATTCAGGCATTCAATAAGGATATGGGAGGTGGGGGAAACTTGCTTTTCAGTTCACATTGAAGTCTATAGGAGTGGTCAATTGTAACAAACTGAGTAGCAAATGAAGTAAAGCACAAAATATCAGGTGTACCTGCCTAATATTGAGTTGCACCTCCTTTTGCAAAATCCATGTCAAATGCCTTATACTTTTAAAATCCTTCTTTAACAATTTAAAGGGTGAAATCAAAAGAAGTTCATGGTTTTCACCTGAAATTGGGTCAGTCTATTTTATGAAAATAGCTGTGGTTTATTTGTGAACTTTGTATTTGACGATCTGAAATGATTACTCAATTGATCCAGTAAGAAATTATTTTTACCACCAGCAAACATGGAAACAACAATCCAATACACAATGCAAACAATAGCAGTTACATGTAATAATAAGAAACCAGTCTAGATTGATTTAAAAATGGAACTTCATCCAGTAGTATCTAAGTGTAAATGCACAAAGTACTAATCATCCTGTGAAGCTCTAACTACAGCTTCTACAGTTGATCCAGTTTTAGGCAGTGTGTGATTTGATACTGTTGGTCTGCCACAATGTAAAATTCTCTCCTGATTCGTGGAGCCCAAACTGAGTGAATATTGTCATTAAAACAGATCAGGGGTTCTCCTGATGTACCCCCAAGTAGACACACACGGAGCCCAACTGTCCAATTGTCAGTGGTCACTTCATGTGCCGATCAAACACAAAGCAGTGCGCATTTTGTGAACGAGAAAATCAATAAAGTAGGAATTTATCCCATGATAACCACAATGCATTGCGATACCATTTCCGCGACACACGTTTCCGGTTTCGGACACGTTCGTTACTTGTTCATAGTACTCAGTCTGTTTATTTTTTTGTTTAAGTGTAAATAGTTAAGGTTAATCATCTTACCCATTAACTGAACATCGAGCAGAGGATTTTTCTTGGTGGAGGAGAGCGCAACAAGCCGTCAAGATGCCGCGAATTATGATAAAAGGAGGCGTCTGGCGCAACACCGAAGTACGTGTTTATATGGCTAATTGGGTTAGCATAAAGCTAACCACTAACATTTAGTCAACGGTGCTCAGTTAGCATGGAAATAGCTGCTAAGTTATCGAGATTTAGTCAACTTAGCAAGCTTCCTCCATGTTAAAGGGATGTCGTTGCTATTTTAGTTTAATTTGATGCACGAAAATAACATGCACTGTGAATAAATTGAATAGTACTTCAGTGTGCACAGCCAGAAACGTTATTAGCTAACAGTACTGCAGTCCACTAGAATTTGAAAATGTTAGCATGTGAGCTAAGCGGGAACAGCTTGGTATTACTTGATGTTGAAAATGGAAAGTATCTGTTACAGATCATCAATGTTTTTAAAGTCTTATTGAGGGGTGTGATACGCTGTAACTGAGCAACATGATGCTGACTAATGTGCCTGTATGTCTTCCTGCCTGTCTTTCTTTCTGTCTGTCCCCTTGTATTACTGCCTGGCCATGTATCTGTGTATCTAATGTTATCTATCCATTTATCCAGGATGAGATACTTAAGGCAGCGGTGATGAAATATGGGAAAAACCAGTGGTCTCGTATTGCCTCCCTGCTGCATCGCAAGTCTGCCAAACAGTGTAAAGCCAGATGGTAAGTTTGACATAAAGAGGTGGGACTATAATCACATCAAAATGTGATGGAATCAGGAAGAGGTAGTAACAACAACGGTAATGACACGGCTGCAGGGTGGCTGGTGATTGTTGTCTTTTTAAGATAATAACTTGATACAATTTTCAGGATAGTAGTAGTAATGATAGTTTAATAGATAATCAATCAACTGTAATTGACACACATCACCTGCAGTCATTGCAGTCATTGTGAAAGTGCTTTTTTTGACCCCTGAAATTACATCCACTGAAAAGTGAAACTCAGAAGTTTGTGCTGATGTAACCACTGTTTCCATTATAAGAAAACAAATCAGAGTTCTGTTTCGTGGCCCATGACTCATATGCACTGAATGTGTTTGCCTGAAACAAAAGGTGTGGGGGGGGGGGGGGCTTCCTTTCCCATGTGTATGAGTGTGTTCAGTGTTTTAACCATATTCTTCTCTTGGTTTTGTGTCCGTCTGTAGGTATGAGTGGCTGGACCCCAGCATTAAGAAAACTGAGTGGTCCAGAGAAGAGGAGGAGAAGTTGCTTCATTTGGCCAAACTGATGCCCACTCAATGGAGAACCATCGCTCCTATCATAGGGCGCACTGCTGCACAGTGTCTAGAGCACTATGAATTCCTGCTGTATGGCTTTATCTTACGTATACACATATTTATACACTACATGTGCTTAACACACACAGACTTCTATTATAGGACTTGTTGCTGCACAATGTCTGGAGCTCTATGAACTCCTGCTGTATGGTTTTATTACATTACTCTTTATTACATGTAAACACAAAAATGTATACATCACACTACAGATAATACTACATACGTTTATTCCATCATAGGATGCATTGTTGCACATTGTCCAGATTTCATTTATATTTTAACACATACACCATAGTCATGCCCACAGAGTCACATACAGTCATTATAAACATATGATTCCAATCATAGGACACACTGAAGCTCAGCAGTACATCTTTTCTGAAGAAATTATGATATGTGCCTGTATGATATGTCTTTGTGTGTAATGGGTTTATGTGTCTCTATGTGTTTCCAGAGACAAGGCAGCCCAGAGGGATAATGAGGAGGAAGCAGGAGATGACCCCAGGAAGTTAAAACCAGGAGAGATCGACCCCAATCCTGAAACTAAACCTGCCAGACCTGATCCTGTGGACATGGACGAAGGTGTGTTAACATACTAAACATTGTCACTGGCAAGGAATAAGAGACTGACTTATATCCAAATGAGCTTTATGATATTGTAATGCTATCAGTTCCAAACCACAAAATATAGAAACTCCCCTTAAGTGCTCGCAGAGTCGCCCTTTCCATCTATTTCAAGTTCAACTCTTTTTATTTTTTTATTTTTTGTATTTCTGGCTATAGGAGACCAGCAGATTCACCTTAACAACCTCGTCTGTGGTCTAACAAAATAAATGACTGTTTTTGTGTGTGTGTCTCCGTCCATCCATCCAACTATAGATGAGTTGGAGATGCTGTCAGAGGCCAGGGCTCGACTGGCCAACACCCAGGGTAAGAAGGCCAAGAGGAAGGCCAGAGAGAAACAGCTGGAGGAAGCCAGGTAATAAGAACTCCATACAAACACTAAGTAAACTAGGGGAAAGCCTAGTTATTAAAAAGGGTTAGGGTTATTTTTTTCATTTGTTTGTTTGAATTGAATTTCCGTTTTACTTAGGTCCCATGTTGCATTTGACAGTTACATTATTTTTGTTTTTGTAATTTGTGGTTTTAGTTAAACGTTTTAGTTTTGTTTGATGTTTTTAAATGGGTTCATCAGTATGAATGTGTTGGTAGTATCTGTTTTCTTTAGATGACCATAACATATTAAGTTCAGTTTTTAATTTGAATTTGGTAAAAACATTTTTCATTCATGCCTGTTATTAGTCTTAGATGTAGCTTTCATAAATTACAGTGACCTTATTATTTGGAATGAGAACATCTACTGACTTCTTGTCCTCGGGTCCAAAAACATAATTAATTCAGACGTAATAAACGCTGTCTCACTCCTCCAGGCGGTTGGCGGCTCTCCAGAAGCGCAGGGAGCTGAGAGCAGCAGGAATCGACGTTCAGAAGAAGAGGAAGAAGAAGAGAGGAGTGGATTACAACGCCGAAATCCCCTTTGAAAAGAAACCCACTCAGGTAACCAGCTGGTCCCTTTTAACTGATAGAACTAACTAACTAAACTAGTAGCGGGGACTAGTTTAGTTAGTTAGTTAAGAAAGATAAGAAACCTGTGTAGGTAACTTTTATTATGATGAAGGGGGGTGGAGCATACTGCATCCTCTGCACAGATGGAAACTAACTACTACTTGGAAACATTTGCTAATTAGTTTTAATAAATAACTAGTAGAAAAGGAGTGTAATATAACATTGGACTTGTTTTTATTTATGTTTTCATTTTGTTGTCTATTTGTTTACTCTTTTAGTGTTCGTGTCTTAGTGTTTTTGCGATGCCAGTGTGGAGCGTTACAAGGCCTTGGGACCCAGTTTACTATCATTTGTTTATAGTTTACCAATAAGAGTAGTAAAGAGCTGGTTATTTATCTTTGGTGTACTTGTAGGGATTTTATGACACCAGTATGGAGCAATATGAGGGTCTGGAGCCAAACTTCAAACGACTCAGACAACAGCACTTGGACGGAGAACTACGCAAGTGAGTAAAACCCTACACACTACACACTTCACACACAGTCAGTAACAACAGACAAAATACACTTTTCACCACCAGTAAACGCTTTATACACACAAGTCAGTAACATTAGGTGCTCTACCCTGGACACATACATCTTGTGAACTAAAATCACTTATGGAACATCTACAGAAACACATTAAACACACAAACATCACATACGTAAATATTAAATAACACATTCACTTACAAAACATCACACCTACACACACACACACACACACATATGTTAAACACAGTCTTTAACACCTCCAAATGAACATGATGCATAACATACGCATGCAGACATTCATATCCCGAGAGACACATGTAATACACATACATAATAAACACATACACTCACATCTCAGGACTTTTCTCTCTCCATCATGTTCCTCATTGATTAACATGGTGTGTGTGTGTGTGTCTGTCTAGTGAGCGCGAGGAGAAGGAGAGGAAGAAAGATAAACAGACCATAAAGAAGAAGAAAGAGAGTGATTTGCCGTCTGCCATCCTGCAGACCAGCGGAGTGGCTGAGTTTACCAAGAAACGCTCTAAACTGGTTTTACCCGCGCCACAGGTAACTAGTACACACTAACTAGTATAGTATAGTAAGCACTACCTGCACCACCATGTCCCCTAAACCTCTCAGACCAGTGGAGTTGATCCAGCTAGTGATGGGAAGACCGACTCTTTTAACTAACTCGATTCTTTCGAGCCGTCCGATAGAAGTGCATCGATTCTGAATCGATTCATTATGATTCACCAACAAAAACATACCATCCCACGTGAGGTTTGAATCTACAATCCTCAGCATAAGAGTCTGATGCTCTACTAACTGAGCTATACTAGTAATGGAGGCATATGAGCGCCACCCCTTTCAAACCAGATGTGTAACCAACTGTAAAACACCAACTAAATCATAGGTTAATGATAATAATATTTATAGAATTTACACAGAGTATTGCTATTGATTTCATTTTATTTCGTGTGCTCTTGACTTTCTTTTTCTAATAGAGACATTTTTGTTGACCAATGTTAAATGTTAAATGGCTTATAGTTTACCCAATTACCAGTTAATTTATTAAACAACATCTTAAACAACAAAAACTGTTGTCAATGTGTGCAGAATAGATCGCTACATTATTACATTGGCCTTTTTCACGATCTAATATGGCTCCTTGATCCGGCAGGTACGGGGATGTAGTCTCTCTCGTTCATCAGACGTGAACCGCTCGGACATCTCGGACATCTGCTCTCTCGGTTCGCGAGATGTCCGATTGAGTCCGAGAAGTCCGATATTCATCTGCTCTCTCGTTCATCTGCTCTCTCGACTCGTTCGCGAGCCGCTCAGTCTCTCTCGTTCATCTGCTCTCTCGACTCGTTCGCGAGCCGCTCAGTCTCTCTCGTTCATCTGCCCTCTCGTTCGCGAGCCGCTCAGTCTCTCTCGACTCGTTCGCGAGCCGCTCAGTCGGATCAGCGGTTCTCGTCCGATGAACGAGAGAGACTACTTCCGCTTACCCGCCGGATCAAGGAGCCATATTGGATTATGAAAAAGGCCAATGTAATAATGTAGCGATCTATTACATTATATATACATTGACAACAGTTTTTGTAATGTTTAAGATGTTGTTTGATAAATTAACTGGTGATTTTTTAAATACATTTTTTTTTTCTGGCGCTGCTATAACCGCTGCTGAATCAATTCAGTCGCGTGTGCGAGTCGAATCAGCTCAATCACTTAACTGATTCGGTTCTTTTGAACGATTCGTTCGCGAATCGGCCATCACTAGATCCAGACGGTCCTGTAACTGTTACATACTGTTTTAGGTTTAGACAGGAAGGTGGCATGGTGAGTAGAGAGAGCATCCTGGATTTAAGCCCCTGTGATGGCAAATATCTGCCCTGCTGACATGTCCTTGAGCAAGGCACTGAATCCCTACCAACTCCAGGGGAGAGAGTATTTCTCCTTCAAGGATCAGTAGAGTAATACTAAAAAACAGATACTGGTGCTGTAACTGTCGGTACTGTTTTAGTATATGGTTTAGTTTATTTGAACAAATGATAAAAAAATACCTGGAACAAAGAGAAGAAAACAAATACAAACAAATAGAAAAAGTAAAATAAAACTCAAGATGACACAAATGACATCAAACTCAACAGGGAAAATGGGACAATAAAATAAATAAATTCAGGCATTCAGATATATTAAAATAGCCCCGATGTAGATATTCTTTATTGATTTGTTGTATTTCCTATGTATTAATCAGGCTATCTGTTACCAAATACTTTTCTGTGTATGACATTTACCCATAGATCAGTGATGCTGAGCTGGAGGAAGTGGTCAAACTGGGCGTCGCCAGTGAGGTTGCCCGTCAAGCTGCCGAGGAGAGTGACATCGCTAACTCCGCCTCCTCAGCCCTCCTGTCAGAGTACAGCGTCACAAATACCATGGGAACAGGGCTACGTACCCCCCGCACTCCTGTTGTCCAGGATAAGATACTGCAGGTAACACAGATGAACTCAACATCTGCACTCGTTAAACACACACACACACACACACACACACACACACACACACACACAGACTTTAAGAACCATACTGAACATACACACTAAGCATATATACTGAATACTTGCACAGATGCTGAGCACACACTAAGCACAGACACATACTGTACACACACTAAACTTTTGGATTCTCAATTAAAGTCTTTTTTCTTTGAACCCGTTAGGGTATGCACAGCTCCAAATCTGTGAGGTGCTGGTCAAAAGCAGGAAAAAACATCCCTGTATGCTGAGCTGAATTAAATGTGAATTCTCTCCCTGTCTGTTTGTCTGTCTGTATTTCCAGGAAGCCCAGAACCTGATGGCTCTCACCAATATTGACACTCCTCTGAAAGGAGGCCTCAATACTCCACTGCAACAAAGTGACTTTAGTGGAGTTACACCTCAGCGCCAGCAGATACAAACACCCAACACTGTACTCACTACCCCATTCAGGTAAGACCAAGTGGTAGCTAGCGGCTGGAGGGGTGGCGTGTTGTTGGAACTAAATATTGAATTCATGTGTTGACTTAGCTGCAGTTGGAAAAATAACCAAGTGACTTAACAGCTCACATGAACTCGCTCCTACTGTAAATGATTAACTATGTCATGTCATCTCCTGTAGAACCCCTGGGCAAGGTCAGGGGTCAGAGGGCATGACCCCTCAAGCTGGAGGTGGGCTGACCCCACGTGGGCCCGCAACCCCAGGACTGACCCCCATCCGCACGCCATTGAGAGACAAACTGAATATTAACAGTGAGGAGCAACTGACTGATCCTACATTTGCTAAACACCTGGTAAGCACACACACACACACACACACGCACACACACACACACACACACACACACACACACACACACAGTAAATCCATACAAAACTGAGAGACTAACCTAATGTTAACCGTGAGGAGCAGCTGGTCGACCCTGGTGAATATAATCATAGGTATATCCTTAGGCATTGGTGTATTTTAAAATTTCAAGGTTGGAGCTTCAAGGCAGTAAGATGTATCAAGGTGTGGTAATGGAAGGGAATTTGAAAAGTTATGAAATTAGAAAATTGAAAAAGTTTCTCGCGCCTGAAAATGCAAGTAAAGCTTGGCTGCTGGTACATCTAGGCATCTTTTGAAGGTACCCAACAAACAGGTTTACTGATCACATGCAGTATGTCCCAGGTGACCAATCAAAACAGGACCTGCGTGTTCAAATCTCCTATTAAAACAAAAAAGTAACATTTTAGAAATAGACAGTATTGATCATGTAATTTGTGAACCTCTGTCATTGAAAAGTATGGGAGTTACGAGTGTCTGAACCCCTGTTGTTACTCTCTATCTGTCTCCTCCCCCAACAGCAGAGGGAAAGCCTGCAGCAGCTGAAGCAGGGCCTGTTGTCACTTCCTATTCCCAAGAACGACTTTGAGATCGTCCTTCCTGAAAATGCTGAGAAAGATTTGGAAGAAACCGAGACGGAGTCCGGGTTCATAGAGGACGCTTCTGATATACAGTCACGCAAGCAGGTACGTCTGTCAATCACACGTATGTGACACTCACGGATCAGTGCTCAGCGTCGTCTCATTCAATATTATTAGGTCATTGATCTCTAAATTAGCCACAGAGCGGATCCAGTGGCACAAAAACACACATTTCTCTGCACGTAGAATCTGTTAAAATCGTTACTTACTAAATGAGAAATGACACATTTGTTGATTCCTCAAAGATAAAACCCACAGAGTTACTTTATAGGCTTATGGGTAAATTATTAAAACTGTCTTTGGGCTCAGGGGCAGAGAGACAGGATGTTTGCACAATCCACGGAGCACATTGTTTTTTTGTTAATTAGTGTGTGTGTGTGTGTGTGTGTGTGTGTGTGTCAGGTTGTGCGGGATGCGGAAAGAGAGAGGGAGCTGAAGCTGCGACACACTTCCGTTCAGAGGAATCTGCCCAGACCTACTGAGGTAACTACACACACACCTTACGTAAACTAAATAACACCTCTAGAGGGTTTGATCGAGGCCACACCATCACACCAGTGACCGCTTAAAATATAAAATGTCCCACTAGATTTGGTCCGTGTAACCGTGGGCAACAGAAGAGCTAAGTTGGATCAGGCTGTCCGTCAAACGTGATATCAGACTCTCCTGGTCTTGGAGGGATGATGCTTCTTCTCACTGGGTTCCAGCTTTTAAAACACTGCACTGGTTGGCCTAATGGGGGTGCTGTAATTAAAGGTCAACTTTGACAGGCCCTAATGACATCCAGCTATCTCAGACACGACTGGTCCAATTTGATGAAACTTGGAGGGTTGATGCATCATTCATGTTTACTTGTTTCATAAGAGGCTCCAAAAACGGCACACTCGCCTGCTGCACTCTATATGCCCTTTAATGAAGCCATGTCTAAAGTTGCTTTCATTTTTACATTCATGTCAGCTGCAACATCGGTCTTATCCTTCACTTTAACTAGCATTAAAAAGTCTTAACTTACTCAACTTAATGAAACTTGCAGACTGTGTTTAATGCTGTTGGATGATGTGAACATTGTGCTTTTGATGGGTGGTTGTTTTTGTATTAGTATGACGTTGGATGTCGTCTGCGTCTCCAGGTAGATGATGATGATGATGATGATGAAGAAGATGAAGATTGCATTTAGTTGTGTTAGCATGATGATGATGTCAGATGTCTGTTTCCAGGTAAACGAGTCCGTCCTTCGCCCCGCCTCCCTGGAGCCCCTCTCCGATCTCCAGCTGGCTGAAGAACTGATCAAACAGGAAATGATCACCATGCTGCACCATGACTGCCTGCACCACCCGTCAGTCAACTCAGCCAGCCAATCACAGCGCAGTAAAGCCAGAGGGCCTGCCTCCACGTCTAATAATGCCTCTCATATAGCTTACCTGGACACACACACCTACCAGCCAATCAGCACGGAGGAGATGGAGCAGGTAACACACACACACACACCTCACCACCATCATCATGATCATACATTGAGCTGATAGCGCTGTCTGTTGCTGCTGTCCACTATGATGATGTTGATAATCACGGTTCCCACTGGTCACTGGAGTTCCAGCAAGGAAAGTCAGGGAATTTGATAAATTCTCTCGGGAAGTCAGGGAGTATCGGGATTTTAAAAATGGGAATGTGGGGAAATGGGAACAGGAATGTATTTTCCAACTTGTTCCAACAGATGTCGAGGAAAACAGACTGTGTCCCACTTTCTGAGCTGATAAACATTAACAAACCAGGTCAAATGTTTAGGTCATGGAAACACTCCCACATAGTTATGGAAAGTCATGGAAGAATCATGAAATTGAACAGACCGTGGTGTGCACCTGAGATATGATGATGTGAAAAATGTGTGTACAATTGGGTTTTATATATATATATATATATATATATATATATATATATATAAAAATTATTATTATTTTTTTTTTTTTTAACATTACATTAGATTAACAATCATCAAAGCATCAATGGTAAACGTCAGGTTTTGGTGTCAGTCCCTCAAAATCAAATAGAAAGGATTTCTTTGTAGAGCCACATTTTGCACCAACGTTCAACAATCATACAGGGAGACATCCAGAGGCAGAGACGATTTCTTCACTGCCGGTAGCCTCAAGAGACCAGAATGCAATGCAGCCACAAAACCTGTCGCGTTTCACATCAGCGGCGCAACACTTGCTTTTTCTCGACTGAAAAACCTCTCGCTTTGCTAGCAGTAACGCTGTTGCTCTCTCGACCTACACATAAAATTCACAGCTAACATTAAACAGGTTCAGGCAAGTTCTCTGGGGGGGTTAAAATGACTTATGGGTTGAGGGAAAGTGGATACAGCAAAAAGGCAATGCACTGAACATCACAGATTGATGATGTATAACAGTGTAAGAGTATCTGAGGATGAACTTTTCCTTTTTAATAAACAGGCTGCGGTGGTGCTAGCAGCAGAGATGGAGGTGGTGAAGGCAGGAATGGGCCATGGTGATCTCAGCATGGAGGCCTACAGCCAGGTCTGGGAGGAATGCTACGGACAGGTAACTCCGCTGACACAGCAGACACTGGATTTCTACCGATAGTAGGCGGAGTGTGATTATTTATGTTTTGGGTTGAGTAATGTCTTCAGTGCTGCTAGTTTTACTTTCTGGGGCAGGGCCACTTATGGATGACAGATTGGGATAAACACAGTGTTTTACGCTCCCTTTCCCCATATCTATCTCACTTTGTCTTTCCATCTAGTTCTGCAGGTCTCCATTTATCTTGTCTAACTGTCCCTCTCTTTCTCTAGGTGTTGTATCTAGCAGGTCAGAGCAGGTATACCAGAGCCAACCTGGCATCCAAGAAAGACCGCATTGAGAGCCTAGAGAAAAAACTAGAGGTGAGAAAGCACAAAGACACACGTGAATGAATGCACTGTAAGTATTTGACTGTATGAGCATCTTTAGAACTTTTTCACTGGATTTACTTTTACATGCTCCAATTTTAGTTCTTAATTTAAGAATGGTCCAGGTAACTAATAAGGACGCTATTTTTGTAATCTCTAAATCATGGTTGGCTACCATGGTAAAGTAGATTAACAAAGTAGACTGATCAGCATTTGGCTGGTGGCTGGTGCGTCTGTCTGTCTGTCTACAGGTGAACCGTGGTCACATGACAGCGGAGGCCCGGAGAGCAGCTAAACTGGAGAAGAAACTCAAAGTCCTCCTAGGAGGTTTTCAGTCCAGAGCACTGGGGCTCCTAAAACAGCACAGTGAACTATGGGAACAGGTACTACACACACACATACACTAAACAGACACACTAAACACACTCACAGGGATGTTTGTCCTACCACTCCTTTAATTGGAACGTGTGAAGGATGTGTGATGCAGTGAAAGACCATACACCAAGCATAACTTGTTGAGAGGGTTTCCAGGCCACGCAATACTGAAACAACACAATGAACTATGAGAATCAAACACATCCTAAAGAGCCTAGCCACTATAAAGCTGCATATATCTGGTTGGAGGTCAATGAGCCTCATCTGAACAAGTTAAAATTTGTCAAGAAAGCCGCTTTATTTAGCAGGCCACAACTAGAACAGAGTGCTTCACATATGAACTAGAGATACAGACAGTTCACTAGGCTAAAACATACGATGTCCTTGGAAAAAGGTTATTTAGTATGATAGGATATATTTATTGATAATGGTGTTATGCTCATTGCGTCCACCAGGTGGAGCAGGCAGCTACAGAGCTACAGACCTTCAATCAACTGAAGAAACATGAAGATACTGCTATTCCCAGGAGACAAGAGGTACGCACACACACACACACATATACACACCTGCATGTTCTGATTATTATACAACTTGATTTATTGCTTACATTTCCACACGTCTATGGGGACGGGGACTAAAAGATAATCAATAAATTATTACTTTATTTTCATTACAATAATGCTAAATGATTACTGATTACATGACTATAATAATTCAAAATACATTATTGTTCATTTTTACATTCCTTTGATCTACACAAATCTTTCACATTGTGTGTGTGTGTGTGTGTGTGTGTGTGTGTGTTAGGCCCTGCGGGAGGATGTGGAGAGGCAGATGGAGAGAGAGAGAGAACTGCAGCAGAGATATGGAGAGTTACTGCTGGACAGGGAGACACTGCTCAATAATGCTCAGAAATACTGATCACTACACACACACACGCTAATCACACAAACATCATACATACTAGACGTTCACACACACACACACACAATTCTGATAGATACACTCAAAATACAGTGATAATGGAGCGCCACTGCTGGAGACACAGCTAACTAACACTGATGACAAATGTTGATTTTTACCCATTTCGCTGACACACACACACACACTTATATGTGTATATATGTATACACTTTCAAGCAGCCATGTTGGCACTAGACTCAATCCATGGTAGTTGCTAAGTAACAGGTGATTTTTATTCCAGCTGATCTTAAAATTGGGCATTGTTCGTGGTGTTGAGGTACAACTAGGACAAACTCCACCTCAGGCTCAGAGACATTTACTACTCAACAATACTGAACTGCTCACACACAAACACACACACACACTTCCATGTGCTTCCGCCCTCTGAGTCGTTGCTCCCCATCAAATTATCTACTAGAACCCGTCTGTCATTCTCTGATTGCCGTAGAAACTGCAGAGATAAGCCCCGCCTCTGTGTAATGGTGTTGCAGTGATGTCAGAGTTTTGAGCATGCTCAGTAGAGTCTCTTGTGTTTCTGTATTAGTGACCAATAAAGTTTCTTTTGAACAACAGCTGTCTTGCACTGATGTGTCTGTTACTAGGGTTACTTGTTATAGTAGTGCCGTCTGTATCACTGAATGAGACTCACAGCTGGAGGTCCACAATGTTCAAAGTAAGCTAGGTGGTTGAAGTGAAATAAAACCGGCCACTATAAACAATTAACAGTCTGCATTCTTCTGAAAATTTATTTTTTACTCTTTGGGGCCCAGTATCTGATTTTTTTTTCATGGGCCTCCAATGGAAACAACATGGAATGTAGTTTTTTCTGTTTAGGCCACCATGGTTGAAGTGACCAAATTTTACAAGACTATCAAGACAGTTCTGTATGTGGCACAGACTTATTTACGATTTAGTTTAATTTAATTTAGGTTTTTGTTTTACCCCCAGTCCTAACCATTTAGATCAGACATCAAAATCAGAAACTTTGGTATAAAAAGATGCTGGAGTTGTTTGCTAAAGGCATTTTGGATGAAGGAGCTAACTTAAATACCTCAAACAGGCTAAATGATTTTAATTTCTCCAGTGAGAGTGAGGAGGACAATAGAGCCAGTCATGTTCCAGATAGCCAAGAAAATCAAAGTGGACTAAATGGTAAATGGCTACATTTATATAGCGCTTTTATCCAAAGCACTTTATATGCCTCTCATTCACCCATTCACACACACTCACACCGATGGCAGTGAGCTACCATGCAAGGTGCTGGACTATCGAGAGCAATTTGGGGTTCAGTGTCCCAAGGACACTTCGACATGTGGAGGAGGAGCTGGGGATTAAACCGCCAACCTTGTGATCAGTGGACATTCACCAAGTCATTCTAATATGTTTGTTGAAAAGATGACAACACTGGCTGACTGAAAATACTTTATTACAGTCATTAAACAATAAAGAAAAACAATTGTAACTGGGATGTGTCCCTGTGTGTGTGTGTGTGAGAAAGAGAGAAAAGCATGCTTGTAAGAAAGTGTGTGTGAGAGAGTATGCAGCGTGTAGTTGCATCTCCGTGTGCGTTTGAGTGTGTGTGTGTGTGTGTGTGTGTGTGATTAAGCAAGCGTTGAATCCTCAGCAGGCTAGGAAGGACATCCCACTTCTCCGATAGGCATTCTGAGAGTGAAAGAAGAGAAAATCTGTCAGTTGCTGTCAAATCAGGTGTGTGTGTGTGTGTGTATACCCATACCGTGTGTCTATAGTTGTATCTTCTAATGGCCTCTCTAATGTGACAGGGCTGGATGGCTCCACTGGGAGGTTCAACTGTAGCAGGACAACTCTGAAACACACACAGAGATAGATGCACTGTATTTTGAGACACTCCCCTGGATGCTGCCAGTCCAACATGTCTCAATTTTAGTGGTTCTCCCCAGGAGGACGTCATGTACCCATCATCCTCTGTTTCAGAACGGGACAACTTTTTGTCCATTTTTATTTTCAACGTTTCCCCTTTGTTACTTCAGGTTATCTAGCTAACACTAAACAGATAGTTGGATAACAACAGGAATGATGTAACGCTCCTTTCGCCGTTTAACCTCTTGCTCTGTTACTGGCGATGCTCATAGCTGCATCTGAGCAGGAGAAAAAAAGCTCCTAACTGATCTCAGCCTAATATTATTATAATCTTCCCTTGCCTATGTTTTGGTCCTGGCCCAGAGCTTAAAAAAGACTGGTATTGTGAGAATGGGTGCTGTGATCACAGGGTCCATTCAACCCACAACATTATATCCCACTCTGACACCAATCAAACCTAAAAACTTCCTCAGATGAGAGGACTACAGCCAACACACACACACCCTTTTGCGTTTTCTCTGTCTGGCTCGGCCGTCCAGACTGCCGTTGCCTTGTAGGAGGGGCTTAGAAGAGTGGGAGGAGCCTGGTGTGGAGGGGGGAGTGGCCTCAGGGGAGTCTGGATCCTTCTTTACCTGGTGGAGAGACAGAGAGAGACGAGGGTCCTGATTTAACTGTTTATTAAAAGCATCAAAAATATGAGTTTCAGTGATAAACAGACTGAGATGTTTAAAGGTTAAAACAACTGGGTGTAAGAGAATTACGTTTGTGTATGTGTGAGTGAGTGTGTGTGTGCATACCTCCGTGTGTGTGTTGTAATGGATGTAGCTGGCAGAGATCACGTGACTGATAGGATTGGTCTTTGATGTCATTTCCTGCTTTACCAAAAGAGACAAATCCACAATCTGGAGAGAGAAAGAGAGACGGACATGGAGAGAAGAGAACAGGTCATTTGTCACAAGTATTAATTTTTTGTTTCTTTTCAAATCAGAAAAAATAACAAATGGATTTCAAAAGAAAATTTCACAATTATTTCTGATTATAAACTGAATATATAGAGGAGATGAATAGTTTTTTTTACAATGCACATCTACACACCAAGACACGTTCTGTATAGTTATGACCTTCTGTAGTAGTTAATGTGAATATTTGCACATCCTGTATATGTGCTGTTTTCTTTCTCATTTGTTATATATTGCATATGTATGTGTATGCTTATTTCATACAGCATGTGTATTTCATATTTTGGTATATATTCATTTGATACATATTTGGTGTTTAATATATATAAAACCCATTTCATCTATTCAGATTTTTATTTTATTCTTCTTTCAATTCAAGTTCAAGGAGTTTAATTGTCACATACACACACGAGGTGTGTAGTGAAATGCAAAGTGGCAATGCTCAGCAGAAATGTGCAAAATAACAGGTTCACACTATTTACAATAGACCAACACAATATTTACAATATTTAAGAGCTCTATATAAAAAAACAACACAATATTTACAATAAGAGCACTTTATAAAAAAATATAGTAAAAAAAGGGAAAATTGTATGTGTAATATAAATTATAAATTATGTGTAGTCTTTACCTAAGTGTGTGTGTGCATAAGAGGGGCAGTGTGTGTGTCTTGGTGGGGGCCCTGGTGAGGTCGGAGTTCACAGTCCTGATGGCCTGAGGAAAGAAACTCCGTCTCAATCTCTCTGTTTTGGCAGCGTGACTACGGAGGCGCTTGCCTGACCGCAGCAGCTGAAACAGTCCGTTGTTGGGGTGGTGAGGATCCTTCATGATCCTGCAGGCTCTGGTTCTGCACCTCCTGGTGTACAAGTCCTGCAGGGTGGGGAGTGTAGTTCCAATAGTGCGCTCAGCCGAACGCACTACTCTCTGCAGAGCCTTCCTGTCCTGAGCGGAGCTGTTGCCAAACCAGGCAGTGATGCTTCCTGTCAGGATACTCTGCTGTATCCTATTTCTATCCTGTTACTTTGCTGCTGCAATGATCCAATTTCCCTACATGGATCATTAAAGTTTCATTTTATCTTATATAAAGAATACATGCTGCCTTCAACACGACGCCATAAACAATAGTTGACATTGTGGATAGATGGCTTTTATAATACTCACAAGTGGCCCCAGCTAGATCATTACAGCTTTGAGTAGGACTGTGTCATCGACATCAACCAAGCCTGTGATGGTCATTTTTCCCCCCAATAGTTTATTCTGTTTTTTAGCGACAGCATAGATAGTAGAGAGGGGACGATATGTGACAAAGGTCATCAGCAGGAATCAAGCCCACATCATGAATGTTACCTGGGCAACAGTCTCGTAGGCGAGGTACGACATGATCTCCATGGCAACGCTGTTGGGTTTCAGCTCCAGACTACTGCAGTCCATCCAGTCCCGAAACTTTGACGCCTTTTTAGCTAGACAGACAGACAGACAGACAGACAGACAGACACACAAAGACAAACACACACACACACACAGACACACACACAGACACACACACAGACACAGCCAGACACACAGGTAGGCGAACAGCAGACAGATTATCACTTTGTTTGTGTTGTGATTGTGTCGTCTGTGTGGCTTTGTGGACTGTTGATGGTGGTCTTACCGAAGCTAAGCTGTCGACTCTCACAGAACTCTGAGTACTGAGTCTGGTCCATAGTCCGAGTTTGACGCTCTAAACGCTGAAGGTACAGACAGACAGACAGACAGACAGACAGACAGACAGACAGACGGACAGACGGACTTAAAGGACCGTTACAATGCGATCAGTGTGATAAACACGTCATCTTATGGACCCTGACCTCCAGCCGTTCCTGTTTGACAGGGTCTACTTCCTGTCTCTCAGCCAAAGACAGAAGCTCGCCGGTCTGATCCATCCACACCAGGAAGTCCTGAGCCAATCGCTGCCTCCGCTGGTTACCCCCGGCAACGCCACCACCACCACACCTGTCTACAAAACACAAATTATATTTTGGCGTTGGTGAAGCTACATTAATCATTTTATTTGACTGAATACATTTCACTTGAAGACACTGACTTATAGATGGACAATGTGTTTTATTTGAGCGGGAAATACAGGTGGAAACTGCAGTGTTGTCAAACATTACAAATACACAATCCTTCCACAGGCTCAGTTCATGTAACTGATGTTTGGCTGTGACATGTTGTTGGTCCTTGTATAAAGAGGTCAGAAAATATATTTTCACACAGTTGCACATTTGCAACTTCACAAATGTGCTCTCCCGCTCTGCTCTCTCACTTCCACAGCTACAAGTGCAAGTTTTTCAACACATTTATCGCAAGAAGTGTTGCAAAAGTCAAGGCGCGCAGATTTGTCACTTTGTTATGCAGGGGAGCACATTTGTGAAGTTGCAGAGACCGATTTGAGAGGTTGTAATCACCGAGTTGTGGTTGTACTGGAAAATGGACTCAAGTAAAAAAAAAACACATTTGTGAATATTTTATTTTATACAAGTGAAATTTTAAACATACGAGTTCAGATTTTTGTTCTACAAGCTCTCGCATTTTGCAACATTTTTACCTTCATATGATTAAGGGCTATACAAATAAATGTGATTTGATTAATAAAAGGTGATGGGTTTCCAAAACCTGTGTGTGTGTGTGTGTGTGTGTGTGTGTGTGTGTGTGTGTACCTGCGTCTTGCTGAGGGTCTTCGTCCTCCATTGTTTTGAGGAGTTTAGATTTATAATCTCTAAACTGGAGATATTTTAATAACCTTGACACTTTCCTCTGGTCGAGAAACGTAGAGGCAGACAGAGAGACAGAGAGAGAGAGAGAGAGAGAGAGAGAGAGAGAGAGAGGAACAGAGAAAGAGGGGAAGGAAATAAGTCCATTGTACTTTCATTGAAGGTGGATAACATTTGGAAGGTGGGGTTTCTGATAATATCACCACCATGAGAGAGAGAAAGTACAGGTGTGTGTTTGTGTGATTTTAGTTACCTTGTCTCCCCTCATCAGGAACAGGATGTCCTCAGCTGAAATGACCCTTGAGCCCCGAAGAGCCGCCCCCTCACAGGCCTGCTGCAGCTAATCAACCAATCACATCACGTTAATTATTACAGAATACGCTGGTTTTCTGGTTTTGGTTTATAATATTGGTATTTATATTTTTTAAACACAGAAATAATGAGAACACCCGGGTTTAGCATTTACTGTTGGCCTCCGATGTGAAACACACTTATTGTTTCCCTTCTTCTTCTACTACTGCCACCTGCTATGTGTGTGTGTGTGTGTGTGTGTGTGTGTGTTTTACCATGGTGATGAGCTGTGTGTGTACAATATCCTCCACCAGAGCGGCTGTCTCATGCAGTGGCCTGCGAGCATCTCCCAGAGCAAACCTAACACACACAGACACACACACACACACACACAGACACACACACACAGACACACACACACAGACACACACACACAGACACACACACACACACACACACACACACACAGGCCACAATTTGGTCAAGCCACAATTTGCATACAGAGAAGCCACTTCCATGATGGCGGACAAACCTAAAGCCACATCCTGGATCTCTTTCCATCTTTCTCTCCATCTCTTACAAGCCCCCCCCCTCTCACCCAACTCTTCTCCCATTCTCTCTCTCTTCCTCCAACACACACACCAAACAATCTCACTTATTCCTTCCTGTGATTGGCTGGCTGGAGCTGTCAGTCTCAGAGACCAGATTGGTTCTGGGTTGGGGATGTGGGATGTGGGCAGGTTGGCTTTAGGTTTGGGGGTTGGCTTTAGGTAGAGCGTTGGTTTAAGGTTTAGGGGTTTAGTTTGGTTTCAGTCTCTCTGACCACCGACACCACCTCTCCGGTCCACTCCACGGCCACACACACCACACGGTGAGTACCCCAAAACACACATACACACACACACAAATACAAAGGTGGGAGGCCCAGCACGTGTGGTTTCTTCCCTGTTAGAAACCCACAAGAAGATCCAATTTGTGACAAAAATATTTCAAAATCTGATTCCATGTGACTTCTCCCCGTTGAAACAACCAAGGCTGAATCTCTGCCACAGTGTAAATACGGTGTATTGTATTGATGCAGAAATGTATTATATTAGGTTTTTTTTAAGTATTGTAATTTTGCTGTTGATACATGAAACTCCACACAATTTATATTCAGCTATAAACGCTGTTTGACTCCGCTCTGCTTCTACTGCTGCCGTCAACAAATGTAAACTTTATATTTTCAAAGGATTCACATTGTCAAAAACATTTTTCTTGTAACCCAAAGTTAATTTTTGCAGGTTAGTATGCCAGCTGATTTCAGGACATGTACTGCTATTACAGCTGCTATTGTAGCTTATTCAGCCGATCTTCCTCTGCAGTGGCCTGGGACGACTTTGGCCACAAAACGTAGTCACTATCTTTAGATACTTTACATCTTTTTTCAATTATTTTCTTCACAGCTGTGGTTCCAAGTAAAGGACTCGCCTTAAAACTCTTTCTTCATATGCAGGGTTCCTACACCTTTTTGCTAATAAAATTCCTTGACTTTTCCAAGACTATTCAATGCCATACAGCACAATTTCCATGACCAATATTTGTCAGAGTCTATGTTGTTGATGTGAATGTCCCAGGTCTTATTTCTGGCTACAACTATCACTAGGGCCGATACCATCAGGAAATTTCTGATTCAGATTTTTAGTTTAAGTTTATAAGTAATAAATTATTATTATTATTGTTATTATTAGCATTACTATGCTTTGACTGTACTTGATAAAGCCCCGATTCAGTTTTTAGTTCCAGGAACTTGTTTCTGCTCAGTAATATCATCAAAATCAATTTCCAGTGTGTTCACTGTGGCTCTATTACATGTCAATCAAACAGGCTGTCATGGCTTCAAACAGTCTATTTGGAAGCACCAGCCCGATGCCGTACTGGGGTAAGTCCCTCTCTCGCTCTCTCAGACACACACTCTCTCCTGCAGATTCAGTAGAGGAAGCTATTTGTGTGTATTGTGTGTGTCTGTGTGTGTGTATTGTGTGTGTGTGTGTGTGCGCGTGTGTCTTACATCATGCTTTGCAGCTCTGGGATGAAGCTGGTCCTGGAAAGAGGGCGGTCTTTAGAACTGGAGGGGGCAGAGCTAGCCATGGGACTACTCATAACAACGCCCACCTGGAGACACCAAATCTCTCTGTTGAAACCAATAACGAAATTCTCTGAAACAATATTTAGACCATGTGACACTACAATTCTCTACTGAAACCAAATACTAAGGAAAGTCTTTTAGGCAAGGTGCAGGGGAGACGCTGTTAAAAACACAACAGCACAAATCAGGAGGGAACAGAATATGAAAGAATACAATAGAAACTATGGGTATAAAATGGTATTGGTGAACGCCCCCCGACCCCCTACACACAGTACATTTCCACTTACAAGGAATTTAACTTAGTGGGTTGCTCTCGAGGCACCACAGTGTGACATAACACAGTTTGGTTTTGACATTTAGAATATTCTACTATGTGGAACTGAATAGAAAAGAAACAGCTAATGCTAAATGCCTAAAATAACAAGATAGCAGAACAGATTTAAGCAGAATCAACACCCCATTCAAACACAGAGGTCTGACACACACCATTGGCAGCACACACACACACACACACACACACACACACACAGGACAGGTGGTGTGACCACTAGCTTCCCCTCCGGCAGTAGAATCTGAATGATAATACAGCCCAGTTCCCTCCTATTCAAACACTGTGGTAAATAATACACAATACAGACACAGAAAGACAGACAGACAGACAGACAGACAGAAGGAAAGACGAGCGGAGAAAGAAACAGACAGGGAGATAGAGGGACGACTGAAACGAGAGAGACGAGAGACTCCCACCTGACTGTGAAGTCGTGCAGGTAAACGCTGCTGTTACCGTTGAAACTTTTTCCTTTCTTCCGTTAATTCCACAACCTGTTTGGAGCGCGGGTTGATGACGTAGAACTGGAGCGCGGAAGTGCGGTGTTATGGTAGCTGTAGTTTTTTCACTTTTTGACATAAAAGGTCCTCTCATCCGCTTGTTTTTCCGTTGGGAACTGTCAAGTTGAAGAGGGATGAAGGAAAATAGCATCTCTACTTACACAAATTATTAAATACACCCACTTTGCAGCTATATTTTAGGGGGAGAAAGCAAGGCTAACTTGCCCACATCCGCAATGGTAAATATGAACAAGTCACCCACTGCACTAACCCCTTATTTGCTCCATCTCATTTTATCATTTTTTAACCATAAGTAGAGCTCACCACATTACATTACTGACCAACACAGACTATTGTTAGACTATTGATAGCCACTTCATATAGTTTCTTAAACTATGGATCCAGACCCAAAATGGGTTGCAACACTATATCTAATGGTTCTCCACACAACAAGAGAAATTAGTAGTAGGTTTAATAGACCTGGGTCACAGGTTAAGAGACTACATTCACTCAGTTTGGGTCCCCGCAGGACATGTATGCTCTCCCAGGGTGAGATCATTAACATTGGATCATTAACATTTACAGTCTTTTGTTAAGTATAAAACTATGGTTCTTCACCAGGGTGTCAGAGCCCCAGGGAGTCATGAGAATATTCTGGGGTTGGAGGTGGAAAAGTTGGTTAGAAAATAAAAAAAGAAATGTAAAGGCCTATGCTTCTAACATATAAATACGTGTTAAAGGTTATGACTCTGAACAAAGAGGTTACAACTTTTAGAAGAGGGTTAAGACAGCCTGCCCCACTTATAGTGATCTGCAGGAGATGTACTCATGAAAGAAAGAAAGAAAATGTGACTTTCTGTCCATCTCATCCCTCTATCTCGCTCCCTTTAGATCCTCTGATAAAGCGGAGACTAACACCACCCCCCAGCACCCGGCAACCAGAGGACCAAGAGGTGAGGTCACTCCATCAGCCCCGCCCCCAGCGTAATATAGCGCCCCCCAGAGGCCTGGTTCAGACTGACAGCCCTAACTTCCTCTGTAGCAGCCTGCCTCAGCACTGGAGGTGTAACAAGAGCCTGCCCAGAGTCTTCACTGTGAGTAATCTACACCTAGCTTGAACTAAATATCTATCTATTTATCTATCTATCTATCTATCTATCTATCTATCTATCTATCTATCTATCTATCTACACTAACGACACTGCTCTCTCTCTCTCTCCTCCAGGTGGTCGCTCTGGGCGACGACGTGGCAGATGGTGTGGTTGTCACGGTGATGGCTGGTAACGATGACAACAGCAGCGCTGAGCTACGCAACGCCACAGCTACCATAAAGCAAGGCCACGCCCACTTTAACGACCTCCGCTTCATAGGACGCAGTGGGAGAGGTAGATGGCTAGCTACTATTGACACATACATATATCCATAGACCAATAGAGGCCTGTGATGGAATGGTACAGAATGGTTAACCAGTAGGTACCATGTTGGAGGAGCGACCATGTGAAGCCTCTACAACTGCACAGAAATTAGGCATTTTCTTTTTTTTGTCATCCAGCATGGTGGTCTATGCCTCGTAACCAATGGTAACCACGCTCCAAACATTCATGACAAACATTCCTCTATTGAGTACCTCAGGGTTGTCAACATGTTCATTCACATCTCTGGGAAGCTGGGAAGTTTTACGGCTTAATTAGAGAGACAAATGGAGAGAGGCCGGAGTCGTCACCAGAACCTGAACCAGGGTGCCGGAAATTCACTTTGAGTTGCACTCAGACTTCAGACTCTCATGGCAACACTGTCCTCTGCTCAGGTCATGAGCTTCCCACTCCCCACTTGGCATGAACAGTATCCAATCAAATCTCAATCTAACCTTGTCTGTCTGTCTGTGTGTGTGTGTGGTTCCTATAGGCAAGAGTTTCACCCTGTCAATCAATGTGCTGACCACACCTCCTCAGATCGCCACTCTACAGAGAGCCATCAAGATTACTGTGGATGGGCCACGACTGCCAAGACGTTAGTATGTTAGGATAGAGAGGCGTGACACTCTTTCAATATCCAGAAATACATCTCTATTTATTAGTTAAAAATACTGGAGCACAGATCTCTCTTCCACTGAAGACACCAGAGGCAGCCTGATAACATGGTTTGGCCAATTAATCAGGAATAATTAGAGCTTTCAATCATTAGTCTGTTGACATCAGCACCAATTATGGCCAATAAATTGCAGGGATAGCAAAATCACACGGTAGCATGGGACATTTCTGCCTCCATTTAAACACAGTGCTTGCCAGCCTCCTATTCTCACCAGGACAAATGCTGCTGACATGTTCAGTAAGTCTAGTACAGGAATGATGCACCTACTTTATTGTCTAAATGACTGCTATGCTAGATTTGAATGAAACCAGCAACATGTCTGCTTGTTTGTGGGCTAAACAACAGCTGAACACATAATATAATATATAATATAATTGGACAGGGTGGTCTAGTGTTTAGAGAGACCATCCTTCAAGTTCCCATGCAAGCATCTGCCTCTGCTCAAGTGTCCTTGACAGTGAATTCCTACCAGCAGGGATGCTGTTCTGTAGCTGCCCCTGACCTCTCACCTTTTTCCTAAAAGGTTTTTCCTGGTCCTCTGCAAGGATCCAAGGTTGGAGGGTGTTTTTATTATAAATTTGAATTTGGCTTTGACCTCCCAGTGGAGGGGGAGCAAAAATGTCCATACATACTCTTTCTCTCTCTCAGGACAGAGGCAGAAGGAGGTGCGGTCAGGAGTGTTCAGGTCTTCCAGCAGCAGCAGCAGCAGCCCAGCATCATCAGGTACCATCGGGGGCTGTGGCAAATCACTTTCATTTAGTTTTGTCTTTTCTTTTTATAAATCAGGCTAAACTAGAAAACTCAGAGAAGGTTGTCTCACAGAAACTCCAGCTGGCAATCATGTAAACCAAATTCAAGTGACGTCTGTCTGTTTAGGAAACAGTTTAATATCACTCTTCGGTTTCAATTCATCACTTCCTGTGATTCAATTGTCAAATTTAATTTGGGCTAATAGGATGAATCTAGAGGGTCTCACTCTGTGTTGCAGCCCCACACTGTGATTTAGGCTGAAAAGACACCTAGTGCAGCTTATAAATAGAGTAGGGGTGACTGCAAAATGTTTCATAAAACAACAACAATAATAATAAAATTGGTTCAGTTACGTTTTGAAAACGTCTATAATATATCATATTAATAGCTGTGATGTATGTGTAGCTGTCACCAGATAACATTTCTCTCTCTGTCTCTCTCTCTCTCTCTCTCTCTCTCTCTCTCTCTCTCTCTCTCTGTCCAGACTCTAGGTCCCTTTCCTCTCTGTGGCCCAATGAGATGTCGTTCCTAGGCCAGGTGACCTCTCTGGGTTCAGTCCTTTACTCCAAGTCCCAGAATGCACCACTTATCCACCCTCCCCTACTCCACCTCCACTCCTCCATACACCCCCTACCTTCCCCCTCCTCTCAGGCACAGTGGTCCATTCCAGACAGGCAGCTTCTACTATGGGCCGAACCAATCACTCCAGACCACAGGGGAGGACCGTAACATCGCCGCTCCACTGACCAATCACATTGAAGGGGTGTGTCTTTCAATCAGAGGGGAGGAGCCTGTCTGGAGGCCTTATTGAAAATTGTTTGTCAAACATCTTTTGTTTATACTACTGCTATTTTCAACCTTTCTATTCAAGCTGATGCTCTTTTGTTCTATTGAAACTCTCTTCAATTGTCTCTTCAATTTTTTGTTGTTTATTTATAATGCTAATTTAAATTCACTTTTGATAATTGTTTTATGATATTTGTTATTTAGAATTATTTGATTTTTAATCTTGTAATGATATTGTTGTTGTTTTTTTCTATTAGGGTGTTTATGGGTTTGATAGTGGTATTAAATAAACAAAGTGTCTGTGTAAACAACAAACTGTTTATTGGAGCAACAGGTTAAAAAAAAGTCAACATCAACATCATAATCATCACATAATAAAAGCTCACTAATAAAAAAAACATCCCTGAACCCCATAAATACCATCTGGTATCAATTTACTGTGCCTGGCTTCTAAAAAGGATTTAGACCAACTCAATCAATCACCAATCAATACTGGGGAGTTTCATTGTTGATACACGAGTGATTTAAATAATATTCTTAAATAACATACAAAAAATAAAAGTTCAGAAACAGTGGAATACCTAGCGATGGCAGGTACTATACAGTATGTCTTAATAGAAAACAGGACAATGTGTTAAACCAAGTGGTTGTTGTTGTTTCCACTGTTTCACCGCGTCAAAACAGTCAACTAATCTCTAAAATCCGGGTGAGAATGGTGGGTTGTGATATAGAAATGTATAAATCTACAAAAATCTAAAAAATGAAAGGTAGAAAAGTTTATACAATAGTCTTTCAACCTTTATCCACTGGTGGTTTTTCATTTTAAAAAAGGTATCTACAGAATATTACCTCTATTAAATCCATATATAATATAGAAATTATATGAAGGGATATGTAGAGAGATTTAGAAAGTATAGACATATAAGAGTTGAGAAAAACTATGAGAAAAATAGAACTTTAATAAGCAGAGCAACAAATAAACAAGGAGGTCTTTCTGTCTTTGTAGTCAGTAGCTCTTGGGGTTGTAGAGAAAGCAGCCATGTAAAGAAAACTACTGATCAAATCTGATTTTCCACATGTAGAGCGTTGAGCTCAGCCACTCTCCTGCTCCACTCCTCTTCTGTCATCTCTTCTTCTTCTCCTCCCTCCTTCACATCCTCTACCTGATGCTCTCCTGAGAGACAAATACAGAGACAGAAGATTATGATGCAAATTCCAACACACCAACTGGAAGAAAAAGAAAAGCTTAAGGTGTCCCTTTGGACTGAGATGTTGAAGGTCAACGTTGTGTGTTTGTGTGTGTGTGTGTGTGTGTGTGTGTGTGTGTGTGTCTCCCCTCACCGTTGCAGGTCAGAGCAGTGCAGACCCAGTTCCCACAGGCGCACACACACTTGTTGCACTCCATCTGAGTTTCAGCTCCATCCTCGAACACCTCGTCCTCTAGAGCACATTCTACACACACACACACACACACACATACACACACACACACAAATACAGAAAGGTAGACAGACAGACACATGCATAGACACACAGACAATTTGACACAAAGACCCACAGAAATATTTCATGTGAAAATAGATTGATTACTAGATGAGTAGATTACTTCTCTCAGGTGGTTGGTAGGTGGCCGTCAGACAGTTGATGAACTCAGTTAAACTCAGCTTCCAGTCGGCGTTCTCATCTGACAGCTCTATCAAAGCATCCACACACAGAGACCTAGAGAGAGAGAGAGAGAGAGAGAGAGAGAGAGAGAGAGAGACAGAGAGAGAGCGATGTTGTTTTAAATAGAGGCTGCATGGAAATTTAGATAAAATGTAGCTCACGCCGAACAACAAATTCAGTCTAAATGTGATGAATCTGTGTGTGTGTGTGTGTGTGTGTGTGTGTGTGTGTGTGTGTGTGTACCTCAGTAGCAGGTTATGCTCCAGGCTATGAGAGTGTGTGAGGTTGAGGGCCGTCTCATTGTGTTTAAGGAACCTCAGGAACTCTTTTGAATCAAGTTGGGAATCCCCGTTATCATAGGTCTGTAATACACACACACACACACACACACACATGCACATACACACACACACACACACACACATACACACAGACAGGATTTAATAATGTCTTCATATGGATGATTAAATATCTCAAATGGTAAATTACAAGCAGATTTTCATTTCATAAACTCTCCTGAGGTCAACACAACAACCTCAAATACTAAACTACTCAACCAGAACCACATTTTGATAATGTCTTCATCAAACATCATGACACCAACATATTATAAATACAGGGAAAAAAATAAATCTGATTGCAGGGTGTAGTTAACACTACAGCTGTAACTGTGGCTGTTTTTCCTATAAATTGAGGCTCAACAGGAAGTGAGGTGATGTAAAGAGGTCGGACCTGGAAGTACGTCTGCAGGAGGTCTTGGGTTGAGGACCGATCTGACGCCAGACCGTCTGATTCCACCTCCTCCTGAATCCACTGGATCACTTTGGTTCTCATCCAATCACGATCAGACAGGAAACACACGACTACACACACACACACACACACACACACACACACACACACACACACACACAAAGATAGACATACATATGTGTAATGTGATGTCTGTTTGATGTGTAATTCGATAATAGGCAGTAAACTCACTGGGGCTGATGTCGGTCTCTGTGGGTTTCTCTGGAAATAAAACACACAGACAACCATCACAACTCACATACACAGCTTCTACTGTCTCTCCGTCTGTGTGTGTGTGTGTGTGTGTGCGCGTGTGTGTGTACTAACCCAGACAGTGTCCTCTGTGTGCCAGGTGTATCTTGGTCTGGGTGAAACAAGCCTCTCTATGCAGCTCACAGTGGTTCCTATAGGATCTGCCATTGCTGCCACACACCCAATGCTCTGACAAATCACACTCCTGAAGAGAGAGAGGGAGAGGGAGAGAGAGAGAGAGAGAGAGAGAGAGAGACAGAGAGCGAGAGAGGCAATCAATTATCAATCAATTATCACATGAATGCAACTGCAGAAGTAATATAAGAAATAATCAGTAATTACCTGTAAACAGCGACAGACCGGTTCTCCTCTGTCAGTCGATACACACTCTCTCCCTGCACCACAGAATGTCTTGGCACACACTGACTGGTCCTGCACACACACACACACACACACACACACACACACACACACACACACACACACACACACACACAGATGAGGTGGGGGTGGGGGGGTGCATTCAACTGAAACACTGGATTAAACATTGACATCTGTCCACAATTCAAAATCTGGTCTAACTCTATGTGTGTGTGTGTGTGTGTGTGTGTGTCCAGACTGCAGATGGTGACCTTTAACCTTCCATTCTGAGAGACACTTTTTTTCATGCCGTTTAGCATGACAATAGCACACACACACACACACACACTGGGCCTACGTGTCAGCTGGCCAGTGGTACAACAGGTGCAGGGGTTCAGATGGTGCCCTCTCTCCTCCAGTGGTGGAGAAAGTTACTTTTACTTTTTAAGTTACTTTTACTCCGTTACTTAATGTTATGTTATGAAGTTACTCTGTTTGGACAAGATCTTTTACTTTTCTCTACTTGGTTTATAATTTGCGCTAAGAAAAAATTAAACCTTATGAAAGAAAAATAAAAGTAATGATATTTTAATTTAAAAAAGTAAAGTAAAAGTAAAAGTAAAAGTAGCTCGAGCTAAATGTCTCCAAGCTATCATTTTTACATTCATTTTTATACAAAATGCTGTTAAATGTCACATAAATTCAATTGAGGTAATGAAACACACTCTTTCTCTTTCTCTCTCTCTCTCACACAAACACACACACACGCACACACACACACACACGCACACACACGCACACACATACGAGAAATAACAACAAGATACATTCCAGACATTCCTTTATACTTATAGGTCAGGCAAGCCAAGAAACACACAAACACACACACACACACACACACACACACACACAAATATATAAATACGCACACACACACACACACACACACACACAGACACACACACACAGCCAGACAATAGATACATCTGTTGCCTGTGAGTAACACATCTGACACGCTGACATCTGCTGCACCCCAAACCTGTTGTTAGCAACTGTGTAATGTAATGGTGGTTAAAATGAATCCAGAGTTTCTACTTCATTTTGCATCCTTGACCCTGCAGGTTACGAGAGGCAGCTGTACAGGAAGCTGTGGTAGGAACACACAAACACACAGCTGAGTGTGTGTGAAACCGGCATAACAGCTGGAGGGGGTGTTATTAGAGATGAGGTGTTCCTCAGTTCAGTAGTCAAAAGAGCTCTAATCACACACATACCTGAAGACCTACGTGTGTGTGTGTGTGTGTGTGTGTGGGGGTTTACTGTAGTTCTCGGTCATAATGAAGCATGTTCCTTCATGAAGATAATTCACCAAAATGCAGACAGCTCTCTGAGCAAAACACATTTCCCTTTTCATCTCATCACACTGATCTTATCACAAGGTTCAGGTATTTCTCCTCCGGTCAGCTGTCAGCATTTGTCTTGTCTGTCTGACCACCTGCTGATGGATTTGCACTCTGGAAGGAATGACTGCACCTTTAAGCGATGAACTGTGAGGAGTTTTAACTAGTTTTAACTAGAGTCATTTATTTAGTTATTATTTATATTTCAGAAACGTTTTGCCAATGCAGTTATAAAACAATTAAGGCAATAATGCAAGTAAGGCAGAGACCATATAAAAAACACTGATTATATTAATGTGATGATGCTCTTTGTCGAAGTAAGCATTATCATAGTAACATGTGGAATCTATTGAGGTACTCTGATTTTATTTGCATTAATAGACACCAGTTAGGACATGTTTACATCTTTTAGTCGCATTTGTGGTCAAGGCGCCCAGCTCGTCGTGTTATGTGGAGGTGAAGGGAAGTGTAGTTTGTACTGGGCTGGACCAAGATGGCAGGCGACAAGAGTCAACATGCTTGGGGTTTGGGAAGAACCAAAGTTCATGTTGCGCATGTTGCAACACATGGATATCAGGCGTAATAACCGTATGTTTAGATGAGTATCAATAACATTTAGAGAGGGTGGATTTGTCAGAACAAACTGAACAAGGTTGCATCCTTCTTGGGTGTAACTGTTTTGGTGAAATTTGACAGTGGCAAGACAGGAGAAGCTTTTCATGGCAAAAAAAACCTTCACGTCACACAGAATATGATCAAAATAAGTACTTCACTCATCAAAATGGGATTATAATGGGATGTTGTCAAATCATGCAAACAGCTGAATCGACTATTAACTTGCTCACATGATTGGCACATAGTCGCATAATTGTGCGTGTGTAAACGTAGCCAATGATATAACAATACAATAATAAATGGAAAATCAAAATCAGCCAACAGCTTTCTGTTCTGGTCTTTATTTTTAGACTAGTTGGTTCAATGATTTCCTGTCTGTTAATGTTAATGAAAGTCCAAATTCACATCACATCACATCACATCTGTCTAAATATCTGTCTAACTGTCTGACTGTTTCATCGCCATCGCCATCACCATCACCATCCATCATCATCATCATTCATCATCATCATCAGACAGCTGTTTCACACAAACCTTTGTGTCAAGTTAGGGACAGTGACAGTGATTTAAGAATCTTTAAAAATGGTGTAAATGAAAGTAAAACTCCCTGTGAGTTTACCTTGGCCAGGGGAGAGGAGGAGACAGGAGGAGAGGAGAGGAGCAGGAGCAAGGGCAGCAGGAGCATCATCTGGAGAGGAGAGGAGAGGAGAGGAGAGGAGAGGAGAGGAGAGGAGAGGAGAGGAGAGGAGAGGAGAGGAGAGGAGAGGAGAGGAGAGGAGATTTGAGTCAATCAATCAGGAAATTATCTAACCAATTAGTTTTCCATTTTGCCTAATAATCAAAATACTAATACTAATGGTAAAATGACTAATTGTACTATTAGTACTACTACCACTAATACAACAACACAACAATAATAATATCAATAAT
>JAXDDX010000061.1:895000-912500 GCA_034670405.1 Hoplostethus atlanticus
CCTGTAGAAGAATACCGTGGGAAATGTCTTGAGAACCGCTGAAGGAAACTGAAACGTCGGCGATAAATATGCAGAGGTGATCTGTGTGTGTGGGAATATACTTTTTTAGTAAAGATCTGATCTTTGGCCAGCAGGAGTAAGGCGACAATTAACTCAGCTGTTCACATCCGGTAAAGTGTTGTACTGTTAAAACGGTTTAATTTTGAGAGCAATTTTGCCCACAGTTGGCACAGTTAACACACATTTCAGAAGTAGACTTCCAGTTAAGGACTGATTACTTTGAAGCGGAGGCAGAGCCAGGGTTTTGTGCGGTCTCATTCAATTAAGGGTGGATGAGTCACAACCCTACAACCCGTGCCCATTTTTTTTCCCTTTTATTCCAACTGTGGTGGTAAGAAGTGCAGTCCAATACCGGGAGGCAGGTTTACCTAGTGGTTAGTGACATGGTCCATTAGCCAGAAGAGCTGAGTTCAATTCCCCGTGTCGGCAGCATCCAGCCTGCTGAGAGCGAGACGCTGAATCCTGACCAGCTCCAAGTGGAGGGGAAGAGAAGAGAGTTTCACCCTAGGCATCAATACTTTTTTATTTTAACATGGAAAGTTGTGGTGGCTTTTTAAAGTACTCTCATCTCATAATTTATGAAATGTATATATATTTTAATAGTGATTTCATCAGTTAGAGAGGGAAATACTGGAAACACAGGATCAGGGAGGTGATTGTTTTCTATCTTTCATGGAGAAAGAGAAACTGGAAACAATCTTGTGACCTCTGACATATATACATGTAGAGAGAGAGAGCTAGAGAGAGAGAGAGAGAGAGAGAGAGGTGGTTACTGTTTACTGTAGAAGTCCAGATTTCCTTCCCCAGAGACAGAAACAAGGAGTGTGGGAACCAAGACAGGCTAAACTAAGACTTGGGCACAGTCTTTTTTATTAATGGGGTCGGAGACGGGGTGGGGTCACAGTTCAAGTTAATAAAAGAACACCCACCACGCCCACCCACACACAGCCCACCACCAACCCCAGTCCAAGCAGCCCAGTTGAACTTGGTTGAACAGGTAACACTTCAATTCTCCATTAGGCTACCACTCATATAAAACAGAACATCACTGGTCTATTATTAATGGTCTAGCAATTCTTAAAATTAAAAAGATGCCATTTTTAATGTCTTCTGTCCCTCAGGTTAATCCCATACCTGGAGTGTGACCGGAGAGCGGTATCCAGAGGGCGTGTCTAAAAGCTCGGGCTGCACTGTGATTGGCTATGGCAGACTGGAGCCTACTGGGAAACTTCATGGAGGAAGTACAGGAACATTCTACCTCCGTAGGCAAGGTAACACACACACACACACACACACACACACACTTCCTATAATAAACACATAACCAATTTATATTAGTATAGGATGTTTTCTAAAGGAAAAAATGCTGTATGGGTCTTTCCTAACTCCCTTTAAAACAGTAAGATAAACTGAAGATAAGATTCAACTTTATTGACCAAATTTCAATCAAGTTTCATCTTATCTTAATTTTATCTTATTATTTTAAATTGAGACCCGTGCAAACGTTATTTAATTTAATTTAATTTAATTTAATTTAATTTAATTTAATTTAATTTAATCATTTTATTTTACTTTTTATTTTATTTTTATCTTATAATACATCCTTTTGCAATTGTGTCACAAAAGCCCTATCCTGTCCTAAGGTAGTTGTTATTATCATAATTCAAAAACAATATTTAACAATGTATTCTTTGATATGTGGATTTGATAATATTACTATTTATTTGTTTCTACTCTACAGGTGTGGCTGACCATCCTGTTCATCTTCCGTATCCTGGTGCTCGGGACGGCTGCTGAGTCGTCGTGGGGCGACGAGCAGGAAGATTTCACCTGCGACACTGTACAGCCAGGCTGTGAAAACGTCTGTTACGACCGAGCGTTCCCTATAGCACACATAAGATACTGGGTAATGTACAGTGTAATGGAATGTGAATGGAATAGAATAGAATAGAATAGAATAGAATAGAATAGAATATGCTCTAGAAAACATCTGCATTTATGAAGACAACAAATCAGCAGTTGTCAGTACCCTGGTATGTTGAAGATGGTAATTAGATTAGATTAGATTAGATTATCTTCAGTGTCTATAAGAAGACCAGGCTATGAGTACAGAGAAGATACAAGCACCAATTAATCAATAAGGACATTGATTGATATTTATTCTGAGTGTCTGTTTTTTTACTGATCTGTGACCAGGTGCTACAGATAGTGTTTGTATCCACGCCCAGTCTGATCTACATGGGCCATGCCATGCACATTGTTCGCAGAGAGGAGAAGAGGAGGAGCAGAAGAGAGGAGGGAGAGGAGGGAGGAAAGAGAGAGGAGGACACAGGAGGAGGAGGAGAGAATGAGGAGAGGAAGGGAGAGAAGGAAGGAGGAGGGGAGAAGGGAGATGGTGCATCAGCAGGTCGTGTTCGTCTGAAGGGAGCGCTGTTACGGACCTACATACTGAGTATACTGATACGAACCATCATGGAGGTACTATTACTACTGTTAATACTACTACTACTACTACTACTAGTACTGTTACGGACCTACATACTGAGTATACTGATATGAACCATCATGGAGGTACTATTACTACTGTTAATACTACTACTACTATTACTACTAGTACTGTTACGGACCTACATACTGAGTATACTGATACGAACCATCATGGAGGTACTATTACTACTGTTAATACTACTACTACTACTACTACTACTACTACTACTACTAGTACTACTAGTACTGTTATGGACCTACATACTGAGTATAATACAAAGCATCATGGAGGTAAATCACTACTGTTAATACTACAACTACAACTATACTAACTAACAACTATACTACTTCTACTACGACAACTACTACAACAACAACTACTACTACTACTACTAAAACAACAACTACTACTACTACAACTACTACTACTACTACTACTACTACTACAGACCTACATACTGAGTATACTGATACAAAGCATCATGGAGGTAAACTGCTACGACTACTAATACCTAAACTAATATTCCTTCAGGTGGTGTTCCTGAGTCTACAGTACTTCCTCTATGGAGTCTTCCTCAAGCCTCTGTATGTCTGCAAGGTAAAACCAGGATTTTTTTTTGTTAACTTATCTAAAAAAATAAAAAAAATAAAATAAAAAGCACATTTTAGTCAAAACAACAGATGAAAATCCTTCAAACAGGAAGTGTCCTCCTCTCCCTCCCCCAGAGCGCGCCG
Source organism: Hoplostethus atlanticus (assembly GCA_034670405.1). NCBI lineage: Eukaryota > Metazoa > Chordata > Actinopteri > Trachichthyiformes > Trachichthyidae > Hoplostethus > Hoplostethus atlanticus. The sequence goes on from JAXDDX010000061.1 coordinate 898,283, forward strand.
TGTCCCCATACAGTAAACTGCTATATCTCCAGACCTACAGAGAAGAACGTCTTCATAGTGTTCATGTTGGCTGTATCAGCCGTCTCGCTGGCCCTCAGTGTGCTGGAGCTCCAACACTTGGCATGGAGGCACTGCTGCAGGTAGGAGTCGTCTGTGTGTGTGTGTGTGTGTGTGTGTGTGTGTGTGTGTGTGTGTGTGTGTGTGTGTGTGTGTGTGTGTGTGTGTGTGTGTGTGTGTGTGTGTGTGTGTGTGTGTGTGTGTGTGTGTGTGTGTGTGTGTGTGAAGGCAGGGATGTAAACAAAGCTCTTGTGGTATCTAAACAAAAGGTTCCCACACCGAGGGGTTTGGAACTATTTTAAGCCTGATTCAGTTTTACTTCCTGGAATTAAACGTAGAAGCCAAACAGTATTAGTCAAAACTTTTATTAGCTTACTGGCTGGAATTGTCTGTTGCAGGCAGTTGCTCAACAGAGGGAAGGGCGTTCCCCCTGGCCATGCTCCGTTGCCACGACAACTCTCAACCCCGCCCCCAAACTTCAGGCCAGTGTGTGATTGGCTCTTCCCACTTTCTGCCCCTCCCCTTCCCCAACCACCAATTGGCCAGCCAGCAGAACACTGAGAACATGGTCGCTGAGAGGCATAAAATGGCCGCCACAGTGGAGGAAAACTTCATCCAGATGAGCTGCTACAGGCCCGGGGGCCAGGAAGCTGGCTACGGTCAGATTCAAAATGGTGGCTACCTGGGGCGTGAGCCTGACTGCTACAGCCCTGGGAGCAGGGAAGCTGGCCATCAGATCCAAAATGGCGGCCCAGGTGGGCTGGTGCTTTGCCAGAATGGAGGACTCTTTCAGAAAGATAAACGCCGATTCAGCAAAACCAGTGGAACCAGCAGCCGAACCAGGACTGATGACCTTCCTGTTTGATGTGTGATGTCCTACTGTGTAAAGTGACAGATCTATTAGGCCCTTTTGTACATGCACATATATACACATACCTTCTCATCTGAGACAGCTGGAGGAATTAGAACCTTCTCATTTAGCATGGTGCATATCCTGTCTGTCTGACTAACCAAGCGTCTGCCTGCCTCTATCTGTTTGTTTCTGTCTGTCCTTGGGCCTTGCTGGCATTAAAATGAGCAAAACTCCAAGGGCCCGGCCTGATGAGTTGATTAACAGACTGTTCTTCCTGACATAGGCTGCCCTTAACAGCCACAAGTCAGGCAGCCATTCAGACTCCTAACTGCTGCTACCAAAGAGTCTGATTGGACTTTGAGAACTTGAGAACTTTGAGAACCATATAGGTCTGTGTTGTTTTGAACAGCCTACCCAATTGTAGAGACAATCACCTGAAAGTACACAACCTTTACTTCCTTCCACTGTGAATTTATTAAGCACTTCAACTTCAGTCTTGAAATAATTGAAATTTGGCCTGGGTTTATTCCTGTCAGGGAAAGCAATACTTCAGGCCGACAAGAAGTGGGCAGTGATGACAAGTTATTGTTGCATCTAATGTTCCTTTTGACAAATGTCAAACTGGGCACAGGGAAACGCCTTAAGAAGAACCCTTGAATCAGTTTGAAGAAGTGTCCTCTTGAAAGGAAGATTTATACCCAATATCTTTGCAAAATAAACTCATGGGCTGACTTAGGAACAGTGTTCCCACTTGGTCCACAAACAATTGTAGTTCCAGTGCTGCTCCACAGTTGACAAGCTTCCACACAGTAGACCTTTATAGACCTAGAAGCTTCCCAGGAAAACCAATACCAGAGCCTTGTATCTGAATCTGTTACAAAACTGAACGGGTCTGGAACTTTTAAGTCTCCAGGGATTTAGGTTTTACATCTGGAGCCAAATCTTAATGCCACATTAGCCCAAACTCTACTTATTGGCTCAAACTGTATTTGTTCCATTAGAAAACTACATTTTTAGATCAAAGGCTTTGGCTTACCGGTTCAAAGATAAGATACCATTTCACTGTCATGTTGTTAGTACTGCGTTTTAGTACTGTTAGTAGTAAAACACAATCACATGTCTCTTTTACTACTATTAGTAGTAAAACACAGGAAAAATGTTTCTTTTAGTTTTTCATCACCTGGTTCTGCCTGGTTTAGCCCAGCTGCCTTCGCCATGGACGGATCCCATTCCAGCCAGTGACACAGTGCATGGGTGGCTAGGTAGCCACCTCAAAACATGAAGCACATATGCACATGCACAGTATGCTAACATTCTAGCAATTGATCACTATTTATAAAATGCTTTCTCATTTCTTATGTATTTCATATATTATCAGTTTGGATGTCTAGTGGTAACTGAGTTTCTACTGTAGCGAATTACTGTAAAATTAATTTATCATAATGGCTATTGTTACTAGTGGACTAAAGCATAATGTGCTACAATGTTACAAATCACCATTGAGATGTGAATTATATTGTTTATTTGCAAGCTAGATTTTAAAATGTTGTACTGCAGCATAATGGACTGCATAGTGTTACTAGACAAGAGCACAATGGATTACACCGTTACAAATATTACCAACTGAGATTATTAAAATTGTTTATGTAAAACTTCCTGTTTATATAAAATGTCCTATACCAAGGTTTTGTACTTGTACTGTACTTGTTATTTCCTCTTCTAGATGCTTTCACTGGGTTGATAATAGTCATGCTGTACATGTTTAAAGTGCTTTGCAAATACATTAGAATTGAATTGGTGACTGGGACAAAACCAAGGGACATAACATGGTGGGCTATAAGACTTTTTCTGTATTATAACCATGGATTAGAGCAGTGTTTCTCAGCCCTGGTCCTGGGGGCTCACTGCCCTGTTTTAGATGTTTCCCTCTCCCAACACACCTGATTCAAATGAATGGGTCGTTATCAAGCTCTGCAGAAGCCTGGAGACCACATACTCATCCATGCACTCACTTACACAGGAGGAATCACTAACATGTTATTGGAGTGTTTCATTGACCCAATTGTAATTACTCTATTAGTTGTATGAAAATGATTTTTTATTTTTTATTTCAAATCCATAACAGGGTGTTAAACGGTTATCTTTATGGATACTATTCAGTATTTTGAACATTCATCGTTGATCCCATCCATCTAGTATAGTAACAAGAAAAAGTCACCCAGCACCACACCCCACCCATCTTTTCCTCAGTTCTATTAAAGTGAAATTTATTTTACTTATTTTTGCATAATTTATCAGAGAGTACATAGATCACTACATTATTATTGGACTTAATATGATCTTGGTGTGAGGATGCTGTCTTATTGGATTGTCCATTTAAAACAACAGTGCTTGGTGGATTATGACATGGTTCTGGAACTAATGTTGAACATGCAGTGTCCGAGATGTGGATTTTGGTCATTGTACTTCTGCAACTGGACGAAGAACAACGCGACTTAGGTAAGTCAGTGGTTTTCCTCTTTAATGTAGCAAAGTGTTTGAGGTCCAGTGATGCTGGAACTTCCAACCAGAGGTGGAAAGAGGAGTAAGAGATCTACTACATACTGATCTTTTTAGTCAGGTACAACTTTAATTTGACTTGAGCAGGTTTCTAGACAAGTATATTCTCTAGACAAGAAATCTAGACAAAATCTACAGAAACCCTTTCTAGACTTTCCTCAAGTCAGAGGTCAGACAGACGATTCAGAAATTTGTTCAAGTCACATTAAAAACCTACGGACCTGAACGTGGTAGTTGGGTGGGTAGATGGGTAGTTAGGTAGGTAATTTAGAACTGTTAACTTATAACTGTAGTTAGCTAACCTGTCATTTAGCTACGTGAATTATGTTGAAATGTGACAAGATAGATAGATTCAATTTTGAATGACAAGTTAACATTGAGGGTTAACTGTTGTGTTAAGTGCATGGTAACCTATTTAAATGGATTGAAGTAATGTTTCTCTCTATTCTCTCCACGTCTCCATTTTCCTCAGTTTTCCTCCATGGCAAACGTCAAAGATAACTCCCCCCCGCCTCTCCTGCTAGCCAGGTCTCCTTCATCTCCAGTAACTACATGATACTGAATGACCTTGGAGAGGGGGGCTTCGGCAAAGTGGTCTGATGTTACAAAATAGACACCAGAGACATTGTGGCCGTAAAAATACCAAAGGATGACGATGTGGCTGAAGATGAGGTGGGCTACTTTACTGATAAAGATTGTCAGATTTTGTCTGATCCATTTAAAAGATTTGCTGTGGAACACGTAACCTATGTGTTGATAACATCACCATGTCAAACTTGTCATGTATCCCTAGGTGTTCATGATGGATGCACTAAGAGGTTTGGACCCAGACAAGTGTAACATTGTCAGGTTTTATGAGAACTTCCTGTTACGCGCTCAAACTTGTCTGGTGTTTGAAGCCTTAGACATCAGCCTCTTTGATTACTTGGAGCAGAGAGAGTTTACTCCTCTGCAATTAAATGACCTAAGGACCATCGTCCAACAGGTACAGATACCATCAGATAGAAAGTAAATGCAAAGCTATTCTCTGGTATACACTGGTCTAGTCAAGCTTGTTCTATTACAGCTTTTGTCAGCTTATCAAGTGATTGCTTCAGCCTACAACTACGCAGCAGGGAAAACACTGAGATGCATAAACTGATGAACGGAGACCAGAAAGGCCCTTTATTGTATATTAACACTGTTAATGGAGAGGTAGCTGTACATCAGGATGGGGAGGGTGGGGATTTGTAGTTCTATCTGGTATCTTTTATCCGTCATGGCTAAATGTACTAGTGTAACACCCTGCCCTCATAACTAGATTTTACTACTATCTGTTTGGGTTTCCTGATTTGAAGGACAGGGATAAGTATTATTATTTACTGACTGTTCTAATGCAATTAATAGTGAACTAAGAATTACTCTTCCTATATGTATAGCTTATCACTTTATTGTAATAAATGGTGGTGCCTCCACTTAGTAAGGTATAATGAATTTAGGTACCACTGTATAACAAGGTTACGCAAATAAGCATGAATTGATACATTAACTAATGCATGAATCAACATGAATTCATGAACTATGAGGATTTCATGACTTAGATTTCCCTTTTTTTACTATATTTTTATTTCCAAAGTGCTCTTACTGTAAATATTGTGTTGTTTTTTATATAGAGCTCTTACTGTAATATTGTAAATATTGTGTTGGTTTTTTATTGTAAATAGTGTGAACCTGTTATTTTGTTCTTTGCACATTTCTGTTGAGCATTGCCACTTTTTACATTTCACTGCACACCCCGTGTGTGTATGTGACAAATAAACTTCTTGAATTTGAACTTGAACTTGAAATGAACAAGTCATACCATGGTCACCGTTAGTTAATATGTTCAATAAGGAGAGAGGTGTAGAATATATTTCTCCAGTTACAATCAAAAACCGACCTTCTTTATCAGATATTGTGGCTTTGTGGATGAAGGGAATGCCTTTCCTTATCATAATTGCTGTACCGCTTGCTTTAGCAGGAAAATATGAGTGGTATATATTTCCTATCCATTTACACCTTAGTCTGGTATGAGAATCATTTTTCAAATGAGTTTCCTGTAAAAAATATTATATCTGGTGATAATGTCTTAAGATGAGCAAAAACTTTCCCTCTCTTTATCGGATTATTCACACCGCGTACCATCCTCCTTTCCCCTGTATTCAGATCATCTTGTATTGGCATCAAAAAAGTTGCAAAGTAAAGCTCTGTTTTGATTAGTCCACCTTCATGTGGACTGTATGTAAATTAGCATTTGACGAAGAAAAATGCTGAAATAGCAAGGAATGGCCGTATCCTCAGAAAGCAAAACAAAATTCAAGCAACATGGACAAGGAATGGAAAAGTGTTTATAAGGTTAAATGGACCACCAGAGCAAGCTAAGGTGGTTGTGGTACGAAATATGAGAGATCTGGAACAATATAAATGACAATGTTAATAATTGATGATATCTTGAATTATGTTGTGTATATGTCATGTTGGGGAGTATACCCTGACAGAGTCAGAATGTATCTTGAAGTGGAAATTTCTGTAGATCTTTTTTATTCCACTAATCTAATTTAATCCTTTTTTTTTTTCATAATATGACAGATGAAGTTTTTCATTTTCTTATTGAAGATACTGAGAGTAATCATCTTTCTGAGAATGAAAATTCCTTAGTTGAGAATAGCTGTAATAAGAAAAAATGTGAGGAGTTGAAACTAAGTTCTCTAAATTTGACTGAACATAAATCATTTAGTTTTGAAAATAACATTGATCCCGAGGTAAATTTTTATAATGATTATAAATCAAATTCGGAATATTATTCTGAGAATCAGTTTAATGATCTCAATATGGAGGGTTTTTCAGTTATACATTTTAATAGCAGAAGCCTCTATACAAATTTTGCTCAAATCAAAGACTATTTAAAATCATTAAAACATACATTTCAAGTTATTGCTATAAGTGAAACTTGGTTAACAAAAGAAAAGGGTGCTGATTTTGTATTAGAAGGGTATGACATCTTTAGTGTAAACCGAATAAATAAAAGGGGTGGTGGCGTTGCATTTTATGTACAGAAAGATTTTCAATGTAAGGTAATTGATAGTACAATTGTTGATGATATAATGGAGAGTTTGACAATTGAAATTCATTCTACTAAATTTAAGAGTATATTCTTGAGTTGCATATATAGAGCGCCTGGTTCTTGTATTGAACAGTTTATGAATGCCACAGTTGATATTTTTGGGAAAGTATGTGATAAGAAATTATTCTTTGTTTGTGGTGACTTTAATATTGACTTGTTAAAATGGAATGAACATAAATTAACAACAGATTTTTGTAATGCAATGTTTAGCTTTGGTCTTTGGCCCCTTATTGATAAACCTAGTAGGATAACCAGAGAAAGTGCTACACTTATTGATAATATTTTCACTAATGTTCATGACCAAGTAACAAGTGGTTTGCTTTTAAGTGATATCAGTGATCATCTTCCTATTTTTGTGATCTTGCATAATTTTAATGTTAAAGATTTAGTTGGAGTAAGTGAGCCTTCTTGTAAATTAATACGATTAAGGACACCAGAGAGAATTGAGGCCTTAAAGATGGACCTTATAAATTATAATTGGGATGAGGTGTATGTTGATGATCCTAATCAGGCCTATGATGCATTTTTGTTTACATTCTTGGAGTTATATAATAAACATTGTCCTATTAGAAAGTGCTGGGTGAAAGATAAATATAAAGGAAAGCCTTGGATGATTAAAGGTCTGCAAAGGGCGTGCAAGAAGAAAAATGCACTTTATAAGAAATTCTTACAACTGAGAACCAGTGAAAGTGAAGAAAAATATAAGTTGTATAAGAATAAACTGATTTCCATTATGAGAGTACAAAAGAAGGAATACTACAATAAAGTATTAGAGGACAGTAAAAATAATATTCAAAGGACTTGGAAAGTAATTAATCATATTATTCGGAATAGGTGTTATAAATCTGAATTTCCAAGTTATTTTATAAATAGCTCTGATGTTACAGTGGACAATTTAAAAAGCATTGTTGATGATTTCAATGAGTATTTTGTGGGTGTTGGCCCTACTTTGGCTAGCAAAATTGTGGTGCCTGAAGACAAAAAAGATTTGTTCAATAATATGATTGATGGTAATATCGGTTCCATGTTCCTTTGTGGGGTAAATGAAACTGATATAATTGAAACTGTAAGAAAATTCAAAAACAAAAGATCAACTGATATAAATTCTATTGACATGGTAATTATTAAAGAAGTCATTAATTTTATTGCAAGACCTCTGACCTATATATGTAATCAGTCTTTTCAAAGAGGTGTTTTTCCTAATAATATGAAATTAGCAAAGGTAATTCCAATATTTAAAAATGGAGATAAGCACCGCATGGACAACTATAGACCGGTATCCCTTCTGCCTCAATTTTCAAAAATATTAGAGAAATTATTTGTGAAACAATTGGATCTCTTCATCGGTAAAAACGAATTGCTGAGTGAACACCAGTATGGATTTCGAGAAAATAGAACTACTACTTATGCAGTAATGGAGATGGTAGAAGAAATAACAAAGGCAGTTGAAAATGATGAGTGTTCTATTGGTATTTATATCGACCTGCAGAAGGCTTTTGATACTATAGATCACAATCAATTATTGAGAAAATTGGAGAAGTATGGGATAAGAGGTATAGCTTCTTCTTGGTTGAAAAGCTACTTAGAAAACAGACAGCAATGTGTGCAAATTAATGATACTGTGTCAGGGTTTAGTAAGGTCACATGTGGAGTACCCCAGGGGTCGGTGATTGGTCCTAAACTTTTTATACTTTACATTAATGATGTTTGCAATGTTAGTGACCTGTTAAAATTTGTTATTTTTGCAGATGATACTAATTTATTTTGCTCTGGAAAAAATTTAAAGGAACTTTTGTTTGCTATAGAAAGGGAGTTGGAAATCCTCAAAACGTGGTTTGATGTTAATAAATTGTCTCTTAATATTAAGAAAACTAAATTTATGATTTTTGGAAATCGAAAAGATATTGATGAGGATATTAAATTAAAAATGTGTGATGTTGAAATTGAAAGAGTTTTTGAGACAAAATTCTTAGGGGTTGTGATTGATCATAAACTAACATGGAAACAACATATTGATTATATCAAGGGAAAAGTTTCAAAGTCAGTAGCAATTCTGTATAAATCTAGGGACACATTAAATTATAAGGCCTTGTATATAATTTATTGCTCACTTATACTTCCTTACATATCGTACTGTGTGGAATTGTGGGGATCGACCTTTAAAAAGACTATACATGCAATAGTTTTACTACAAAAACGAGCCATACGTATTATTAATAAGGCTGGTTACTATGATAACACTAATCCACTGTTTATAAATTCCCATGCTATGAAATTTCATGATTTGGTATATTATAAAATAATGCAAATAATGTTCAGAGCAAAATCAAAGTCACTTCCAGACTGTGTACAAAGGTTTTTTTCAATACGGGAGAGCAAATATGAGATGAGAGGTATTTGTAAGTTTACTGTACAAAAAGCTAAAAAAGGGATTAAAAGGAGATGTATTTCTATTGTTGGGGTTAAATTATGGAACAATGCTAATGTAAATTTAAGAATGTGTAATTCGCTTTTGGTTTTCAAAAGAATGGTGTACAAAGCTATTTTTGAGAGTTATAAGTGTGAATGATCTTTTATTGCTGATTTAAATCGAAGAACAAGTAATTCACTTTTGGTTTTCAAGACAATGGTTTATAAAGCTATTTTGTGGGTTAGAAGTGTGAATGTGTTTTATTTTATTTTTGGAGGGTAGCTTAAATTGAGAAGTATATAGGATAGGCATAGATAAGCATTTTGCTTCTGCCTTAGCCTGTTCAGTCACTACTTAATACATAGACTGTTGATTTTGTTTATACTGTTTATATTTATTGTATTATGTGTGATGGCTGAATAAATATTACTATTACTATATATTACTATATAGTAATTTTAAAGTAGTAAGACGGCTGGGTCCCATCCCTTCCTCCCTCTTAAACCCCCAAGTTCCATATACCCCCTTAAACTCCCTAGAACAATAATCTTCAATCAGGATTTTGGGGATGATAGTCTATATTATTTAGCCAGCCTAGTGTGTCCCTTTCGTTGTTATAGCCTACCGTGGCTGGCCAAAGTGTTGCTCGGCGTAATTTTGAGCTTCCTTTGGGTCAGTGAATGACATTTTCACATTCCCATGCGTCACCATCAGTCTGGCCTTGTACACCAGGCACTCCGTATCTGACATCAGGTCTTCCTCATAGCATCTCTCAAACTTTAGTGAATGCTGCTCTCCGCTTGACCACAGAAGGGGGAAAGTCTGGAAATATGTGTATTTTTAGTCCCTGGTATTCCAAGTTTTTCTTTTCCATGGTATTCCGCAATATTTCCTTACAAACGTAATAATGGTGTAATCTCAAGATGAAAGGTCTCAGTGGATCTTCTGGTTTAGGTCTCTGGCGATTGATTCTGTGTGCTCGGTCTATCAGAGGTTTCTCCTCCAGAGACAACGCTTCGGCTAGGAGTTGGGAGATGAAGTCTCTAGTCCTTGGTCCTTCTTTTCCCTCCGGTATTCCGACGATCCTAATATTGTTCGTGAACGTGCCTCAAGGTCTTTACATTTTTCATCCAGTTGTCTTACCTCTGTAGTCAAACAATCCACTATGGTCTGAAGTGTAGAGAGGGTATCTCTGGTTTGTAGCAAATTTCTCAGCTGAGATTAGCTAGTTAATGTTAGCGTTAGCTAGCTAGTAACGTACTACATTATCCCCGTCAGGGACTACTAACGTTAGCTAACGTTAGCAGATACATACCCTCTTAGTCGCATATGTATGATGAAGCGTATAGCTTAAACCCCTTATCCATTTTGGTGGCAGGAGTTTTAGATGTCAACCTGCATATGCAATACATCGGTTATGCTCAGTTTTGGTAGCTCCTGAAGGCATCTTGAGTAAAACAGCTCTGTATTCAACGTAGCTCGTTCGAGGACCTGAACCGAAGCGATGCGACCAGTTTTACAGAATACGGGAGTTTGTTGTGCATAACCCCTATGAATTCAACCAGGACTGCCAGGTCCGAGTACGCTTTGCGACGAGACTGTCCCCTTGCGCTAGTATTATCTTAAGTGAGATGTCTCTCACTTATGTGAAAACCATGCCTACTGCGAAGCGCTGATTTAATATTTGAGGCCAATCTCAAAATAAAATTCTATGAACCTCTCCCACAGGTGTGTGCGCTCCATTGTTATGGTTGTTTCCATGGTGCCGAACTGATCTGGAAGTACATTGACCTCAATGAAAAAGCTTTGCAAGATCTCGCAAATGTACATCTTTTTTTTCAACCTTAGATTTTTTTTCCCCTCCATGTCCCTTCCTGGGCTCCGTACCACATCGTATCTAACTTCGCAGATATGGAGGACAGCAGAGCAAAAGAGCGCTTTGTCTTGATTGGTTCCCCCCCCCCCCCCCGCTCTGCTCTCTCACTTCCACTTCTACAAGTGCAAGTTAGTTTTGCACATTTATCGCATTGTTGCAAAAGTCAAGGCGTGCAGATTCGTCACTTTGTTATGCAGGAGAGCACATTTGTGAAGTTGCAGTGACCGATTTGAGATTCGATCACTAAAGTACAGTGACATTTTAACGACTTTACTACCATTCAGCTTAAAAACTGAAACCAAATGATCCAAAAGTTAAGGACCAATGTTACACAAGGTCACCATTTGATTTTGGCTAGCTAATGTCCGAAGCTAACTCTTAGCTAACTGTTCACCTAACATATCAACTGCGAGCATTGATAAGCTAGGCTAACATTAGCTGACCCATTTGGGCACTTAAATAGTATTCTCTGCCATTTGTTGTCATCATACATACATCACACGTAATCTCCACTAATGGCAGAAAAGACAAAGTCTAATGTTGAGTCGCATTTGTTTTAAAACTTGCTACTCACCTTGGATTTGACACTTCGAGCACAGATCCGAATGTTAAGGACCGTGGTGGATTGTGGGAATGTCGTATGGGTACAGGAAGTGTTTGCGGAGATCAAAGTGTAATCTCATTTGCGCATCTCAGCGCAGATGTATAATCATAGTATACACATCATAATATATCATAACAAATAGTATAAAACTGATGTAAGTTATGAGGGTTCAGTGGAGAGAGTACAAAAAATTGCAAAACGTAAACTTATCCCTTCAGAGAAAATCCATTGGTTGAATGTGATTAGATTCAGAACATACGTAGGTGATACAACAATATAGTAATCTATAATCACCCTCACTCACATGAGCATACAGGTGCCACTACAGAGGCAAATTGATCAAATGTTTTAAAAAGCAAAACAATGAAATTAATGCAATTATTTATTTGTATTGAACAGACAAAACAACTTCCTGTGGAACCACACTAGTAGTCCTCGTCTAGAGAAGGAAACCCTATGTTGGACAGATCTGGGTACTTCTTCTCTGAAGTCTGCTCCATGTGTGACCTCAGCAGGCGGCAGGCTTTCCCCTGGTGGAGGCGGTTCTCCATGGAGAGCTGGACTACAACTGCTTTTGCTGTTATTTGCACCACAGGCTGTTTTTAGGTGTAGGAGCTCCTTCCAAGTGCTGAGTTGTTTTCTTTCTGTTTGTTTTTTGTCTTTTACCTAAGAAAGGTGACATTTTTTGAACAAATTTCTACATTTAAAATTTGTGGGCCTCTTTACGTCCATAGCTAACCCAAAGAGCAAATGTAGAATGTTGTTTTCTGCTCCATTTAAGAACTTCACTTTTATTTTCTGAGCAAACTAAACTGACAGAGTATTAAAGGTTTGTCAGATACCTACCTTTCGATGGAGAGCTTTAGTCGAACGTTGTCGTGATCAAGGCTCCATCATGTACCTGGAAAAGTACATCGCAAAAACTGCAAAGTATCAAGGTTTTAAAGTTATGCTCGGTTGTGGCTAGAAGGTGGTCAAACTGCTGGTCATCAGGGGCGTAGCCATAATTTCAGAAGTGAGGGGGACAGATTGTTCAAGAGTAAGACGATTTTTATTGAATGATTTATTGAAAGATCCTCTCCCATTCGATTTTCCCAAACATAAATCAACAGATTTCAAATAACTCACAGTCTTATAGGCCTATTCATCACAACATAGTATATACACAAACTAAAGTCTACAGCCCGTCTTATTTGTTGAGCATAATATTCATGGCCATGACCGGCAGTGCTGCCTGCTCCTTGTCCTGACCCCTCAGAGCTGCCTTCTCCCTGCTCTTTCAATTGCAATACGGAAAAAAAAAAAAATGTACAAAGCAATAGTGAAATTCAGAGTACAAATTAAGGAGAGTGGGTCTATTCCTAGCATGAAGCTAGCTAGCTTCCTAGGTAACCTTAGCTAGTATGCATGTTAACGTTAGCTAAATTGGCATCTAATTAATTTGACATAATTTAGCTAACGTTATAAAAAACAGCATAACTCAACTTACACGGTTTGATTTGAAGAACGAGTGTAAGGTTTTTTGCCTCTCGCTGGCTGGTTTGCTGTACATTGTCTCTGAAGAAGACAGGAGGCATACAGTTCACTCATTCATTCACGATGAGAAGCTAGGTAGCTAACAATGGCTAATTGGTAATCTGAACATGAACATTTTTGTTTTCCAGCTATCTTTAGCTAGCTAGCTAACGGGGATTCGTTTCAACGTAGACCAAGTTATTAGCAGCAACCTAGCTAGCTAGTTAAATTGTGTGATGAATGAACAAAATCCTTAGCTACAAAGTAGTAACTACTAAAACAGTCGTACCACATAAAAGTCAGTAAGTTGTCAGTGTTTTCCAGCTATCGTTAGCCAGCTAGCTAACGGGGATTCGTTTCAACGTAGACCAGGTTATTAGCAGCAACCTAGCTAGCTCGTTAAATTGTGTGATGGATGAACAAAATCCTTAGCTACAAAGTAGTAACTACTAAAACAGTCGTACCACATAAAAGTCAGTTAGTTGTCAGTAGAAATATGTCATATCTCTGAGGCTTACATTTCCTTCCCGCTTGCAGAACACATGCATCACTACCCTGTTCACAACAAAAGACGCAGCGAGAGTAACCGAGTGCAGATTGGCTGGAGTTGGTGCTGGTGTGTGGTCAGCGTGTGCCTTTTTTCGGGTTATTAAAACTATCTACTTTAACAATGTGAAATTTGCTCTGAATTTTGGAATAAAGTGCGGGGGACAGATACAATTTATAGTACTTTTAGGTGTAGTTCGTTTAAACGCCTAACGTTAGCTTTTTATTTCTGGCGATTGCATTTACGCTTCAAAAATCATAAAAGTGGTGTTCATTTGTGAACATTATCTTGCTGAACAAAACGTGTAAGTATCATGAACTTTTGTTTGCCACAGAGCTTATTTTCTGCAATAATCCAAAATCCAATGGAAAAATCCCATTGACTTTTTGTCGGAGGGAACCAGGGCGATGCTAACTTCCGGGTTGGCCTACAAAAATACGTCATCCCTGCACCACTCTATACGGACATCTAGACAGACAGGCAGGCTGCTGAGGCATGCTGGATATTTAAAGAGAGGGGCACACTGGGAGAAAAAAAAAAACCTTGCCTGGTTCCCATGGCAAATGTCCAGCATGGGCTGATGGGAGAATTCCCAGTAGGGTCACATGATTACATCTGGAATGTTTGGGAACAGCAACGCTGAAGGTTTATCCTC